>CM046347.1:34784294-35384294 GCA_025403435.1 Artocarpus heterophyllus
AGAGAATGCCAATTAGTACACCAAATAGGTATAAAAATGAACTACAAAAGAAAACGAATGAAATCAGAGAAATAGTCGGCATGATAAAAATGGACCAGTTGGTATTGTTATTAATGAAAGCAATATAGGTGAGTTATTAGTATTTGAAGCCTTTTTACTGGTTGTAGGATTTGGTTGCTCTTGTTTCTTTATTATTTGTTTTTTTTTTTTTTTTTTCACGTGATGCCTCTAATATTCCTCATCCTCCTCTTATTGTAATTTTTTACTTCTTAATATATGTTCATTCTCATATTAAAACAAAAAGTTCTTGCTAAACATAATTTTGCGTTGGAATTCTTATTTTATAGATTTTCAAATTTCTAATTGTCTTTGGAAGGAAAAGATAGCCACATGTTCTTGTGGAAAGGGACACCAAAAAAAAAGGGGTCTATTTTAGGGATATTTGGAGTTGATAAGAAAATAATTATATCTATTCATTGTCTACGTGTGCATTTACTGTATTGTCACACTCTTTTTAATATAATTGCAGATGTTGCTCAAATAATGAGTCATAGTGAAATTCATGATTCTCTTCCGTCCACACTTCATAAAATTACAAAACGATTGAGAAATAAATTGAGGAAGCATTTGATCAAGCCCTTCAATTTGAATGCAATACCTTCAGAACCTCATTTGTTGAAACCACTAGTGTTATGCATCCATTGTGGTGCAACAAAATTAGAATGTGAAAGTCTAAGATTTTGTTGTTTTGAAGGAGAAGTTATTCTAAAAGAAAAAAAGTGTGCCTGCCAAGATATATGACTTATTCACCTCCAAATCTGATGATGCGCGTGAATTTAAAACAAATGTAAGTATATACCTTGGCAATTTTGCTTTCACTTTTCTTGGTGAAAGGGCGACAAAGATCTGTGCAGGCTAGACATGGGCATGTACACTTTTAGGATTCAAGGACAAATTCATCATTTCATTAATCCACTCATTCCTAGGGATTGTTCTTCTTCATTCCTGCAAGTATATTTCTTTGATGCCGAGCATGAATTGGAGAATAGATTACTTTTTTTTGATAGAAGGAAGCCGTCAATTATCGTTAAAATAAGTGCTGTGCTACAGGTAAATCCATACCATCAGTTCTTTCGCGGCCTCGCTAACATTCAGAACTTGGAGGACCTTAAAATACAGATAAAGTGAGATTCTAGCCTTGATCAGAGAGTTTATAATGCTCCAACGGCATCTCAAGTTGCTGCCATATGGGTTGATGATAACGTGTCTACAGAATGCACTTGTGGAGACGTAATTGTTACCAGTCATAGTGGAGATACTTATAAAATTAATTATTATTTTGGCTGCTATGATGCAATGCGGTATCCACTATTGTTTTCATGTGGAGATACTGGTTGGCACCAAGGTATTGAAAGAGTTAACAAGCGAGGCAAACGAGATACTCATGAAGATGGGGACTTAATTAATGCCTCTAAAGGTGGTTTTGCAACTGTAGCTAATGAAACTGTAGGTAAAACAAATATTGAATTTATTATTATTTGATTGCTCCAGTTGCTTCTTTAATTTTGATTATATGTTTTGTTATTTTTTTTCCCAGTTTTTGGGATTAAAATGACAAAGTCTTCAGTTTCTGTTCATGAATACTACAGCTATCACAAATCAGACCTCTTCGGAAGTCAGTGTTGCTGCATGCTGGCCATTTCTTTCAACAATATGTGGCTAATATGTATGTTAAAGTGGAATCATCGAGGTTGGATAACCTTTGGCAAAAGCAACATGAAGTCCAAGCAGATTTCTACAATGGCATTGTGAACAGTATAGGGAAAGGTAAAACAAGGGGTTACAACATCGAGGTTGCATCCTTTGTTGGTAGTCTTAGGGATATGAGAAAATGGCATACAGATGCTATGGCATTGGTTTAGAGATTTGGAAAGCCTAATATTTTTGTTACAATCACAAGTATTCCCAATTGGCCAAAGATAAAGGAGGAACTAGGTGCTACTGATTTGGTGCAAGATAGGCCTGACCTGGCTGCGTGAATATTTGGGGCAAAACTAGAGGAGCTCAAACGTGATTTGCTCAAAAAACAGATATTTGGCCCTGTTACTGCATATCTTTATGTGATTGAGTTTCAGAAAAGAAGCCTCCCACATGCACAATTCCTAAGCATTTTAAAGCCAAGCGCCAAACTTCTTAATCTTGAAAGATTTGATAGCAATGTATTAGCTGAAATTCGTACTGTAGAAGACCAATCGTACTTGGCCGCACTTGCTATAAAGCATATGATGCATGGTCTTTGTGGTGATCTCGATCCTAAAAATCCATACATGCAAAAAAATGGAAAGTGTGAAAATCATTACCCTAGGCCATTTTGTTCGGAGACAGTTACATGTGACACTACTAAAAGTTGTTTGTTTACACCGTTGTGAAAAGTATACACGACATTTAAAAAACTATCGTGTAATTATCAGTCGTTTAAGGTAGGTTTAAGCCCACGTATGATGCATTCAGAGCCCATCTTACATGACGGTTTTTGTGAAAAACCGTCATATATGATATAGCTTATTTATAGGAGGCGTCACAATAATAGAAAGTTAATGATCGATGTCACTGTTTAGACAATAGATGGGTTGTTCCATACAATCCCTATCCATTGGCTAAATATGATTGTCATATTAATGTGAAAATTTGCTTTACTATCAAAGATGTTAAATATTTATACAAATATGTGTACAAGGGGCATGATCGAATCCACTTCAATATTTTCCATGATGATGTATCAATTGCTATTGATGAGATTAAGATGTTCCGGTCAGCTAGAAGGATTTCTCCACCTGAGGCAATGTGGAGAATATTTGGGTTTATCTTGAGTTAGATTTATCCTTCTGTCATTTCTTTACAATTGCATCTTGAAGATGGCCAATTAGTTACATTTCAGAAAACAGATGATCTGACCAGTGTTGGAAACAAAGTGCGCAGCGGAATTTTAAAAATTTTTCATCAGAGTAATTTCCAAAAACACAAGTTTGACATGATATATGTATAAATTAAACAGATCTTACTAATCTCAGTGTGCCGAAGAACCTCCGCAACCCATGTAGAGAAGTAACGTTCCAGAAGAACCTCAACCAACTGGTCTTCTTTCCTATTCTCTATCCACAACCAGAGTGAGTGTGGGCTCACACGTACAGCTCTTCCACCGGTGACTCTCCTTCCAACCAATAGAGAGAACCCAAAGCTAGTGCTCGTGATTTGTGAACAAAAGCTCTCAGGGAGTTTTTAGATGCTCACTAGAAGAGTATCACTCTTAATCTCTCAATTGATCTGAGTAAATCATGAGACTCACTCCCTTTTTATACCTATTGGTCCTGGGGTCAGTCCATATCAGATTAGGTCTCAAAAACTCGAAAAAGAATCAAGTTCGGATCAATATCTGATAAGATCCGCGTAAAAACGCGTAATCTAATCTCTGCTTATCGGCAGGCCAGACATTCTGATCAGTAGGCCGAACATGTCATCCGACAGGCCGAACTCACGAGAAAAAATCTCCGCGAATCTTTTATTTTCCACCCGAGATTCTAAAGGATAAATTACGCGTAAAAACGCGTATCAATATCAGATTAGGTCTCAAAAACTCGAAAAAGAATCAAGTTCGGATCAATATTTGATAAGATCCGCGTAAAAACGCGTAATCTTATCTCTGCTTATCGGCAGGCCGAACATTCTGATCGGCAGGCCAAACAGGCCAGTTCGGCAGGCCGAACACGTCATCCGGTAGGCCGAACTCACTAGAAAAAATCTCCGCGAATCTTTTATTTTCCACCCGAGATTCTAAAGGATAAAGTCTCAGTTTTGATTCAAATAACCCAATAGAGAAGTTATCTGATCAAAACAAACTTTATCAAGATAATCTCTAAGAAAATAAATCAATTCACAATAATTCTACAAGTTTATCTTGTTCTAATTTTGTCCAAAATTAAAACAACCGAAAAACAGACAAGAATTAACTGATCGCAATAATTCAACAAGTTTATCTTGAACTAATTTCTTACAAAATTAATTCAACCGATAAACAAACATGAATTATTTGATTCTTACAAATTTTAAACCAATCTGATAAATCCGACATAAGTCACCAATTATTGGAAAAGTACACTGTGTCGTTACAAGACTTTGTGAGCTAGCAAAGGGGACCAAAATGGACCTACAAAGTTCAAGCTCATGATAATTATGAAACCCAATATCCCAGATACACATTTCACAAATATCAACTCCAACGCTACTCCACTAAAAGCTTAGAGCTGCACTCTCGAACTTTATAGAATTACGAAGCTCATGTAGCCAAGTCTCCATGACATATCATAGTGCATCGTATCCCCATATGATAATCCATAATCGGCTTAAGGACAAGTTCTGTCTTACCTTCCCGATTATTTTTATCTTACGTTCCATTGTCTCACCATTAGAAAACTAACCATCCAAAGGTAGTATACCATTCGGTTATAGCTATGTATCCAAATGGTTGAGCGCTCCAGTTTTCCAATTACAGGACAACGCATATAAGAGGATATCATTACTCCTAAAGAAGAGCTATGGATTCCATATCTATGAATAACAAGTCGACGCTATCAAGAGTCGTGCCTCCAACGTACCGGCATGCATGCCACTATAGAGATGTGGGAGTCACCCATTGGTACATCAAAAGACACAAGTTGAGATAATGAGCCCACTATTCATCTCAGGATTAAGATACAATACAAATGACTATCTAAAGTGAATCGATTTACCAAGACAGAATTATTAATCCAAATCAATTCACTTTATGTCCCGATCCAACACGTCGTCACCTATGACAACGCGCCAATATTTCTATTCACGGAGTCCAACTCCAATGGTCAAGACAAACCATCTCCCAAAAGGGATATAGACAACATAACAATCTTTACATGAATAAAGCGCCCAACTTTATTCCCTCGATTGTGGATCATGTGTTTTAGACCATCACCTTAAGAATCGTGTCTACTGCATAATCATCCCATCATATGCCCAATTCCTAAGGTTTAGACTGACAGTCTCAGACTATTATTTGCTTATCATACATTCAACAAATATGAACGTAAAGAGGACAAGATTTGGTATATATAAATGAATAAATTCTTTATTGATAAAAATGTCTCCAAAAACATATTACATTTTCACTCCTTAGGGCATACATGTCTAACAATCTCCCCCTTGCACTAAGTGAGTAAATACAGCAAATTTCGCATCCCCATAGCTTCCACATGCCTCTCGAAGACTCTCCCAGTAAGTGTCTTCGTAAATGGATTAGCTAAATTGTCCTCTGACGCAATCTTGCACACCGTGATATGCCCACCCTCAACGAAGTCCTTTATCACATGATACTTCTGATCAATATGCTTACTCTTCTTGTGAAATCTTGGTTCCTTAGCATTGGCTACCGCTGCACTGTTATCACTGTACAGTGATACCGCTTTATCCATAACAGGAACTACCTCAAGATCCCCAAGGAACTTACGGAGCCACACTGCTTCTTTCGAAGCATCACTAGCCGCCACATACTCGGCCTCCATCGTTGAATCCGAAGTGCAATCTTGCTTCGCACTTCTCCAACTGATGGCACCGCCACCCATGGTAAACACAAACCCTGAAGTCGATTACCTAGAATCCAGACAGGATTGAAAATCCAAATCAGTGTATCCTAGAGGAGTCAAGTCCTCACCCGAATACACAAGCATATACCCTCGAGTCCTTCTCAGGTACTTGAAAATATGCTTTACCGCAACCCAATGGTTTAGTCCTGGATCCGCCTGAAATCGACTTACAATCCCGACCGCATAGCTAATATCCAGTCGTGTGCAAAGCATGACATACATGAGACTACCCACTGCCGAAGCATAAGGCACCTTCTTCATGTATTCTCTTTCTTCATAAGACTTTGGAGAGTCTTTCTTAGAAAGAGTAATTCCAGACCTAGATGGTTGCCCACCTTTCTTGGAATCCTACATTGCAAACCTCCTGAGAATTTTATCTATGTAGCCGGCCTGTGACAAAGCTATCATTTTGTTCTTCCTATCCCGAAAGATCTGGATACCGAGAACAAAATTAGCCTCACCCAAGTCCTTCATGTCAAACTGCTTGGTCAACCATAATTTGACCGATGACAACGCCCCAACGTCATTGCCAATTAGCAGAATGTCATCTACATAGAGCAGTAGAAAAACCACCTTCCCATCCTTAATGTGTTTGTAAACACATGGTTCATCCACATTTTGTGAGAACCCATAAGTCTTGATCATTTGATCAAATCTTATGTTCCAAGAATGAGAAGCCTGCTTAAGTCCATAAATAGACTTCAACAGCTTACAAACCTTACCTTCTTGACCCGAGACCTTGAACCCGTCTGGTTGTTCCATATAAATGGACTCATCAAGATAGCCATTCAGAAAAGCCGTCTTGACATCCCTCTATCAAATCTTGTAGTCGAGAGCGGTAGCTATGGACAAGAGAATCCGGATGGACTTAAGCATGGCTACAGGCGAAAAGGTTTCCTCATAATCGATTCCTTCCTTTTGGGTATAACCCTTAGCTACCAGTCTAGCCTTAAAGGTTTCGACCTTTCCATCCACTCCTTTTTTCCTCTTGTAGATCCACTTACACCCTATGGGTTTTACCCCTTCGGGAAGATCCACAAGCTCCCAGACCCGATTAGTCTCCATAGACTTCATCTCTATGTTCATGGCCTCTGTCCAGAGTTTTGAATCAACATCCTCCATAGCTTCTGCGTAAGTATAAGGATCCTTGTCATGTTCATCTGGTTCAGCCAAAAAGACCTCCCCATTGAACATATACCTTTCAGGTTGACGACCGATCCTCCCACTACGCCGAAGCCCCTGAGGTTGTTGTTCAGGTTTGTTTGGTTTTTCTACACCGATCGGAATGGTTTTGTTCGGAACCTCCGGAGTGAACGAATCACCCCTTAACTCCTCAAGCACCACTTTGCTTCGAGGTTTAAAGTCGTCCATGTAACTCTCCTCAAGGAAAGTTGCATTAGTTGAAACCACGACTTTATTTTCCTTTGGGTTATAAAAATAACCCCCTTTAGTCCCTTTTAGATATCCTACAAACACGCAAACTTCCGAACGTGCTTCTAACTTATTCAGATCCTTAAATAGGACATGAGCTGGACATCCCCATATGCGAATATGGTTTAAAGATGTCTTCCGTCTTGTCCACAACTCGTGAGGAGCTTTAGGGACCGATTTTGAAGGCACATTGTTCAAAATATAACATGCGGTTTGTAGTGCATATCCCCAAAAGGATAAAGGCAATGATGAATAACTCATCATGGATCGAATCATGCCCAACAAAGTCCTATTCCTTCTCTCTGCTATGCCATTTTGCTGCGGAGTGCCCGGCGCAGTCAAATGGGATAAAATCCCATTCTCTAACAAGTGTCCCAAGAACTCATCAGAAAGGTATTCCCCACCTCGATCAGATCGAAGTGCCTTTATGGGTCTACCCAATTGTTTTTCCACTTTAGCCCGAAACTCCCTGAACTTATCATAAGTTTCACTTTTGTGGTGCATTAGGTACACATACCCATATCTTGAGCAATCGTCAATAAAAGTGATGAAGTACTCATACCCTCCCCGTGCCTGGATGTTCATTGGTCCGCAAACATCACTATGCACAAGTTCCAGAACCCCTTCGACCCTATTGCCCTTAGACCCGTATGGTCTTTTGGTCATTTTACCCTCCAAACAAGATTCATATTGAGGTATAGATTCCACCTTTAAGTGACTTAAAGGTCCATCCCTTACCAACCTTTGAATCCTATTAAGGTTAATATGGCCAAGGCGTAAATGCCAAAGATAAGTCTTATTAGAGTGAGAAGTTTTAAGTCTTTTTGAGTTATTATCATTTATCTCAGCATTAAGCAATAAGTCCATCTTAGGTTTGATAAAATATAGATTATTTTGCATCCATCCAGAACAGATAAAAGATTTGTTTTTATGAATCACCACTTTTTCAATAAAAGATACCACGTAGGAGTCTTTAAATAAAGAAGATACAGAAATTAAATTCCTTTTAAATTTAGGAACATAAAAACAATCTCGCAAAATTAAATTCCTACAATTATCAAAATAAAGATGGACATCTCCCACTGCTTCCGCTGAGACCAAGGATCCATCGCCCATCCGAAGCGTTAAGTCTTCGTGAAGTAGACTTCTCGTTTCTTTGAATCCCTGCAGAGAAACACAAACATGATTAGTTGCACCGGAATCTATGACCCAGATGTCATTGGATTCCTCAACCAAATAAGTTTCTAAATATAGAAGATCACACCTACCTCCCTTGGAAAGGAAGTCCTTGCAATGCTTCTTTATATGTTCGACCTTACCACAGAAGAAGCACTTAAGCTTCTTTGGGTTCTTCTTCTTCTTCTTCTTGCTCTTGGTAGCAGCAGGAATAGAAGACTTCCCACTCTTGGCCCGTTGCTTCTTTCCATTCCCAGAGTTAGGATTGGAACCAGAAGCAGCTACCATATTGGCCTTACCACTAGCAGGAGACTCCCTGATCAGCAGTTCAAACTCCTGTAACTGTTTCATCAGTTCTGTCAAGGTCATATCCCGTCTATTGCTTAAATTAAAAGTAGCTCTAAACAGAATAAACTCCTTAGACAGAGTCTCAAAGACCATAGTCATCTGAGTTTCAGCATCGATGTTGGCTCTATTGGTTTGAGCCTCAGCGAGGTAACCCATGACCAACATTATGTGCTCCTTTACAGATGTCCCCGGCCTCTGTCTACAGTTTAAGAGTTTCCGAAGCGCCCCTTGCCGCTTCGTTATGGCCTGGCCTCCGAACATATCCTCAAAATTATCCAAGATCTGCTTCGAAGTCTCATAATCCTGATGTTGAGCCTGCAGCACGTTGTTCATGCTAGCCATAACATAGTAGCGGGCCTGATCATTTGTATCTTTCCAGCGGTCGTACGCTTGGAATTGCTCATTACTTGAGTCTCCCGTAGGCTCGGGAGGACAAAGAGTTGTCAGAACATATTTCAGTTTCTCAAAGGAAAGGACGATGTCCAGGTTCCGTTTCCAATCGTTATAGTTCTCATCGGTTAATTGGTTTTTCTCAAGTATCGATGATAAAGCGTTTTTAGACATTTTCAATCTACAATAAAGAATCATATACCAAACATAAGCAAACATATATAATAATTTAGTAAGATAACACAATCATGTAAAATCATACAAATGTGTTTATGTGTCAAAACCTTGAAAATATCACAACCTTACAACGCTAATTCCCAACTCAGAATTCAACAAGCTCCTAGGGGAGTCATGCCAAATTCAATCAGGAACACGGATCCCCTCCTGATTAGTATATGCTATCCAGGACCCGTATGATCCAGCATACACTAATAATCGTTTCTTTGGCCATTAATTTTATTAACAGATCTCCTAGGGGAGGTTAATAATAAAATTAACGTGAGTGTATAACCACCATTTCAATATTTTATCTATGATTTATAATCACCACCTAGGGGTGTGCAACCATAAATCATACTAAAATACCTTATCCTTTCAGATATCCAATCTGGTACATGATAGAAATCCCTTCCTAGGGGTCGGGACCACCATGTTCTTCCTATGGACCAATGATGGAGGCCTTAGGTCCTCTCTTCGAAAACCTTCTCCCACTCAATCTTTTAAAGTCAAGGTTTTATTTTAAAATTATGCATGAACAATCTTAATATGAGCAGCACTCCCTATTCTATATGACATGTTATCAATATACATGGCAAATCATATTATAATGCAGACAAGCAAAGCAATCAAGCAAGGCTACAAGCAAAATAATAATAACCGTAATATTATGGTTCCACCTTAGAGAATAGAAAACTAAGATCACAAGAGAATAATCAAGACATTTATCGATTCTTCATCCTTGAATCCTTAAGTTGTATCCTTCTTCATGTAATATCCATCTTTAAGTCTTCAATCCCGTATGAATCGAATACTTCATATTTCCGGTCATATCCAAGTTTAATGTTTCTCAGAATCGTCCCAAAAATAAAATTAAAACAACACCTAAAAAATTGCACCTTTTCTGGATACCTGGTAGCTCTCGGTTGGCAGGCCCATTATGAAGGTTCGGCCTGCCGAACATGAAGGTTCGGCCTACCAGCAGAGCACCAAAATTTCTGCCCCACTGTCGGCCTGCCAGACCACACCTCCAGCCTGCCGATTTGTGACCTTCGACCTGCCGAACTGTGAGGTCCGGCATGCCGACCGAGCAGAAAACCCTCAATCTAGAAAATAAAATTTTAATGCAATTCATCAATTTTATTTTCAACAATTCAAAAACATAAAATTAGAGACTTAGGAAATACCTGGAGGCGCCATCATCAATCTTCACGATCCGACTTCTCGTTCCGTCTTCTCCAAATAATTATTTAATTACAAAATTCTTACAAATAAAAAATTAAATAACAATTCCTAGACGGAGATGATAGTCCGCCATCTAATTACATGAAAAACCTAGATACACATTCTAACCTCTAAGGAACCATAACCGGTATAAATTAATTAATAAATAATTAAATAACGATTTAATCAACCATAATTAATTAAAAAACATTCACCACATAATCCATGACAACATATATATTATATAGAAACCTAGAGTGCCATCTCTCTATAAAATTCAATTCAAGCATAGGAGAGATTAAGATCACAAAATTTATGCATATAACATGATCACAAAATTGTAAATTTATGTAAAAAACTGGCTCTGATACCAATTGTTGGAAACAAAGTGCGCAGCGAAATTTTAAAAATTTTTCATCAGAGTAATTTCCAAAAACACAAGTTTGACATGATATATGTATAAATTAAACAGATCTTACTAACCTCAGTGTGCCGAAGAACCTCCGCAACCCGTGTAGAGAAGTAACGTTCCAGAAGAGCCTCAACCAACTGGTCTTCTTTGCTATTCTCTATCCACAACCAGAGTGAGTGTGGGCTCACACGTACAGCTCTTCCACCGGTGACTCTCCTTCCAACCAATAGAGAGAACCCAAAGCTAGTGCTCGTGATTTGTGAACAAAAGCTCTCAAGGAGTTTTCAGATGCTCACTAGAAGAGTATCACTCTTAATCTCTCAATTGATCTGAGTAAATCATGAGACTCACTCCCTTTTTATACATATTGGTCCTGGGGTCAGTCCATATCAGATTAGGTCTCAAAAACTCGAAAAAGAATCAAGTTCGGATCAATATCTGATAAGATCCGCGTAAAAAAGCGTAATCTTATCTCTGCTTATCGGCAGGCCAAACATTCTGATCGGCAGGCCGAACAGGCCAGTTTGGCAGGTCGAACACGCCATCCGGCAGGCCAAACTCCCGAGAAAAAATCTCCCCGAATCTTTTATTTTCCACCCGAGATTCTAAAGGATAAAGTCTCAGTTTTGATTCAAATAACCCAATAGAGAAGTTATCTGATCAAAACAAACTTTATCATGATAATCTCTAAGAAAATAAATCAATTCACAATAATTCTACAAGTTTATCTTGTTCTAATTTTGTCCAAAATTAAAACAACCGATAAACAGACAAGAATAAACTGATCGCAATAATTCAACAAGTTTCTCTTGAACTAATTTCTTACAAAATTAATTCAACCGATAAACAGACATGAATTATTTGATTCTTACAAATTTTAAACCAATATGATAAATCCGACATAACTCACAAATTATTGAAAAAGCACGCCGTGTCGTTACAGGTCTTTGTGAGCTAGCAAAGGGGACCAAAATGGACCTACAAAGTTCAAGCTCATGATAATTATGAAACCCAATATCCCAGATATACATTTCACAATTATCAACTCCAACGCTACTCCACTAAAAGCTTTGAGCTACACTCTCGAACTTTATAGAATTACGAAGCTCGTGTAGCCAAGTCTCCATGACATATCATAGTGCATCGTATCCCCATATGATAATCCATAATTGGCTTAAGAACAGGTTTTGTCTTACCTTCCCGATTATTTTTATCTTACGTTCCATTGTCTCACCATTAGAAAACTTACCATCCAAAGATAGTATACCATTCGGTTACAGCTATGTATCCAAATGGTTGAGCGCTCCAGTTTTCCAATTACAGGACAACGCATATAAGAGGATATCATTACTCCTAAAGAAGAGCTATGGATTCCACATCTATGAATAACAAGTCTACGCCATCAAGAGTCATGCCTCCAACGTACCGGCATGCATACCACTATAGAGATGTGGGAGTCACCCATTGGTACATCAAAAGACACAAGTCGAGATAATGGGCCCACTATTCATCTCAGGATTAAGATACAATACAAATGACTGTCTAAAGTGAATCGATTTGCCAAGACAGAATTATTAATCCAAATCAATTCACTTTATGTCCCGATCCAACACGTCGTCACCTATGACAACGCGCCAATGTTTCTATTCACGGAGTCTAACTCCAATGGTCAAGACAAACCATCTCCCAAAAGAGATATAGACAACATAACAATCTTTACATGAATAAAGCGCCCAACTTTATTCCCTCGATTGCGGATCATGTGTTTTAGACCATCACCTTAAGAATCGTGTCTACCGCATAATCATCCCATCATATGCCCAATTCTTAAGGTTTAGACTAACAGTCTCAGACTACTGTTTGCTTATCATACATTCAACAAATATGAACGTAAAGAGGACAAGATTTGGTATATATAAATTAATAAATTCTTTATTGATAAAAATGTCTCCAAAAACGTATTACATTTTTACTCCTTAGGGCATACATGTCTAACAACTAGTGTGATTAATAGGGATTCTAGCACAAGAACAATGTTGACAGAGTTCTTCGGAATGGATGCTACAAATGGAAAGGCTAGAGTTATTGTACAAACAATTCCTTGAACATTTTGCTTGGAATAAACAAAATAAAGTTTGGAAAGAGAGGAAGAAGCGCAACGTTATTGGAAGGATTGTTATGGCGAGTCCAGCTCAAGAAGAGTGGTATTGCTTAAGATTGCTGTTAAATCATGTTACAAGTCCTACATCATTTGATGATTTGAAAATAGTCAACGAGGTCATTGGTTATACTTTTTCGTGAAGCTGCTATCTTGCAAGGACTATTAGAAGGAGATGACAACTATGATGTATGTTTGGAAGATGCTTCTTTGCGCAAGATGCCTTGTGAACTACGTGCTCTCTTTGCCACTATTTTGGCTTTGGTGATCCTGATAATCCGTGAGTGTCGTGGGTAAATATCAAGGGATTCATGTTAGAAGACTATGTCCATAACAATCTTACTTTGATTGAGGCAGAATTAAGGGCATTGCAGAGTATCAATTCATTATTAGAACCGTAGGAAAAAAGTGTGAATACTTGTAGCTTGGTGAATTTTAATGTTGATTATCAAACTGATTGATGAACTCCAAATACTTGTTTCTAATGATGATCTTTTATCTATGGAAAGATTAAATGAAGAGCAAAAATATGCATTCGATTTTATTTTAGACAAGGTATTTCGAAATCAAGGAGGAATGTTCTTCATCGATGATCTTGGTGGAACTGGAAAAACATTATTGTATCATTGTTGCTGTCAGGTTGTGAAATTTAGTTGCTCTCGTGACAACATCTTCTGGAGTTGCAGCTAGCATCCTACCTGGGAACAAACAACATACTTTGGATTCAAGATCCCGCTCTGATTATATATATATAATAGCGATGACATTTTTATTTCATTTTTTGCAATGACAAAATGTTGTAATTAAGTGAAGTTTTTGCAATGACATGTCATCGTATCTAAAGGTTATTTGCATTGACATGTCATTGCAAAGAAGAAAGCAAATAACTATTCATATTTGTGACAACATGTCGTCATAATTAGTGTTTTGGTGTTAAATATTCTTGGCACTAGGGGGCTTGCGCTAATTTACCTAGTTCTTTGCGACAATAGAGTTGTCACAAAAACCACTCTATACAGGTGGTGATAACACTCTTTACATGTAGTGATAATTGCGTAGTTATTTGCGACTACATAATCGTCGTAAATACTAATGACTTACAGCTATCTTACATTGTCATTCATAGTTCTAGAGGGATTGTTTACGACGACAATGTGCTTTATTGGCAACTATGTGTCGTTACAAATATGAATGGTTTATAGCTGTCTCACGCTGTTAGTTACAATAGTGGTGACATTATTTACGACGACTTTTTTCATCGCAAAAAGTGAAAATTTAATTTTTCATGAAAATTTTGGCGGAATAAAAGGTGCTATAATGAATATTATTTGCAATGACATTTTTTAACTATTGTCACAAAAGAGTTCTTCGTCAATCATTTTTTCCAGTTTAAATGGGACGATGTCATTTTGATTACCTTTTGCGACGACATTATTATTATTTACGATGACAAAAAGTCATTGGACGAACCCCAAGAGCTCCCTATCCCCCCTTTTTTTTGGGTAAGTTCTTCTTCCTCCATGATTTCTCTCCGTTTTCTCCACCCTATTCCGGCTCAAATCTCTCCAAAACTTCTTAAAATTCATAGATTCATCGAGTAAGTATTACCCTACATTTCCATGTAATTATGGTTTTCTCAAATATTATTGTATCACTCAAATTCCATAATACGATAGTGAGCAAACGAAGGAGTTGAAAGATAGCAAACGAACCAAATCATCAGAGGATCTTTAAGCGATGGGTTCCCAAAATGGTTTTAGAATAAGGTATAATTTTGATTTAAATTATATACAGTAAAACTAGAAATCCACAATGACTGCAAATTCTTAATTTCTAATAATTCTTTACAATTGGTACATGTTTAATCTTTGAGAGTAGAATGCACCAAAGGCAACCGATCAATTAGTTTCACTTTCATTTGGTTCAAGCTTCTCCATTAAAAGCTATCCTGGTTGTGCAGTGAACGGAGTCAAATACTTAACACATAATCAGGATATCAATCAAACTACCCAGAATTCCAGTGTCTGTGTTTGTGGACTAGATAATCAAACATATTACGAGGTCTGCGGGGAGATTTATGAATTGTCATACATAAATGCCAATTTTGTTATTCTTTTCAAGTGTAAGTGGTTCGATACTTGTCCAGAAAAGAATATATTTCAACAATACAAAAATAGCATAAGCATCTTTGTTAAGGACTCGTGGTGTGAAAATGAAACATTGATGCTTGCATGTCAAGCAGGACAAGTGTTTTATGTAGATGATTTGTTTAACGATCCAAATTAGAAAGTTGTTGAACACTTTGGACATCGGCATATATGGGATCTCCCCAAAGTAGATGTAGATGATGTGATGGTGGTTCAAGATACGGAGTCTACAAAAGTTGAATTAGTAGTGGAGCTACCAGAGATTGACACCTTAATGTGGAATCATCATAATGTATCATCAAATGTTGTCACATCCAATGTTGATGCAATCTTAAAATACAAGTCTCCCGAAGAAGATGAAGATTTGGATTTGCAAGAAGAGGCTAATGAAACTTTAGATGAGTACGTTGAAGTTGAAGGTAATGACTCCGAAGACAATGACGACATTAATGATGGTGGTAACATTTAAGACATTAGCAATGATGAAGAATAGATATTATGTATAGATGTCGTTGTTTTGATAGTACTAAATTAGGATGTTAGTGGAACATAACTATCATGGAACGTAATTATTATAGTACATAATAATGATATTAAACCTTTTATTTGACAGCAGTTGTATATGTCTGGACAAGTTGCTACATGTGCTGGCCCTACAGATGGAGCACAATCTCCACCCGACCCATATAGAGTGCTATCACGCTGTCAGTCGAGTATGTTACAACCTAATTGCAAATTTATATAGTTTATTCAATCAATTAATTTTAATTTAAAATGTTTCTTAATGTTTACAGCACCAGATGTCGTACCTCGCTATCATACCGATCGAGGAAAGGCAAAAGGGCATGAGATCGTAGCATATATAGAGAAGTACAGAAAGGTTTCAGTCACATTTGACGTGGTTGGTGGTACCTAGAAGGCTCTTGGGTGGTTCGGTCTTGATTCAAAAGTGTTGTAGGCATCTAAACTCGAGATGCATATGAGCCATACCATGATGATTGGAAATATGTTAATGCCAAGCATAAGAAACAGATTCAGCAACGCATACTAGTATGTATTCAATTTCATCCTTATAGAACATAATTTATATTGTACATAATTTTTATAGAACATAATAAAAATAATTAGTATGATCTTGAATGTGTTACAGGATTAGTTTGCGTTGGACTACTAAAGGCAAAACAGCATCCTCCATAGCATGGTCGATAAGGAGGCAACCAAGTGCTATAAGGATTAGAAGAGCGACCTTCATGAACACTTTAAAGCACTTGAAGGACCAGCAAACAAGGCACATATCAGAGCCAACCCCCCCCCCCCGGACCTCAGGAATCAAGAACACTAGGGTCATTGCTAATGCTGAGAGATTTTAGGTAATTGTATATATGCTAAGTTGGTTATTTATTATATATATTAATTTCAATATTGCTAATGCTGAAAACTATAATAAACAAAAAAAGTCAGCGACGAATAAAAATAATCGTAGCAACCAAATGTGGTCAAGTTTGCATGGTCGGATATCTGTCTCCTCGCATCGCGACAAGAAGGTTAGTAAGTTTATTTAATCACAAGCAATCTGAAAAGTTATCAAAGAATATATCATATTCAAACACATTCAAATTATTGTAAAGGCCAACACAGAGACCCAATTGCCGATGTCTGCCATAGATAACTAAGCAAGCATGCATTATCATGGGGAGACTTGGGTTAACCCATAAGCACAACAGACTTTTGTAAGTACTTTGAATTTTCAGTACTATATTCTCTTATAAAAATTACTCTTTGTATTTATAACATGTGTAAAATGTTATTTGTGTAAGACACAATGGAGCAGAGATACAAAACCAGATGACACAGTCTACTATCTCTTCAATAGCACTTGCGCTTAACGAGGAGGGAATTTTGGAGCATGTCCTAGGTAGACATAGAGGACTGGACTAGGCCCTATACTCCCGTATAGGACTAACTCTCGCACCGGTGATGGTTCATCCTCTAGTTCCTGGTTGGGTGGATATCTTCGACAACTATTGACCTGCATCTAGAAGATTTTTTGCGGAGATTGGCCGAGTACAACAAGAAACTTTTGTTCAACCAGGTCCTCAGCCTCCTTTAAACGCGGCCGACGACAATAGTAATGGCACCGATGATGTTGCAAATTTATGAGATTAGATTGTATTTTTTTCTTTGTTCAATATTTTGACACATTATATTTGGTTTATTTTTTTTAATTATTAGAACAATGTATTATCAACTATCTTTTTTAATATTAAATTTTTATTTTTATTATTATAATTTGATTATTTCTATTTAAAAAATATTAAAAGTTTAAATATATTAAATATTAAAAAATATTAAATATTAAAAAAAAAATATTTGAAAAAATAAATTGCGTCGATAATGTCGCTACAAAAAACTAAGATATTTGAAACAACTTTTTCAAAAATTCGTCACAAATAAATAGGTCCACGTCAACATCAACACAAGTTATTGCGACCACTTTTTTCAAAATTGTCGTCGCTAAAACTACTACCACGTCATATTTATTAACGACCATGACGACATGATTGTGGTGACTTTTTGGCAACTATTTGTCATTGCAAATAAAATTGCAACAATGTTGTCATCGTAAAAATATTATTTGTGACTAGCTATTAGCAACGACGTAGTGGCGATGACATGTCTCGCAAAAATATATTTGCAATGACTATCAGCTTTTTGCGACAACTTTCTATCTTTTTGCGACAACTTTCTATCTTTTTGTGACAACTTTCTATCGTCGCAAAAGGTGTTGTTTGTACTAGTTTGTAGGGTGTTTGGAAAGGTTATGGGAACCGTTGGTTAGAACCACTTTTACTGTAGCATGTGAGAGCTTTAAACTGTTTGTAATGAAAAAGTGATTCCCACCATTTTGCCAAACAGGGGTTCATTTAAGAGTCGCTCCCCGATCTAGTACCATTTACAGTTCGACACTATTTTGTAACAGTTGGATCAAAATTTGGCTGTTGAGATGCGATGAACTCCAAATCATTTATCCCATCTTTGGAACCATTTCATTTAGTTCACTTTAGAGTACTTCTTTGGTATCTGGGTGCTTTATTTGTTCTGCTCTAGAGCACTCATTGCATCGCCAAAGCTGTTTCATTCGGTCTGCTCTAAAGCACTTGTTTCATCTCCAGGGCTACTTCATCTAATATGCTCTGGAACACTTTGTTCCACCTTCAGAGTTGCTTTACTTTGTTTGCTCCAAAACACTTATTCCATTTCTAGAGTTGCATTGTTTGCTCCATTATGGAGCACTTATTCCATCTCCAGGGTTACTTCATTTAATTTGCTCCAGAGCACTTTGTTTTAGCTCTAAAGTTACTTTGTTCGACCTGCCTTATTCCACTAATTTCTTTCTTTAAGGCTACCTTATTGAAGCTGCCCTAAGGTCACTTTTTTTTTCCTCTAGAAATGCTATATCTAATCTCCAAGATGGCTCGATTTGATTCATGTTGTAGTTTTTAATTCTTATGATTGCTTTAGTGCTTCATCGATTTCCAATGATAATTTGCTTGATTTGCCTTAGAACTATTTTGCTTGATTTTCAGAGTCCCTTCTTCTTGCTTATGTGGCCACTTTATTCCATCTCCATAGCCTATTTATCTCATCTCTGTAGCTACTTCATTCCAGCCTTGTAGATACTTTAGTTGATCTCCACAGTCTACTTTAGAGCTATTCTATTCCATCTCTAGAAGCACTCTGTTTAATTTGCTCTAGAGCTGCTTCATTCTATCTTCATGTTTACTTCATACGGTCCACTTCAGAGCTACTTTAATCGATCTTCAAAACTATTTTATTTGCTCTTTACAGTAACTTTATTCTATTTATTCCAAATTTCTTTCCTTTAACCTCTGGAGCTACTTTATTTGATTCACTTCGGAGCCACATTTTTTGATATTCAAAATTACTTTATTTGACCTTTAGAGAGACTCTGCTTGCCTTGTTCAATGCTTCTCTCTAATTTTCAAAGCTTTCTCATTTGAGCCGCTATAGCGCTACCTTGTTCTATTCTCATATCTACTTCATTAGATACGCTTTAGGGTTAATTCATCTCTACAAGTGTTTTATTGGTCTATTTCAAAGCTATCACGTTTGATCTCCGAAGCTAATCTCTAGAGTTATTTGATTTTCCAAGCTACCTTTTCAACCTCTAAAATGAGTCCATATGGTGCACTCAAAGCTATTTTATTCACGCTCCAAGGTTACTTTGTTCGCCACACTCTAGGAATGTTCAATTGAGTTATAAATACTTCATCCTCTCTACATCGATTCTCCATGGCCGATGAACTTACACCACAGTCGCATGAAATTGATTAGTCACCAATTGTAATCTATCCTACTTTTTTTATGCTTGGAGGAGTTCCAATTGGATGACTTATTCTTCCTCTCTATAACATCATCATTTGTCTCTTATCGTATTTTTTTATTCCTTGAGTTTTATTTCTCGTTTTCATAGACTTATCTCTCATCTCTTGAATCTACAACTTTTGCTATCAGAACTGTATCTCCTAATCAAAAAGCTTTCAAAGTATCTTAGACATGCACAATGCTTCACCACCTTAACTATGATAACCACCAAAGCATATGCAACGAAGCTACGGCTTTACCGATTTCTTTTACTAATCTCTAATGTCTTAGGTTAGGAAAGCTATAGACGTAGTCATCATCTTTTCTTAGGAAATTGTGCATAATGGCAATAAAAAGAGATGCTCAAGGCTACTACAAATGACTCTTATATATGAAACTCAAGGCTGATTCTCTAGAGGCTTGTATAGTCTATCAACAAGTTCATAATACTTCAAAAGAACATCTACAACATACACATGGCATGGAGCTATCTCATTAACTAAATATGTGTTTAGGATATTTTGAAGAGAGCTAAAATGGATATCATGCCAAGTCTCTTCTTTGACAACCTAAGAGTCTTCGCCATTGCTGGGCCCACTTTAGCTATAGTCTGAACTTCACTCTGTACTGATGGAGCTCGCCTGACAGAGGCTCAGACCATTAGTTCCTTGGAAATTAACTACACATGAAATACAAAAAGTTTTACATAAGAAAGAACTCCCATGGTCATGACTCGGGGCTGTATACACCAAGCTTGCTACAGTGTGCGTAATCTACATAACTTGGAGCTATCCATGCACAATTCACATTAGTTGGAGCTATCTATGATACCCTAGAATTTCTAGTATATTACGCATGCAATAATTAAAAATTATGTTAAGTAATTTAAGAACAAATTTTGTAAACTAAAGATTATGATCAAAAGTTTGTTAAATATTTTAAGAACAAATTTAATATTATAAGGATTATTGTTTTAATCTAATTTTTATGATAAATTCTACAAAATTGAAAATGAAAATTTTGAAGATTAGAAATCATGCCGTAGTCTTATACAAGGAACAAAAGATATGAAAATAAGCTAGAAAGTAGAAAATATACCGACAGTATAGGAAAAATACTATCAGTGTAAATTTGAACTATATAAAATTAAGCAGTATAGAATTATATTATGTGGTGGATGTGAATAAGTATAGAAGGTTGTGGACCTCAAAAATTGTATAAAAAAGAATACTGCAGTATGTGAAAAATAGCGATAATATAGGAAAAATAATGTCAATATAAAATTGGACTATTAAAAGATGATGGAGCATCCACAAATTACACATGAAAGGAGAAAAATTTGGCCACATCATCCATGACATACTTGGTTTTGGACTTATGGTGGAACCAAGTTTTTAATTAAGTAAAAAGATGACTAAATGTTGTCATCTTTTTTCTGTATGGCCATGAAGAAATAAGAAAAAAAAAGGACACTCCAGAGTAGGAGAAAGTGTTACATCTATCCCTTGGAAACAGGTGGTGGTATGATTGGATATGCCATCTTTTTAATTTGTAATTTGGTCCCTAGCTTTGGATTTATAAATATCTAAGTGTATTTTTGAGAAAAAGTTAGTCAAAGTCATGAAAATTTCCTCCCATTTCTCCTCTAAAATCCACCCCAGTAGTAATAGGTCTCTCTCAAAATTTTTGATGATTCTAAGCCTTCAAATCATGTTTTGAAGCAAGGCCAAGTGGTCTAAAAAAAGATGAAGAAGTTTTAAGGTAAAAACCCTAACTTTCCTATTGTGATTTAGGGTTTTGTTTAAGTTTTGAAAGGTATTTTTATGGTATGATTTGAACTTGATTTCAAGGGATTTTGAAAACCTGTAAGCGCCAAAAAGAGAGGACAAGCACTTTAGAACAGTTGGGTAAATTCTCAGCCCTCGAAACTAAGTTAAAGTTTATGTTTTACTATGCATGCTAAGTGTTTGATGTAAATAAATGGACTATGGCATGTAAAGAGACTTTATGGCTGTTAGACATTTATACCCTAAGGAGTAAAATATTCTAATATATTTTTTGAGACATTTTATCAATAAAGAATTTATTTATTGTTCATATACTAAATGTTGTCCTCTCTATGTTCATATTTGTTGAATGTATTATAAGCAAACAAAAGTCTGAGACTGTTAGTCTAAACCTTTAAGAATTAGGCATATAATGGAAAGATTATGCAGAAGACATGAATCTTAAAGGCGGTGGTCTAAATGATAAGATCCACAATCAAGGAAATAAAGTTGGACGCTTTAGTCATGCTAAGATTGTTATGTTGTCTACATCTCTTATGGGAGATGGCTTGTCTTGGCCATCAGAATTGGACTCCACAAGTAGAAACCTTGGTACATTGTCATAGGTGACGATGTATTAGATCGAGACATAAAGTGGAATTAATTTGGATTAATGATTTCGTCTGTACAAATCAATTCATTTTAGACAATCATATGTGTTGTATCTTAATCCTAAAATGACTAATGGACCCATTAACTTGACTTATTTCTTTTGATATACCAAAGGGTAACATCTTGACTTGATGATGGTACGTATACCACTATGCTGGAGACATGACTCTTGATAGCGTAGACCTATTCTTCATAGATGTCGAATTCATAGCTCCATTAGTGGAGTCAATGATATTCTCTTATATGCATTATCCTATAATTGGAAGACTAGATCACTCGATCATTTGGAGTATAGGTGTAATCGAATAGTGTACTGTCTTTGGATGGTAAGTTCTCCAATGGTGAGATAACGGAGCATAAGATATGTCATTGACTCCATGAGATAAGGTAAGATGGAATTTATCCTTAAGTTGGTTATGAATATCCTATAGGGATACGACATATCATGATATGTCATGGACACTTAGCTAATTTAGAGCATTGAAATTTTATATAGTTTGAGAGTGTAGCTTTAAGCTTTTAGTGGAGTAGCGTTAGAGTTGATAATTGTAAAGTATGTATCTAGGATATTATATTTTATAATTATCAAAGCTTGAACTATATATGTCCATCAAATCCCATTTGCTAGCTCATAATAAATCTTGTAACGATACGATGTGCTTTTTCAATAACTTATGACTTATGCTAAATTATTGATTGGCTAAAATTCAATAGGATTAGATAATTTTTGTTTATTTATCGGTTGAATTAATTTTATAAATTAATTCAAGATAAACTTCGTGAATTAATTTTATAAATTAATTTAAGATAAACTTCTTGAATTATCGGGAATATTTATTTTCATTGAGATTATGCAGATATCATTGTTTTGATCAGATAACTTCTCTATTGAGTTATTTGAATTAAAATTGAGGCTTTATCTGAGAATCTCGTGTGGAAAATAAAAGATTCTTAGGGATTAGATTATTGCAAGTTTGGCAGGCTGATATGCCAATTCGGCCTACCGATCTAGCGGTTATTTGATTATGCATTCTTGATACGATTTTATTAGAAGTTGATCTAGATTTGTACTTTTTAGGTCTTATCTGATAATAATTAGCCCTTAGTCCGACCTTTATAAATAGGGAGTGATTTTTCTTAGTTATTCAGATTAGTTGAGAAGTTAAGAGTGAGTACTCTACTACGAGAAGCTCTGAAACTCTATGAGGGCTATTGTTCACAATCATGAACCTTGGCTTTGGGTCTTCTCTATTGGTTAGAAGGAGAGTCATCAGCGAAGAGCTGTATAATGTGTGCCCATACACACTTTGATCATGGATGGAGAATAGCAAAGAAGGCCAATTGTTTGAGGCCCTTTTGGAATGTTTTTCTCTTCATTGATTGCAGGAGCTCTTCTACATAAAAGATTAGTAAGAACTGATCAATTCATGTATATAGCATGTCAAACTTGTGTTTTTGAAAAATACTTTGATTTTAAAATTTTTTAATTCCATTGTGTTCTTTTTTTCAACAACTGGTATTAGAGCCATAGTTTTTAGTAAATTTATGACTTTGTGACCATGCCATATATATAAATTATATGATCTTGATCTCTTTCATGTTTGAATTTAATTTTTTAGAGAGTTAGCACTCTAAGGTTTTTGTATATTTATATGTTATCATGAGATTATATTGTGAATGTTTATTAATTAATTATGGCTGATTAAATTATTATTTAATTAATTGTTAATTAATTAATTTATATAGGTTATGGTTTCTTAGAGGTTCGAATATGTATCTAGGTTTTTCATGTACTTAGATGGCAGTTTATCATCACTGTTTAGGAATTATTATTTAATTTTAAATTTGTAAAAATTTTGTGATTAAATAGTTACTGCGATCTAGAAGACAGATGATAGCGGCTCCACTATTTTTTTCCTGAGTCTCTAAATTTTTGTGTTTTTGAATTGTTGAAAATAAGATTGAAAAACTGCGTAAAAATTTTTTTTTTTAGAACGTGAATTCAGCTTAGTCGGCAAGCCAAACCATCAAGTTCGGTAGGTTGTTGGTTGTAGATCAACAAGTCAAACTTCCAGTTTGGTAGGCCGTCTATGGGGCAAGATTCAGCCAGCTGTGGTGGCTGGCCGAATAATCAAGTTTGATAGGCCGATGGGTTATGACCGCAAGTTGATCACACAGATCGGTAGGCCGGCAGAAAGCTGTGAGTTTTTAGAAAATGTGCATTTTTTGATGCAATTTTGATTTTATTTTTGAAACAATTCTAAGAAACATGAAATTTTGTGATGACCAAAAAAATGAAGTACTTGATCTATGCGGGATTGAAGACTTGAAGATGGATTCCACATGAAGATGGATATAACATGAAGATATAAGAATGAAGAATCGATAATATGTTTCGATTAATCTTTTGTAATCTTTAATTTCTTTTTTGTAGGATGGAACCATAATATTACGGCTGTTTATTATCATTTTGCTTGTGGCTTTGCATGATTACTTTGCTTGTTTGCATTATAATATGATTTGCTATGTATGTTGATAACATGTCATATGGAATAGGGAGTGCTGCTCTTTAAAAATTGTTCATGCATGTTTTAAAATAAAATGGTGGTCCCGACCTTTAGGAAGAGATTTCATCTTATACTAGGTTGGATCTCTGAAGCGATAATTTATTTTAACATGATCTATTATTGTACACCCTTAGGTGACGATTATAGATCATGGATAAAATAGTTGAAACGATGGTTATACACTTAAGTTAATCTTATTATTAACCTCCCTTAGGAGCTCTATCAATAAAATTAAAGGCCAAAGAAAAAAATTATTAATATATGTTGGAATAGACGGGTCTTGGATGGCATATATTAATCGGAGGGGAACCATGTTCCTAATTGAATTTGGCAAGTCTCCCCTAGGCGGCTTGTTGAATTATAAGTTAGGAATTATTGTTGTAAGGTTGTGATTTTTTCAAGGTTTTGACACATAAACACAATTACTTGTTTACTTGATTGTGTTATCTTACTAAACTGTTATGGAATGTTTGCTTATATTTGGTATAGGATATTTATTGTAGATTAAAATGTATAAAAATACTTTATATTCAATACTTAATAAAAACCAATTAACTGGCGAGAATTGCAATGATTGGAAAAAGAACTTGAACATTGTCCTATCATTTTAGAAACTAAAATTTATGTTGAGAACACTGTGTCCTCCCAAACCTACTAGGGAATCCACTAATGAGCAAATCAAAGCATACGATCACTTGAAAGATGCTAACGATCAGGCCTGTTATTATGTTATGGCTAGCATGAATAACATGCTGTAGGCTCAACATGAAGATTATGAGACTGCAAAGCAGATCATGGATAATCTTGAAGACATGTTTGGAGGACAAAACGACAAGGGCATTTCAAAAACTTTTGAATTGCAAACAAAAACTGGGGACTCCTATGAAGGAGTATATGATGTTAATCATTGGTTACCTCACTGAGGCTCAAGCCCATGGAGCTGATATCAATGCCGAGTCATAGATGACTATGGTATTTGAGACTCTATCAAAGGAGTTTATCCCATTTAAAGCTTTATATAATTTGAGCAATGAAAGGATGTGACCTTAACGAAGCTACTGAAGTAGTTACAGGAGTTCAAAAATCTATTCAAAGAAACTCCTATAAGTGACGAGGCCAGCTTGGCAACTACATCCAGTTCTAATCCTAACCTTGGGAATGGAAGGAAACATAAGGCTAAGAATGGGAAATCTTCTATTGTTGCAAATGGCAAGACTAAGAAGAAAAAAAAGAATGCAAATAAGCTTAAGGACTTTTACTGTGGGAAAGTTGGGCACATCAAGAGAATTGCAAGGACTTCTTTTCTTGAGGAGGAAAGTGTGATCTTCTAATTATTGAAACTTGTTTGGTTAAGGAATAAAGTGATACTTAGGTCATAAATTCCAAAGCAACTAATCATGTTTGTGTTTCTCTACAGGGGTTTAAAGAAACAAGCAGTTTCCTACATGAAAACTTCATGCTTCGGATGGGCAGTAGATCCTTGGTGTTGACTGAAGTAGTAGGAGACGTCCATCTTTACTTTAATAATTATAGGATGTTAGTTTTGAGAGATTGTTTTTATGTTCCTAAACTTAAAAGGAACTTAATATCTAGAGCTTGTTTATTTAAAGATTCTTATTAAGTTTCTCTTAATAATAAAATGGTGATTCATGAAAACAGATCTTTTATTTGTGATGGATGGATGCAAAAAAAATCTATATTTTATCAAACCTAAGATGGACATACTACTTAACGTTGAGGTTAATGATAATAACTCTAAAGACTTAAGACTTCTCACTCTAATAAGACTTGTCTTTGGCATTTGCGATTAGGTCATATTAGCCTAAATATGATTCAAACGTTAGTAAGGGATGGACCTTTAAGTCATTTAAAGATGGAATCTATACCACTATGTGAATCTTGTTTGGAGGGCAAAATGACCAAAAAACAATTTGGGATCTTAGGGCAATAGGCCCGAAGGGATTCTAGAACTTATGCATAGTGATGTTGTGGTCCCATGAACATTCCGGGCATGAAGAGGTATGAGTACTTCGTCACTTTTATTCATGATTACTCAAGATATGGGTATGTCTACCTAATGCATCATAAAATCAAAAATTTTGACAAGTTTAGGGAGTTTGGGGCTGAAGGGGAAAAGCAATTAGGTAAACCCATAAAGGCACTTCGATCTAATCGATGTGGTGAATACCTCTTTGATGAGTTCTTGAAACACTTATTAGAAAATTGGATTTTATCCTTTTTGACTACGCCGCCACTCCGCAACAAAATGGCGTAGTTGAAAGAAGGAATAGGACTTTGTTGGACATGGTCAGGCCCATGATGAGTTATTCATCATTGCCTTTATCCTTTTGGGGATATGCACTACAAACCCTATGTTATTTTGAACAATGTGCCTTCAAAATTAGTTCCTGAAACTCCTCACAAGTTGTGGACGGGGAAGAAGACATCCTTAAAACTTATTCACATATGGGGATGTCTGGCTCATGTCTTGTATAAAGAAGCAAATAAGTTGGAAGCATGTTTGGAAGTTTATGTGTTTGTAGGATATCCAAAAGGGACTAAATAGGGTTATTTCTATAACCTAAAGGAAAATAAAGTCATGATTTCTGCAAATGCAACATTCCTTGAGGAAAGTTATATGAATAACTTTAAGCCTTAAAGTAAAGTAGTATTCGAGGAGTTGGGGAGTGATTCAGTCACTCTAAGGGCTTCAATAGAAGCCAGTCTAATCAATGTAGAAAAACCAACCGAACAGCAACGTAAGGGGCTTCGGCATAGTGGGAGGATTGAGCGTCAATCCGAGAGGTATATGTTCAATGGTAAGGCCTTCTTGGCTGAACTGGATGAACATGACAAGGATCCTTACACTTAAGAAAAAGCTATGGAAGATGATGATTCAAAACTCTAGATAGAAGCCATGAACACTATGATAAGGTCTATGGAGACTAATCAGGTCTGGGAACTTGTGAATCTTCATGAAGGGGTAAAACCTATAGGGTATAAGTGGATCTACAAGAGAAAGAGAGGAGCAGATGTAAAAGTCAAAACCTATAAAACTAGACTGGTAGCAAAGGGATACACATAAAAAGAAGGAATCGATTATGAGAAAACCTTTTCACCTGTAACAATGCTAAAATCCATCTGCATTCTTTTATCCATAGTTTCCACTCCCGACTATGAGATTTGGCAGATGGATGTCAGGACGGCCTTTCTGAATGACTATCTTGATGAGTCCATATATATGGTACAACCAAACGGGTTCAAGGCTAAGGGTCAAAAGGTTAAGGTTTGTAAGCTTCTAAAGTCAATTTATGGACTTAAGCAGGCTTCCCGTTCTTGGAACATAAGATTTACTAAAATGATCAAGACTCATGGGTTCAAACAAAATGTAGACGAACCATGTGTTTACAAACACATTAAGGATGAGAAGATGGTTTTTCTACTGCTCTACATGTATGACATTCTGTTGATTAGCAATGACATTAGGTCATTGTCATCAATCAAATTATGGTTAACTAAGCAGTTTGACATGAAAGACTTAGGTAAATCTAATTATGTTCTTGGTATCCAGATCTTTTGGGATAGGAAGAATAGAATGATAGCCTTGTCCCAAGTGGTCTACATAGATAAAATTCTTAAGAGGTTTGCAATGCAGGATTCCAAGAGAGGTGGGCAACCATTTAGGTTTGGAATTACTCTTTCTAAGAAAGACTTGCCAAAGTTTGATGAAGAAAGAGAATACATGAAAAATGTGCCTTATGCTTTGACAATGGGCAGTATCATGTATGCTATGCTTTGCACATGATTGGATCTTTGCTATGTAGACAGGATAGTAAGTTAGTTCCAATCCAATCTGGGACTAAATCATTGGGTTGCAGCTAAGCATATTTTCAAGTACTTGAGAAGGACTCGAGGGTATATGCTTGTGTATTTGGGTGAGGATCTAACACCTTTGGTATATACTGATTTGATTTCCAATCCTGTCGAATTCATAGAGATCGACTTCTGGTTTTGTGTTTACTCTAGGCTGCGGTGACATTGTTTGGAAAAGTGTCAAGCAAGATTGCACTTTAGATTCAACAATGGAAATCGAGTATGTGGCAGCTAATGATGCTTAGAAAGAAGCAGTGTGGCTCTGCAAGTTCTTTGGGGATCTTGGGTTAGTTCCTGGCATGGATAAAGCAGTATCACTATATTGTGATAACACTACAGTGATAGCTAATGCTAAGGAACCAAGATTTCACAAGAAGAGTAAGCATATTCATCGAAAGTATTATGTGATAAAGGACTTCATTCAGGGCGGGCATGTTGTTGTACGCAAAATCACATCTGAGGACAAAAGTCTGAAACTGTCAGTCTAAACCTTAAGAATCAGGCATATGATGGAGAGATTATGCAGAAGACATGAATCTTAAAGGTGACATTCTAAATCATAAGATCTACAATCGAGAGAATAAAGTTGGGCACTTTATTCATGCTAAGATTGTTATATTGTCTATATTCTTAACAAGAGATGGCTTGTCTTGGCCATCGGAGTTAGACTCCACGAGTAGAAATATTGATACATTGTCATAGGTGACAATATATTTGACCGGAACATAAAGTAAAATTGATTTGGTTTAATAATTCCGTCTATGTAAATCTATTCAATTTAGATAATCATATGTTTTGTATCTTAATCCTAAAATGACTAACAGGCCCATTAACTTGACTTATGCCTTTTTATATAATAAAGGTTGACATCCTGACTTTACGAAGGTACATATACTAGTATATTGAAGACATGACTCTTGATAGCGTAGACCTATTATTCATAAATATGAAATCCATAGCTCCATTGGTAGAGTCAATGATATTCTCTTATATGCATTATCTTATAATTAGAAGACTAGAGCGCTCGACCAATTGGATGTATAGGTGTAATCAAATGGTGTACTGTCTTTGTATGGTAAGTTTTCCAATGGAGCTTCATAATTTTATGTAATTCGAGAGTGCAGCTCTAAGCTTTGAGTGAAGTAGCGTTGAGTTGATAACTATGAAATATGTATCTAGGATATTATATTTTATAATTATTAGAGCTTGAACTATATAGGTTCATCAGGTCCGCTTTTCTAGCTCATAATAAATCCTATAATGATATAGCATACTTTTCTACTAACTTTGTGACTTATGTTAATTTATTAGATTGGCTCAAATTCAATAAGATCATATAATTCATGTCTGTTTATCGATTGAATTAATTTTGAACATTAATTCAAGATAAACTTGTTGAATTATCAGGAATATTTTATTATCATCGAGCTTATCCGGATATGGTTGTTTTGATCAGATAACTTCTCTATTGGGTTATTTGAATTAAAACTGAGGCTTTATTTGAGAATCTTGGGTGAAAAATAAAAGATTCTTAGGGATCAGATTTTCACAAATTTGTTAGGCTGATCTGCTAGTTTGGCCTGCCAATGGAGTAAGTTCGGTAGGCCGATCTGCTAGTTTGGCCTGCCAATCCAACAATTATCTGATTACGTATTTTTTACACTATTTTATTAAAAGTTGATCGAGATTTAAATTTTTTAGGTCTTATATGATAATAACTAACCCAAGGTCTGACCTTATTAAATAGGGAGTGAGTTTTTTTAGTCATTCAGATCAGTTGAGAAGTTAAGAGTGAGTACTCTACTATGAGAAACTTTGAAACTCCCTAGGGGCTATTGTTCACAATCATAAACCTTGGCCCTGGGTCTTCTCAATTAGTTGGAATGAGAGTAATAGGGAAGGAGCTGTACGATGTGTGCCCATCACACTTTGATCGTGGATAGAGAATAGCAAAGAAGGCTAGTTGGTTGAGGCCCTTTTAGAACGTTCTTCTCTTCATTGATTGTAGGAGTTTTTTGGCATAAAAGGTTAGTAAGATCTGATTAATTTATTTATATAGCATTTTAAACTTATGTTTTTAGAAAATACGTTGCTTTTAAATTTTTTTAAAATTCTACTACGCTCTCAGTTTTCCAACAATGGCATGATTGTATTTATGGTTATGTGGATGATGATGATAGATAGATAGATGAAAAAAATGGGTTTAATGCTAAAGTTGGCATTATTGTATTTATGGTTATGTGAATGATGATGATAGATAGGTAGTTGAAAAAAAGGGTTTAATGCTAAAATGAGAAAGTGTGACAAACTTTGTCATAAACACAAAGTTTAAGCATTTAAGATGTTTGATTAAATGTTTCTGGCCATGACATGAAAAGAAAGTATTGTAGCATGATAATTATAATTATTAAGTGCTGGATTATGTATTTGGAAAGTTTAAATGTGATTAAACCTTAGGAAAATAAGTTAAAGAAAGTTAAGATGCAAAAAGTGTGTTTAAGGATTTTTTGAAAAAAATTAAATGTTTGAGGCCCTTAGTGGTCAAATTATCCTCTGGGTTCAACATGTACTTTATTGGAAACATTGAGTCGAAAAACTTTCATGGAGAAATTCCACTCAAATTTCAAGCAGAATGAGTCAAAAAATGTAGATTTTTGTTCTACCCAACCAAAAACTCTATGAAGATGAGTGATTTTGAAAAAAGTTAAAATACAAAAATTTTAGATATCATCAAAATGGTTAGGAAATATGGATGGTTTGCGAAATTCTATACCAACTTCAAGTTACAAATGTTACAAGATTTAAAGCACAAAATTTCCTAAAAAGGAAAATGTTTGAAATGTTTTGAATTAGACCAATGAGCTTGTTTAAGTAATCCTTGGAAAAAATGAACGTTTTGGCATAGGATGAGTATTTTTTGTCCCGGGCGCAAAAAGGTCAAGATTTTGTCTTTTGGACCAAAATTGTAAAGATATATGAATGAGAATTTTCACTAAGGAATGTTGGGTGTCTACACTGCTATTGGCAGTGAGTAATCATAGATTTTAAGTTTGAAAAGATTCAAAGTTTTTACTAAGAAAAAAAGAGAATCACGTTAAGGGCGTAATTGTCAAGATTTTTGTATTAGAGGTCAAAACCATAAAGTTTTGATGAAATGGATTTTTATGAAAAGGAAACCAATGATTGGTTTTTCATGATGTTACAAGTAACAAAGAAACATAAGTTTTGTTTTAAAACGGGCTTCGAAAATTATTTTAAGTCCCATCAAGGATAAAATAGTCTTTTTTTTGTAAAAAGGCCAAAATAAACCCTGAAACGTTCAATTTAGGAAAACGTCCTTTGGCGAGAATTTTTTCGTAACCCATAAGTAAAGGTATGGTAAAGTAAAAACGATTAGTCCAGTGACTTACAAAAAACCTGCTGAGGGTAAAATCGTTATTTTTAAGGAAACCATTGAAACAAACCCCGAGACATCCAAATTAGTGAAACGCCCTTAAACAGAAAGTGTTCTATATCGTATCAAGTAAAAAACCATCTAGTAAGACACAGAATTTAATCAAGAAATGTTCAAGTTAAATAATAGAGAAATGAACTGATAAGTAATGAGGCTAAGTAAAAAGAATGGACATTTAATATTTGAGTTCCATTATCAATTGAATAGATTGGTAGTAAGAAAGGTTAGCTAAAAGTTAGGTGTCATTTGAATAGGACACAAAGCCAAATAATAGAAGAGAATGGATAGGGTGGGGATGCTAGAGCGATTAACAGTTAAATTTTTAAACCTTGCCTACAACATGAAGAAAATGATTTTCAAATGTTTTTGTATGTTTGAAGTATGTTTGCATATGTTATGCTTAATGTTTAAAGGTTCAAGTTATAGTTTGCAATATGTTTTCATTTGTTATGTATAACGTTTAAGTAAATGTTAAGTTACAGCATATAGTATGTTTAGCTTTTGATATGCTTACAAAGTTTATAAAAAGGTAAATCAAAGATGATAATTAAAGTATCATACCAATCGTCTTGATGTGAGGTATACATGTTAAAGTTATGGTGTCGTTGTTCAATGGTCTTAAGTCTTCTACAAGGGAAGCATTATGTTCATGATCCCATGATTGATGATATCAGTACATACACTTATGCCCTTAAGATAAAGGAATGATAGGAATAAGTAGTTTAAGTAAGTTATGAATGATATTAAGAAGTTCATAAGAGGATGTTCATAAAGAAGCATAAATAAAATCATGCATTATGATCTTACTTGCATTCTTTCCATGAAATGTTTATGAGATATGTTTATTAAAAGCATTTTGAACAAAGTTTTATAATAAATGTTTTTAATGTTTTGTGAGATTATGTTTAGACTCATTGAGTTTAAGCTCATAATAAGTTCCTTCATGCTATAGGTAGTCCTATAAAAGACCAGTGTAGCTAGGTGTTGCGGTGGACATATGTGAAGGTTAGGTATGGATACCACTATTATAGTTTTTCGCTACTTAAAGAAAAAAGTTTTTAGCTGTTTTTAAAAAGGTTTAAAGGTTTTACAAAAGTAAATGTTTTCTTAATAAGTTTTAAGAAACATTTTGAATGATTTTAAAGTTAAGTTTTGAGCCATGTCTTGATTTTCGCTGCAACAGTTTCATGAATGTTTTTAAGTATGTTTAAGAAGAAAAAATTTACATAGTATTTTCTTACTAGTAAGTAAGAAATAAGTTATGAAATGATATTTAAGTAAGCTAAGTAACAGCCTGAAAAAGTCGGGCGTTACATAGTCTACATGACTTGGAGCTATCCACGTGGAATCCACATTATTTTGAGCTATCCATGATGCAACCTTCATAACTTAGAGCTATCCATAATGCAATCTACATGACTTGGAGCTATCCATGATGTAACCTTCATGATTTGGTACTATCTATGACGCCACGTTCATAACTTGGAGCTATCAACGGTGCAGTCTACATAACTTGCATGCAATACACTTTTACACTAAAATTTAATGCTCCGATGCATAAGTAGCACATGTGCACTTGCTCCGACTACATATGGTGCCGTTTTAGTGCGTACATGAGTGGCAAAGCATGGCAAAGTGCTCCAATGTGTCAGTGGTGGACATGTGTTCACACTGACTATGCATGGTACTACTTTGTTAAATGCTCTGATGTATAAGTAGCGCATGGGCCTTGGCTCTGACTCCGTATGGTACCATTTTAGTGCTCCGATACATGAATGGCTAGTTTCGCAAAATACTCTGATGTGTAAGTGGTGAACATGCATTCGCTCCAACTACGCATGGTACTGCTTTGACTACGCGCAATGTCACCCGGCATCTCCCACGTCGACCCAAATGGAGGACATGCTTATGCTCTAACTACAAGTGGTGCAATACCTAGACTACCTGTGCTTGTGCTAGCTATGGCATCACTCTGCGTAAGTGGCCATCTACAATCATTCTCACCATACATGGTAAAATCTCATATTTTTAGTGAATTAAATGATCTTATACCTAAGATAGATTTTATAGCAACCTTTGTGACGTAATTTAGCTAAGTATCCTTATCCCCAAGATACTTCTCCTAAGAATTATGCTAGAGATTATAGTCTTTGAGACCAAGAAATCGATAGATTTATGGGGTCTTATAATAAACATGAAAGTTGTGATGACAATGTAGGAATTATGCTATTTTGATGATTTTGGGAGAATAACCGGTTCACTAGTTAAGGAAATTTGACAAAGTATGAAAAAAGAAGAGAGAGAGAGAGACAGGTTATTATTAAGGATCATGAGATTGAGGGTTGAACTCCTAGATTTAGAGTTGCATCCTAGATAAAAAATCATCACGAAAGGATTTATAGTTTAAGCATAATAATAAATTTTCCAATTTTGGGTAACTTGGATTCCGATTTTATACAGGCTTAACATTGGTGTGATCACTTCATTCATATTACTCTTTTTCCAAGGTTAGGGACTTACTATGTTTCGAGGATAGGGTTTATGTAAGAAAGAAGAATCTCCTAGAAAGTTGTGATAAGAACGGGATGATATGATCTTCAACTCATTTTGAAGGAAATAGATAGCCTTGGCAGAGGTGACAACTTGAACTTAAAGCTTAAGAGTGCAAAAATTTACTCTTTGGGTTCGATTCCTAACCTAAGTGTTGATAAACTTGATATTAGTCATCATCATAGGACCTGATTGATACATCAATCTTGTGATGACATATGAGCGATTATAAGATTCATTTAAGCAATCATGCAACACAAATAATTTGAGGAACTAAAAGTGATGATAGAGATAAATCCTTTAGGCTTAACAAACCATTAAAGAATTCATCTCTGGACCATGTCTCAAAGATCGACTCCGAACAACAACTTGCTTCTGACCAAAATTCTCTCACAAAAGATGAAACCTATCCATACATTGATAAAGATTGTCCTCATCGATCGAACAATAAAAATCATGTTTATTTGCATTTGCTAAAGTGTTTCATTGCTTAAAGAAGCTACATAACCACTCGGGGCTTGGCAGAGGTAGAATCGCCAACAAATAACTAAGACCAAAGCAGTAAACAATATTCCCCATGACCATGAAGGACATGACTTCCTCACTACCTAAATTCAAGGGGACCGAAGAAAGATCTTGCAAGCAACACCAAGCTTGCAATTCCTATGAATTAGATAGTGAAGAACAAATAATAAAGCTTCAAAGTTGAACCTAAAGAGAAAACAGCTTTCAATTACTCCGAATAAGATCTTGTACATCCAAAGAGACATTATTGCATATTTGTTTCAAAAAATTCAAAGAACATGGAGAATAGGTCAGAGATTTTGCTCTAGAGTGCTAATTGTTCAATTCCATCAGAAGTTACAAGTAAAACAAAAAGGCCTCTGACAGTATGAAGACCTTTCTCGAAGATGAAACATAGTGATGGAGCATGAGTTGATGCTCCGTCACTAGCTGAATGCAAATCCAAAAGAGCACAACCACAAAGCATGGGCTGATGCTCTATGGCCAGCCTCACCGTCATGCATGAAATTTGAAAAAAAAAAAAAAAAGGACAAAGTTTTATCCTTTTCAACACATACAAATTGTCACAATCACGTTTGCAGCTTAAAATGGTTCGTCAAATTTGTCAACACCTTCAGCGTTCAAGTTCAACGGTATCTCTAAGAGTTCGAGCTACTTCCAAAACAAGAAAGCCTCCTTTTGCAAATAACACCATTATCTAACACCAGAGCAAAAAAACTCTATTGATGAATGCATGAAGTAAATGAAGAACAATGGGAGACTTCACGAAAAATTTCAACAAACACCTCAAGAGATTTCCAATGAAATAAAGGCCAAGAAATTGAAATACACAACTTCAAAAGCAAAATGACAAAGATTTAAGAAAATTGCAACATCAACAACATGAAATCTCTAGCCCTATCTTAAAAAGAGGGATTTTTGGCCACAACTTACAAAACACTCAAATATGTGATATTTTATTCATGGTTGGGTATAAATCAAAGTTTGCAAGGTTTAAAATCGCAATTATCATAGCCAAAATAAAGGAAGAGAAACAAAGAAGAGGCTACTAACCTTGAAGAAGGGAAGAATGAAGCTTTTTCTCTCTAAACACTACCTTTGAAGCTTTCTCTCTCCTCTAATCTAGAAAACGCCACCAATAAATAGTGGAAAGGCATCATTCTTCTGTAGAAACATGAATAAATCTGGTATGAACTCACTTTTGTTACTTGATTTTCCCCACCTTATGCAATTTGTTTTTAGATTCATTCTTTTTCCTCGTTCCCTTTTGTGCTTTTCTCACTTTCACTCTCTGTTCATATTTTCTCTCTCTACTATGGAGAAGTTGTTATTTAAATAGTTTTGGGTTAAAATATCCTTTTGACTGATGGGAGTCTTTTCAAATCCTTTTGAGAAAGCACTTACATCATCAAATTTGAAGTGATAGAATGTTTTCTTTCAAAATTAATCAACACATTTTAAAAAAAATAAAAAAAGAAGGAAAATCACCTACTCTTATACGTTTTGTGTAGGTAGGTTTCGAATGAAATGTGTACAATATCACTATTATATGAAGATTTTCCAAATGGGTAGTTACTTTGAGATTTATCTTAAAATGTTTAAATATATTTCTAGCTTTTGAAATTTTTTAATATATATACATACATATATATAACTATTCATGTTAGAAGGATAGAGAGCAAGTAATATTTGAAGTTCCCTAACTTTAGTATGAACACTTGCCACCGCGGCAACCAAGGTGATAGCTTCCCTCTAAAACTACATGTCTCCAGAAGCCCCGACAAAACAACATGCACAACAACTTTATTTCAATATTGTTCCGAAGGGTACCCATGATCTACAAAGTCATCAACTAGTAACTTTTCTCTTGGATCCTATGCATCCGAGGAAGTATTGTCTATTTTGATCTAGGAAATTCGGAGAACACAAGTCGAGCAGATAGTGCTCGGAGTAGGACGTGAACCGCCGCTAGGAATCTCCAAGAGACTCATGCAACCCAAGCTACTATGATTGGTTGCACGGACTATCTCGCTTCACTGTGTAACCTCGAGACTAACAGGGCTAATGTTGGCTAATTTTGTACTAGGCCTCTTCGATGACCCAACCCTCAGATCCTCATCCTACGACATCAACAGGTTCACTTTGTGGACCCAAACCATGCTTGGGGAACTATTGTGGGTCATGGTTTGGTAGGCCATGAGTAGTCAAATGGGCCCATTTGTTTTGGTCCGATTCAATTTCAAGTTCCACTAGAGGGGATTTCCAAATTAATTGATAAAGGGATTGGAACAAGCATGAAGAAATTAACAATACTTCTTTTATCTTTTAAGTTGTTCTGCTAGATCAGTCGCTCAGGACCTTTGGTCTCTACTCAAAACCTTCCTTTTTGCCTTTAAAAATAGTCCAACAACTTTTTTTTGCCTTAGTACAGCCCCAAGAACTAAAACCCAAGCTTAAAAGCCTTTTGTAGCAAAAATGTCAAGAAAAACCTAACGGAGCACCAGGCATGCCCTCATAGCACCCGGCATGCATCCAAAAGGGCCCTGTCTACATCGAGATAACTTTTCCATGAGTCGTAAGTGCATTGTCATAGGCATCATACTTGTGCCTTCATCACCAATTGCCACCCAAAATTTTGACAAAGTTCTAATTGTGTTAGAAATTTCAGACTTGGCAAAAATAAAGGGACCTGACGCCAGAGGGAGAAGCATGCATATCAGCCCTTTAGAAATAGATGGTTAGACTTAGTTAAACCACCTAATAGCATTAGACCTAGAAGAGCATCAAAGCAGCCATAAATATATGTCATTTTTTGACAACCCAAAAATCAACCTTCGAAAGCACCTGACGTCGCTTGCTCCGGAGGGGAATAGATCCAGAACATGGTGTCAGAGCACTGGGCGACTAGCTCTAGAGCAAGTTAGTCATCTTCACTATAAATACTTCTCCTTCATTCAACACAACACCATCACAGGGACTTAATTCCATATTTTCACACCGTTTTCATCCCCCATAACTTCTGAAAACCATCATTTACTTTCAAGTTTGTGCTCTTTGTACTTGGAAGATTTTCTTGAAAAATTTTTGGAAAAATCATTGCCTCCATTGTCGACGATTGAATCCTCCTCTGTTACTCGCTTTAGCCTCTCTGAATCTTACAAAATTGTTGTCAAAATATTTAGAAGCCTTATCGAAGCTCATCATTAGCATTATGAGTTTTTAGAATTTAAGCTCTGCCTTCGACAGTCTAAACCCAATGATGGAGGCAACCAGCGTTTGCCTCCAAAGCTCATTTTTTTGGAAAAGTTGAAGAACTTTGGAACTTCACGTATTAGCTTCCCGACTCACGAAAGCAGCCTAGATCCAACAACAGAGGCAGCTTTGCCTCTACCCTCCAAAGCCATTCCTCCATCAACCATTGATTACTCCTCCTACCATCATCGCTTACTATAGTTCCTCTATTGCTATATTTTTTTTCGTATTTTCTTGGTTTTTAATTGTAGGTCTCATTTTGGTTGTTTAGCAATGAAACAAGTCCTAGAAGCTATCTTCTTCAACTCAATCCAAGCTTAACTGTTCTCACTACCTATTGGAGATCGTCATTCTAGCCACGTCGTCACCAACATTAGCGAATCGAAGCCCAATGCATGTACTACCCCACAAATCTATCGGACCCCAACATATATCATTGCTTGTTCTTAAACGGTACCGGATGGGAGATTTGTCCCTTCATTTAATATAAATGAGTAAACTGTTTTTCCTTAAAAAAATAGTTTATTTGGTCCCCTAAAATTAGGTAATTTTTAGGCAAAAAGATTTAAATGGAAAAATGTCCATCTAATTTTGGACATGAAAGCGCACTAGCAATATTCAACAGTAGTTTACCTTTTATAAAATAAAAAACCCTAAAAATAATATATAAAAATACGTGAATGAATTTTTCCAGAATATTAATCTAGGATTCTATCTAACTCAGAGCATCGTGAGAGAATTACATATTGTGGGATTGCATCTCACCTTTCAATACGGATATTTACTTTGATTTCTATTATTCAATCTTTTTTTTTCCTTTTTTTCCAAATTTGTTATCTTTGCATTCACATTGGAGGGATTATATATCACCAATTAGTTACTTTTTTTATTTGTCTTCTTTTTCTAGTTTTTTATTTCCCTCACTTTTAAATGCTAATATATGTTTATCAACTCTTATGCAAAGCCTTTAGCTTCTACAGATCCATAAACTTCTACAAATTGACTGAGGGAGATCGATGGTCTAGAAGAGGAAGGCTCGCAACATAATGGACAGTCACAATTATAGACATATAGGCAAGAAGAATTTAAGAATAATTGGCCTTAAACTCTCTATTGCTATTGTACAATATATATAAGTAAAATGGTATAGATATGGTAATATTCTTCGCCTACTGATTTTCTAAGATTGGAGATATTATAATACAAATAAATTACAAAAATTACACAAAAGGTATGTTGGCTTTCACAAACAATTTTAGCAAAAACAGTGGAAACATGATAAAAAGTGCAAAACATATATAACAAATAATTTTATAAAATTATACTAATTAAATGTTACATAAATATATATATGACTTGTGCTAGCTGGTTAGAGCGATTAGTCCTCAGCACCATATGGATGTAAATGTGGGTGTAAAAAGAATCAAGGGGTTTTTTTTAGATCACTTTTTTTATTTTTCTCACCCGCTAATCTCAACATATGAGCAAAGCAGGTCTTGAGATGAAAAACTCCTCTTTTTCTCTCTTTTTCTCTTCACACACATACTGTTAGATGCTCTGGAAGAATTTTAGTAGTCTAATCAAGACTCTTTATAGTGTGTAGAATGAATAAAAGAGGCCTCTATTTATAGAAAATTGAATGCCAAATTAATTCTGGGTGCTTTTGTTATTTTAATTTTAAATATCACACATTTAATTGAAAAAACAATACTCTTTCCTTATATATCTTGTGGCTCAATCTCATTTGTTTCGAACTTTAAGTTTTCAATTTTGATTAATCATATTTATGCAAAATTAGAAAGTTTTAAATATGTAAACTTGGTAAACAAGTTTTGGACGGCAGAGGAAACTCTTCCCTGTGCTTGTGTACGCTATATACAGAGGGTAGGACCTATTGTGTGTAATCCAAAAATTAATAATTAATTAATTATTATTAAATAATAATATTATTTAATAATTATAAATTAATTTTGAGTGATATTGAATTTAGAATTTTATAATTTTAAATTAATTAATTAAACCAATAATTCCACTTGTCTAAGCTATATTTATGACAATGGCAGGGACTAATGGATCGATAATTTTAAGCTCTAATAAAACCAATATATTAATTAAACTTATTAATTTATATATTACTCTTTCATTAATTCCAATGTTACTCCACAAAAAACTTTGAGTTGCACTCTTAAAATTATAAATATAATTAATCATTTCTTAAACTTGTCGATTTGATATAGTCAATGCATATAAATTGATCATCCATAAATAGTTCATAATTAGAACAAGGTAATAAATAGTAAATTCTTAAGTGCCATTGATTATGTAATGAATAATAAATTCATGAACTTAATCATGAATTGAGTGCTCATATTATTCAACACATGAATCAATATTAAAGAGAATTATTTATCTATTTATCGCTAGAGAAGGAATGGATACTATCTTGTAATATTAACATTCCTGACTACTTACTTTGCTATGCCTCTCAAAGACGAGGAACATGATTAGATTCTTGAATCTGTACTAAATAATTTAAAAGATATAGTTCTACAAATAAGAATCTGCTAAAAAAGGATTAAGATCATCTTATGTATGACCATTGATCAATGTGATCAGAACTTGCTATATTTAACAGAAATTATTAGTTGTTCATATTACATCATGTTCTAGTCCAAGATAATCCATTATACAGAGTGCACTCATTTAATGACTCACTACATTAACGGCTTGGATAAGACCGTTTTATTCTTAAATCTTAATGGAAATGACCTGTATTGGTAATGCTTAATCAAAAATTCCATACTTTAATTTAATAATTTTTAATTCCATACTATATATTATCAATTATTATTCTTAAATATTATCCTCTAATATACAATACTTATATATAATATTTACCTAGATAACTATGGAATTTTAATGATATTCACAGAGTATTCATGATATATGCATACAAATATCATGAAAAATTGTTTTACTTATTTATAAATACTTTTTTTTTCTAAAAAATCATATGCTTTGAGAGCATCTATCCTAATAATCTCTCACTTGCCCTTAAGAAGATGAGACATGTCTTTTAATCCATAATCCTCTAGATGCTTCTCAAAACTTTGATAGGCAAGGTCTTCATGAACAGATCTACAGGGTTGTCTTCTGACACAATTTTCATCACAATCATGTTACCTCTTCCAGCTATCTCCCCAATCAAAAAGTACCTTCTTTCTATATGCTTTGTGCTCTTGTGGCTTCTAGGTTCTTTGATACTAGCGATTGTACCACTACTGTCATAGTATAGATTAATCAACTTTTTCATATCTAAAAGAACTTCTAGACCGGTCAAGAACTTGTGGAGGCATATTGCTTCTATGGATGCTTTGACAAGTAGCCACATATTCAGCCTCCGTTGTTAAGCTAGAGAATACTTTTGTTTCATACTCCTATACACAACAGCTCCATTTCAAAAGTAAAAATGGAACTTGAGATCGACTTTCAATCATCTCAATTCGAATGAAAATCAAAATCTATGTATTTGTTGAGAGACAAATCTTTACTGGAATACACAAGCATATAGTTTCTCATTCTCCTAAGATACTTGAGAATTGATTTCATAGTCATCCAATGAACAAATCTTGGATTTGATTGAAACTATTGACTATTCCTACTACATAGCATATTTTAGGCCTAGTACACTATTGGAAACAAAGTGCGCAGCGGAATTTTTAAAAATTTTTTCATCAGAGTATTTTCCAAAATACAAGTATGACATGTTATATGTATAAATTAAACAGATCTTACTAACCTCAGTGTGCCGAAGAACCTCCGCGACCTGTGTAGAGAAGTAACGTTCCAGAAGAGCCTCAACCAACTGGTCTTCTTTGCTATTCTCTATCCACAACCGGAGTGAGTGTGGGCTCACACGTACAGCTCTTCCACCGGTGACTCTCCTTCCAACCAATAGAGAGAACCCAAAGCTAGTGTTCGTGATTTGTGAACAAAAGCTCTCAGGGAGTTTTCAGAAGCTCACTAGAAGAGTATCACTCTTAATCTCTCAAATTGATCTGAGTAAATCATTAGACTCACTCCCTTTTTATACCTATTGGTCCTTGGGGTCAGTCCATATCAGATTAGGTCTCAAAAATCGAAACAGAATCAAGTTCGGATCAATATCTGATAAGATACGCGTGAAAAACGCGTAATCTTAGCTGTCGCGGTCGGCATGCCGAACTGTGAGATAGGCAGGCCGAACTGGCCAGTTTGGCAGGCCGAACTTTCTGATCGGCAGGCCGAACTGCCGAGAAAAAATCTCCGCGAATCTTTTATTTTCCACCCGAGATTCTAAAGGATAAAGTCTCAGTTTTGATTCAAATAGCCCAATAGAAAAGATATCTGATCAAAACAAACTCTATCAAGATAATCTCTAAGAAAATAAATCAATTCAAATAATTCTACAAGTTTATCTTGTTCTAATTGTCCAAAATTAAAACAACCGATAAACAGACAAGAATTATCCGAACGCCATAATTCAACAAGTTCATCTTGAACTAATTTCTTACATAATTAATTCAACCGATAAACAGACATGAATTATTTGATTCTTATAAATTTTAAACCAATCTGATAAATCCGACATAAGTCACCAATTATTGGAAAAGCACGCCGTGTCGTTACAGGATTTTGTGAGCTAGCAAAGGGGACCAAAATGGACCTATAAAGTTCAAGCTCATGATAATTATGAAACCCAATATCCCAGATATACATTTCACAATTATCAACTCCAACGCTACTCCACTAAAAGCTTGGAGCTGCACTCTCAAACTTTATAGAATTACGAAGCTCGTGTAGCTAAGTCTCCATGACATATCATAGTGTATCGCATCCCCATATGATCATCCATAATCGGCTTAAGGACAAGTTCTGTCTTACCTTCCCGATTATTTTTATCTTACGTTCCATTGTCTCACCATTAGAAAACTTACCATCCAAAGATAGTATACCATTCGGTTACACCTATGTATCCAAATGGTTGAGCGCTCCAGTTTTCCAATTACAGGACAACGCATATAAGAGGATATCATTACTCCTAAAGAGGAGCTATGGATTCCATATCTATGAATAACAAGTCTACGCTATCAAGAGTCATGCCTCCAACGTACCGGCATGCATGCCACTATAGAGATGTGGGAGTCACCCATTGGTACATCAAAAGACACAAGTCGAGACAACGGGCCCATTATTCATCTCAGGATTAAGATACAATACAAACGACTGTCTAAAGTGAATCGATTTGCCAAGACAGAATTATTAATCCAAATCAATTCACTTTATGTCCCGATCCAACACATCGTCACCTATGACAACGCGCCAATGTTTCTATTCACGGAGTCCAACTCCGATGGCCAAGACAAACCATCTCCCAAAAGGGATATAGACAACATAACAATCTTTACATGAATAAAGCGCCCAACTTTATTCCCTCGATTGCGGATCATATATTTTAGACCATCACCTTAAGAGTCGTGTCTACCGCATAATTATCCCATCATATGCCCAACTCTTAAGGTTTAGACTGACAGTCTCAGACTACTGTTTGCTTATCATACATTCAACAAATATGAACGTAAAGAGGACAATATTTGGTATATATAAATGAATAAATTCTTTATTGATAAAAATGTCTCCAAAAACGTATTACATTTTTACTCCTTAGAGCATACATGTCTAACAATCTCCCACTTGCACTAAGTGAGTAAATACTGCAAATTTCGCATCCCCATAGCTTCCACATGCCTTTCGAAGACTCTCCCAGAAAGTGTCTTCGTAAATGGATCAGCTAAATTGTCCTCTGACGCGATCTTGCACACCGTGACATGCCCGCTCTCAACGAAGTCCTTTATCACATGATACTTCCGATCAATATGCTTACTCTTCTTGTGAAATCTTGGTTCCTTAGCATTAGCTACCGCCGCACTGTTATCACAGTACAGTGATACCGCTTTATCCATACCAGGAACTACCTCAAGATCCCCAAGGAACTTGCGGAGCCACACTGCTTCTTTCGAAGCATCACTAGCCGCCACATACTCGGCCTCCATCGTTGAATCCGAAGTGCAATCTTGCTTCGCACTTCTCCAACTGATGGCACCGCCACCCAGAGTAAACACAAACCCTGAAGTCGATTTCCTAGAATCCAGGCAGGATTGAAAATCCGAATCAGTGTATCCTAGAGGAGTTAAATCCTCACCCGAATACACAAGCATATACCCTCGAGTCCTTCTCAGGTACTTGAAAATATGCTTTACCGCAACCCAATGGTTTGGTCCTGGATCCGCCTGAAATCGACTCACAATCCCGACCGCATAGCTAATATCCGGTCGAGTGCAAAGCATGGCATACATGAGACTACCCACTGCCGAAGCATAAGGCACCTTCTTCATGTATTCTCTTTCTTCATAAGACTTTGGAGAGTCTTTCTTAGAAAGAGTAATTCCAGACCTAGATGGTTGCCCACCTTTCTTGGAATCCTGCATTGCAAACCTCCTGAGAATTTTATCTATGTAGCCGGCCTGTGACAAAGCTATCATTTTGTTCTTCCTATCCCGCAAGATCTGGATACCGAGAACAAAATTAGCCTCACCCAAGTCCTTCATGTCAAACTGCTTGGTCAACCATAATTTGACCGATGACAACGCCCCAACGTCATTGCCAATTAGCAGAATGTCATCTACATAGAGTAGTAGAAAAACCACCTTCCCATTCTTAATGTGTTTGTAAACACATGGTTCATCCACATTTTGTGAGAACCCATAAGTCTTGATCACTTGATCAAATCTTATGTTCCAAGAACGAGAAGCCTGCTTAAGTCCATAAATAGACTTTAGCAACTTACAAACCTTACCCTCTTGACCCGCGACCTTGAACCCGTCTGGTTGTTCCATATAAATGGACTCATCAAGATAGCCATTTAGAAAAGCCGTCTTGACATCCATCTGCCAAATCTCGTAGTCGAGAGCGGCAGCTATGGACAAGAGAATCCGGATGGACTTAAGCATGGCTACAGGCGAAAAGGTTTCCTCATAATCGATTCCTTCCTTTTGCGTATAACCCTTAGCTACCAGTCTAGCCTTAAAGGTTTCGACCTTTCCATCCACTCCTCTTTTCCTCTTGTAGATCCACTTACACCCTATGGGTTTTACCCCTTCGGGAAGATCCACAAGTTCCCAGACCCGATTAGTCTCCATAGACTTCATCTCAATGTTCATGGCCTCTGTCCAGAGTCTTGAATCAACATCCTCCATAGCTTCTGCGTAAGTATAAGGATCCCTGTCATGTTCATCCGGTTCAGCCAAAAAGACCTCCCCATTGAACATATACCTCTCAGGTTGACGCCCGATCCTCCCACTACGCCGAAGCCCCTGTGGTTGTTGTTCAGGTTTGTTTGGTTTTTCTACACCGATCGGAATGGTTTCGTTCGGAACCTCCGGAGTAAACGGATTACCCCTCAACTCCTCAAGCACCACTTTGCTTTGAGGTTTAAAGTCGTTCATGTAACTCTCCTCAAGGAAAGTTGCATTAGTTGAAACCACGACTTTATTTTCCTTTGGGTTATAAAAATAACCCCCTTTAGTCCCTTTTGGATATCCTACAAACACGCAAACTTCTGAACGTGCTTCCAACTTATTCGGATCCTTAAACAGGACATGAGCTGGACATCCCCATATGCGAATATGGTTTAAGGATGTCTTCCGTCTTGTCCACAACTCGTGAGGAGTTTTAGGGACCGATTTTGAAGGCACATTGTTCAAAAGATAACATGCGGTTTGTAGTGCATATCCCCAAAAGGATAAAGGCAATGATGAATAACTCATCATGGACCGAATCATGTCCAACAAAGTCCTATTCCTTCTCTCCGCTACGCCATTCTGCTGCGGAGTGCCCGGCGCAGTCAAATGGGATAAAATCCCATTCTCTAACAAGTGTCCCGAGAACTCATCAGAAAGGTATTCCCCACCTCGATCAGATCGAAGTGTTTTAATGGGTCTACCCAATTGCTTTTCCACTTCAGCCCGAAACTCCCTGAACTTATCATAAGTTTCGCTTTTGTGGTGCATTAGGTACACATACCCATATTTTGAGTAATCGTCAATAAAAGTGACGAAGTACTCATACCCTCCTCGTGCCCGGATGTTCATCGGTCCGCAAACATCACTATGCACAAGTTCTAGAACCCCTTCGGCCCTATTGCCCTTAGACCCGTATGGTCTTTTGGTCATTTTACCCTCCAAACAAGACTCACATTGAGGTATAGATTCCACCTTTAAGTGACTTAAAGGTCCATCCCTTACCAACCTTTGAATCCTATTCAGGTTAATATGGCCAAGGCGCAAATGCCAAAGATAAGTCTTATTAGAGTGAGAAGTTTTAAGTCTTTTTGAGTCATTATCATTTATCTCAGCATTAAGCAATAAGTCCATCTTAGGTTTGATAAAATATAGATTATTTTGCATCCATCCAGAACAGATAAAAGATTTGTTTTTACGAATCACCACTTTTTCATTAAAAGATACCACGTAGGAGTCTTTAAATAAAGAAGATACAGAAATTAAATTCCTTTTAAATTTAGGAACATAAAAACAATCTCGCAAAATTAAATTCCTATAATTATCAAAATAAAGATGGACATCTCCCACTGCTTCCGCTGAGACCAAGGATCCATCGCCCATCCGAAGCGTTAAGTCTTCACGAAGTAGACTTCTCGTTTCTTTGAATCCCTGCAGAGAAACACAAACATGATTAGTTGCACCGGAATCTATGACCCAAATGTCACTGGATTCCTCAACCAAACAAGTTTCTAAATATAGAAGATCACACCTACCTCCCTTGGAAAGGAAGTCCTTGCAATGCTTCTTTATATGCCCGACCTTACCACAGAAGAAGCACTTAAGCTTCTTTGGGTTCTTCTTCTTCTTCTTCTTGCTCTTGGTAGCAATAGGAATAGAAGACTTACCACTCTTGGCCCGTTGCTTCTTTCCATTCCCAGAGTTAGGATTGGAACCAGAAGCAGCTACCATATTGGCCTCTCCACCAGCAGGAGACTCCCTGATCAGCAGTTCAAACTCCTGTAACTGTTTCATCAGTTCTGTCAAGGTCATATCCCGTCTATTGCTCAGATTAAAAGTAGCTCTAAACGGAATAAAATCCTTAGACAGAGTCTCAAAGACCATAGTCATCTGAGTTTCAGCATCGATGTCGGCTCCATTGGTTTGAGCCTCAGCGAGGTAACCCATGACCAACATCATGTGCTCCTTTACAGATGTCCCCGGTCTCTGTCTACAGTTTAAGAGTTTCCGAAGCGCCCCTTGCCGCTTTGTTATGGCCTGGCCTCCAAACATGTCCTCAAGATTATCCAAGATCTGCTTCGCAGTCTCATAATCCTGATGTTGAGCCTGCAGCACGTTATTCATGCTAGCCATAACATAGCAGCGGGCCTGATCATTAGCATCTTTCCAGCGGTCGTACGCTTGGAATTGCTCATTACTTGAGTCTCCCGTAGGCTCGGGAGGACAAGGAGTTGTCAGTACATATTTCAGTTTCTCAAAGGATAGGACGATGTCCAGGTTCCGTTTCCAATCATTATAGTTCTCACCGGTTAATTGGTTTTTGTCAAGTATCGATGATAAAGCGTTTTTAGACATTTTCAATCTACAATAAAGAATCATATACCAAACATAAGCAAACATATTTAATAATTTAGTAAGATAACACAATCATGTAAAATCATACAAATGTGTTTATGTGTCAAAACCTTGAAAATATCACAACCTTACAACGATAATTCCCAACTCAGAATTCAACAAGCTCCTAGGGGAGTCATGCCAAATTCAATCAGGAACACGGATCCCCTCCTGATTAATATATGCCATCCAGGACCCGTATGATCCAGCATATACTAATAATCGTTTCTTTGGCCATTAATTTTATTAACAGAGCTCCTAGGGGAGGTTAATAATAAAATTAACGTGAGTGTATAACCACCGTTTCAATATTTTATCCATGATTTATAATCACCACCTAGGGGTGTGCAACCATAAATCATACTAAAATACCTTATCCTTTTAGAGATCCAATCTGGTACATAATAGAAATCCCTTCCTAGGGGTTGGGACCATCATGTTCTTCCTATGGACCAACGATGGAGGCCTTAGGTTCTCTCTTCGAAAACCTTCTCCCACTCAATCTTTTGAAGTCAAGGTTTTATTTTAAAATTATGCATGAACAATTTTAATATGAGCGGCACTCCCTATTCTATATGACATGTTATCAATATACATGGTAAATTATATTATAATGCAGACAAGCAAAGCAATCAAGCAATGCTACAAGCATAATAATAATAACCGTAATATTATGGTTCCATCCTAGAGAATAGAAAAAACTAAGATTACAAGAGAATAATCGAGACATTTATCGATTCTTCATCCTTGAATCCTCAAGCTGTATCCTTCTTCATGTAATATCCATCTTCAAGTCCTCAATCCCGTATGAATCGAACACTTCATATTTCCGGTCGTATCCAAATTTAATGTTTCTCAGAATCGTCCCAAAAATAAAATTAAAACTGCACCAAAAATTGCACCTTTTCTGGACACCTGGATGCTCTCTGTCGGCAGGCCGATCTAGGTGATCGGTCTGCCGATCATGGTGGTTCGGCCTGCCGAACATGAAGGTTCGGCCTGCCGGTAGAGCACCAAAATTTCTGCCCCACTGTCGGCCTGCCGGACCATACGTCCGGCCTGCCGATCTGTGACCTTCGGCCTGCCGAACTGTGAGGTCCGGCATGCCGACCGAGCAGAAAACCCTCAATCCAGAAAATACAATTTTAATGCAATTCATCAATTTTATTTTCAACAATTCAAAAACATAAAATTAGAGACTCAGGAAATACCTGGAGGCGCCATCATCAATCTTTAAGATCCGACTTCTCGTTCCGTCTTCTCCGAATAATTATTTAATTACAAATTCTTACAAATTAAATAATAATTCCTAGACGGAGATGATAGTCCGCCATCTAATTACATGAAAAACCTAGATACACATTCTAACCTCTAAGGAACCATAACCGGTATTAATTAATTAATAAATAATTAAACAACAATTTAATCAACCATAATTAATTAAAAAACATTCACCACATAATCCATGACAACATATATATTATATAGAAACCTAGAGTGCCATCTCTCTATAAAATTCAATTCAAGCATTGGAGAGATTAAGATCACAAAATTTATGCATATAACATGATCACAAACTTGCAAATTTATGTAAAAACCTCGGCTCTGATACCAATTTGGTACATAATAGAAAGACACAAGTCGAGACAACGGGCCCATTATTCATCTCAGGATTAAGATACAATACAAACGACTGTCTAAAGTGAATCGATTTGCCTAGACAGAATTATTAATCCAAATCAATTCACTTTATGTCCCGATCCAACACATCGTCACCTATGACAACGCGCCAATGTTTCTATTCAAGGAGTCCAACTCCGATGGCCAAGACAAACCATCTCCCAAAAGGGATATAGACAACATAACAATCTTTACATGAATAAAGCGCCCAACTTTATTCCCTCAATTGCGGATCATATATTTTAGACCATCACCTTAAGAGTCGTGTCTACCGCATAATTTTCCCATCATATGCCCAACTCTTAAGGTTTAGACTGACAGTCTCAGACTACTGTTTGCTTATCATACATTCAACAAATATGAACGTAAAGAGGACAATATTTGGTATATATGAATAAATTCTTTATTGATAAAAATGTCTCCAAAAACGTATTACATTTTTACTCCTTAGAGCATACATGTCTAACATACACTACATAAGTCATGCTTTCAACTGTTGATGCGCAAGGAACACGTCTCATGTCCTATTCCTCTTGAGAAGTCTTTAAACACTGCTCTTTAGAGAGATGAATACCCTAACTAGAAGGTAAAATCCCTCTCTTAGAGTTCTACATCACATACCTAACAAGCACCTTGTTTATGTATATAGCCTAAGGCAATACTAACAGCTTTTTTTATGATTCTGGATGAGCTAGATCCTAAGAACATAGCTTACCTCTCCCAAATCTTTTATTTAGAATTGGCTGGTTAACCATTCATTTACTTGTGATATTAATTCCTTATCATTCTCAATAAGTAGAATGCGATCAACGTCAGGAACTAAGACAATCACCTTCTTATCTCCTGTGTACTTGTAGACACATAGTTCATCTTGGTTTTGTTCAAAACCATAAGACTTAGCAACCTCATTCAACCTCATGTTTCATGATCTAGAAGTTTGCTTAAGTCTATAAATGGATTTTTCTAGCTTGCAAACTTTTTGCTCTTGTCCTTCAGCTATGAACCTTTTGGTTGCATCTTGTAGATGCTTTCTTCAAGGTAGCATTGCTTTGATGTCCATCTATCGAATTTCGTAATCAAAATGCATAGCAATGGACAAGAGTATCCGAATGGACTTGAGCATAACAACCAGGGAGAAAGTCTTTTTATAATCGACTCCCTCCTTTTGAGTATAACCCTTGGACACTAGCCTTACCTTGAAAGTCTCTACTTTTCTGTTTGCTCCTTTCTTTCTCTTATAGATTTATTTGCACCCAATGGCTTTAGGTGGATCAACAAGTTCCTAGATCAAGTTAGAATACATGGATTCCATTTCAAGTTTCATGGCCTTTAGCAAATTTTCTTTGTCATAATCTTCCATTGCCGAATGGATCTTCCTCAATGTCACTCACAACAACTAGTTGTACTTTTTCATAAAGCAAGCGAGTAATCTAATTTCCCTTCCACTACGATGAAGCACTAGAGGCATCTAACTAGAAGTTGTGGCCTTTTTTGTTTGCCATTCGACAACTTTTGTTGGCTCGTTGACAACTCTCATCACCTGTGGACTGATCTGATCGACAAGTAATTCTTCTAGAACTATTTTGCTCCTAGGTTTAAAGTCTTTCATATAGGCCTGCTCAAGAAAAGTAGTATTTGTTGATACAAACCCTTTATTTTTAGGACTTAATGAGACTTAGAGAATGCACGTTTCTTAAAGATAAAATTAATCATTTTGTATTTATATTTCTCGTTAGACTTCTTAATTAATAGCAATTAAGTGTTAAATAGCATTTTAGTGTCTTGGTGAAAAATTATGTTTAATTATGAGTTTTTAATATGTTTCTATGTTTAATAATATTTTTGGTAATTTTTAGAATAAATTTCGTATATAAAACGTTAGTTTAGTTTGAAATTAATTAAAACTAAGCCTTAATGTATTTTATAGTATGTTTTAAGATTGTAAATACATTCTATAATATTTTTAGTATATTCTAAGAATATTTTCAAGTCTTAAAAATCATATTTGTGTCAAACAAAAAGAGGCTAGAACTTTAGAAGTTTGAAATTATGTTTGTGTGTTTTAATGTAAAATAAATATTTTTAATATTATTGTAAATATTAAGTTTGTAAAATAACTAATTTTGTTTCAATTTTCTATCTTTAGATTTGAAATCTAATGGAAAAACGGAGCAAAATGGCACCAAAACAGGTAAACTCAGACAACAAATGCCTCAAAAACACAAAAGATTAGAATTTTAATCTTGAAGAGCCACGTGGCACAATCCTGACCGTTGATTGCACCACCATTCACTATGGACCGTTGGATTGTGAGACACGTGTCACTTCCTATTCTAGTCATTAGACAAAGCCAACCTTGTGGGGCATATTGTCGGCTGCAATTCTAGAAAGACTCGAATATGATGCGCCTAGCTACACAGGAAGTTGGTTTTTCAGTCTTTAGATAAGCGTACCTTCACTAATCTAATAGCTTATGTTCACTCAGCCTTGGTTCCACTTGTCCCACTTATTTTCAGCTCTGTGAATATAGCACCTAGGATTACATCTCATCAGTATGTTGCACTGTTGCATCACACTAGATTACGAACTCAAATTCGCATTATAGGGAAAGGAATCTCATGTGGAAAAAGAAGGAAAACACTAATAAAAAAAAAAGGCCCCTTGATCCGAAAATGTCAAGAAAACTATAGCAAAAAATATATTGGAAAAAAAGAAATAGTATTTTTTTTGAACTTCTGTAAATATAGGGCCTTTAAGCGGGTATAGATGGCCCCTTTCTTTTGTAGTGTAAAGTATTGTTACTTTAAATAGTTTTTTAAAGTTTAGTTTTTATTTTAGTTTTCAGTCTAAGTTTTTGTAAAATATTTCTCAAGTCATACTGTAAAAATTACGTTCAATAATATTTCTAATATTTTTAAATATGTCTTGTTAGTTTTTGTTTTTAGCTGAGGTGAAAGAGAGAAATTTTGGTAAAATCACTCTAAATATTTTTAGTTTTTCTTAGTTTTCTAAGCAATTATAATACCAAAATATCTTCTAGAAAACTTAGGATTTTAGAATTTTCTAAGCTAAAACTTTGCCAAAATTCTGTTTTAATTTTTCGAAGACATAGATTGGCATGGATAATGCTTGGGAAGATCTTGATTAGCCGTAGACAATGAATGACTCAGTAAATACTTAACTTATTATTTTGGCTATTATTTTAGTTAAGTAATGTTAAAATTCTACTCGTTTACTAAGTTGAGTTTTTACTGCGTTATAGACATAAAGTGGCATAGTAAATGCTTGATTTATTATCAACATAGGATTCCATAATGTATTCTTAAACCAGTTAATAAATAATTAGAAAAATAACATTTGTTTTAGTTGATTAGTAGAACAAAACCTTTGAACCTTAGCTTTGTTATAATTACTGTTTTACCATTTTTAATTTGTTGTTATTATTGTTATTTTTTTAAAGTTTTTTAAATTAATTGCACTTATTGTTTTAAAACTCCATTTTAATTTAATCTGCATTTCTTATTATTGAAATTCCAAAATAATGAAAGTTTGAAAATGAAAAATGTTGTGAAAATGTATAAAATATTGTGAATATATTTTGTAAATAATAAATATGAATCCTCATATTTTTAGTTTAAAAATAAATAAAAAGTTAATATAATAAATATCTTAGATCTTAATAAAATCCTTTCCTTTGGGTTCGACCTCGATTCACCGAGTTTTATCACTTCAGACAACCTTATACGTGGGGCTATATCGGACTGTACTTTTTAAAACCAAGTTAGGACTATAGGATAAATCTCCTCTTCTACCCTATGAATAGCGACCAAAGATGCAGACTTCAGAGTGAGGTTCCAACCTCCTAGTCTTAGCCTTTAGCACGTGTGGTGGACTCCCCCATATGTGGATATTTTCAAACTAGGTTTTCAACCATTCCACAACTCAAGATGTGTCTAAGGTATGGACATAGATGAAACCAAGTCTCAAATGTAAACTATGGTTCTTAAGGTGTATCCCTAGAAGGATGTTGGTGGTGAAGAATAACTCAACATTAATCTCATCACGTCGAGTGTCGTTCAATTTCTCCTTTTGACAAGACCAATTTATTGTAGTATTTCAGGTGTTGTGAGTTGCAAAACTATTCTGCTTTCCATCAAATGGCCTGTAAACTCTATGTCTAGATACTCACCACCTCAATCCAATCAAAGTACTTTTATTTGCTTTCCTAAATATTTCTCGGCTTCTGCTCAGAATTCCTTAAACTTTTCAAAAGTTATGGATTTCCTTTGCATTAGCATAACCATTTCTAGACTAATCGTCAATAAATGTAAAGAAATATTCATAGCCACCTATTGCTTGAATGTTTGAAGGTCTGCATACATCGTTATGTATCAACTCAAGAAGTTCTTTGGCTCTTGCACCTTTAGATAAAGAAAAGTTTCTTGATCATTTTACCTTCTAGATAGGTACATAGGCAATCTATCACATAAAAATTAGATGCAACTACAAAATAAAAAATAAAAAAGTTATTCTCCCTAAGTTCATAGGCAAATACAAAAAGTATTGCCATTGCAAATTAAATGTGGTAAAACAAACAAATCACAAAGGAGTTTTTGAAAATAAATACCTGAAAGGTTACTTGAGGATCGCACATTTTCATCAACAACACGTGCATGCTCTAGGTGCCATCTGTTGAAACGTAAAGAAAAACAAATAATATTTTTTTTAGCTATCAAATAAAAGTTATATTGGCTTGTAATCTTAGGAAAAAGAAATTGGCCAATCACATGTGAGTATTATGAGAATAAGCTAATCAAAAGAAAAGTTGTGGATCAACAATTGGTGTTAATCTTTGAAAAAAGAAGATAACCAATCATAATTAAGCATTATGAGAAGGAGCCAATTAGATAAAAGGATGTGAGTTAAGGGGGAAATAAATAACTACCCAGAACAATTCCATCATATGCAGATGAGTATCTAACTTACACATTGGCCTTGCCTAAGCATGTGCACGGTCCAACGAGGGGGGAAAAAGTGTGTGATTGTGAGTGTGTAAGTGATAAGGTAAGTGATTGTGAGTGTGTAAGTGATAAGGTAAGCATCACCTTTTTTTTTTTTCTTTGACCTCCTCTCCGTTACACTTCTTCCCATTTTACTAGTAATGGCCAACGCATGTTCTGGGAATTGTATACCTAGTGTTAGTAATTCCCTAAACAAGATACATACTTCAGAAGTTTTGGGGTCCCATAGCGATGGTTGGTAACTTCCCAAAAAAAAAAAAGTCTAGTTTGTTGGAATTCTATACCACTTGGTTAGTAATTCCCACTCAAATAAAAAAAAAAATTGCACAAGAAAAATTGGGATTATAATTTGTTGAATCCCAAGCGCGAAAGTAGAGGTTGTAATGTTTTTCTACCTCTCAAAAAGAGCATTGTAATTTGTTTTGAACTCTTCATACACAGGAACAAAATTGAGATTGTAATTTTGTTGAATCTCAAGTGCAAAGCATATAGGTTGTAATGTGCTGAATCTCTCAAAAATATGCTGATAGTGCAAAAGAGAAATTGTTGTAATGTTTCGTTGTGAAGATGATCAGTAAAGATGGAATATTCTTTGTGAATGTTTAATTAACTCCATGCAAATTGTCATGTGTACGTTTTCTGGTTAATTTAGCGACCAAATAATAATAATAAAAAGAAAGGCAGCAACACTTGGACCATTTGGGTGAAAGCGCGACACAAAGTAGTGGTTGTCAACCAACAGGTTACTAGCCTGGAAATAACACTGAGTCTCTGTCAACCGTCAGGCAATTGCCCAGAAACAAGAATGGCCCTTGACGTCATGAACCTAATGAGTAATACTTCAATGGGCATATTGATCATATCAAAAGGCAATAATACAAGTTGCTAACAGCCATTAGAAATAATAATAATAATAATAAATCAAGTTGTTGTCTCGGCAAGATGGGGAAAGAACTTGGCTGGCCAATCTAAATAATTATGCCACATTATTATGGTTTTCTAAAGTCTTGCGGTTCTAATAAAAACTAAAATTGTGAATCAAACACTTTCTTATTACTATCATATTTTTGAAGAGAGAATCAAACATTTTTTTTAAAACCTCGAAAGAAAGATAAATGAGTTAAATCCACACACAAAAATATTATCACGAGTAACTACATTTGACCCGATTTCATAAAAGGTCATTTAAAACGAGGTCAAATGTAAATAATTTAATATGGAACTTTTGAATATTAAATTATCCTCAAATTCTTAAAGAGGTCATTGTTGGGGTGCAATTTAGCAAGGCCCAAATTGCTAGCAGACCTGTGCGGCCCAATGTTGTACCAGTCGGGTGGATCGAATAAAATCTATGGATTAAAAAGCCCAATCGACATTGACGGTTCGAGTTGGTCGTTTTGTTCGACGTTTTTTATAATTCAAGTCGTTCTACTCGTTGAAGATATTTTGCATTCTTTTTCATGTATCTGTTCGACTGAGTCGATCGTCTCAAACTGACAGTTACCTGCATGAACAGATAGTTGCAGCACGTCTAGTCATGCATCGGAACGTGGGGGAGACGTGATTCTCGTAGCCTATCACCGATCGACACGTATCCCACTATTGCAGTTACTCATGGTGCTCTATCCCACTCCGTCAGATGGTTGATAGCCACTATTTTTCCTCATCTTCTATATAAGGAGAAGATTGCTTTATTGTACGATCTACTAAAAAACATACTGAAACCTTACCAAATTTACTTTCATCCTCTCGTAATCTATATCCAAGAACTCCATAGTGAATTACAGTGGATGTAGCTCTTCATTAACAGAGTGAACCACTATAAATCCCCGTCATTTTTACTTCTTTTACTTTGATTATCTCATTTAATTTAGCAAACAAATTCGAGTTTAAAAGATCCATTCAATGGTGATTTGAGGGCCCAAGTTCCTAAATAGCCCAATCTAGGATTCTAATATTTGATTGTAGATTCATCGTCTATAGTTTGGCACCCACCGTGGGGCCTTCAAGTCGTCAAATCCAAGATCTTAAACTCAGATTCAAATGGCAGACAACATCGACAACCAGCATACTTTGGAAACAACAATGGAAGAGACTGAATCAATCCCTCAGGACAACTAGCAAATGGAAGTCCTTACAATAGAAGTTGAGTCACTTAAGAAGATGCTCCAGGAGCAGATGACTCGTTCCCAAGAGCGAGACAGAAGGATGGAGCAACTCAACAGCGAGAAATTGGCGTTAAGAAGCCAACTTAGTTATCAGAACTCCTAGATGGCTTCACAGTCGTACTGTTATCGATACTATGGATATTCGACTGTCCCAATATCATCAACAGTGCAGTGGTAGTCACAAACACAGCAGCCAGGAGCCCGGCAGCCTCACAGGTCGATTGGAAAGATGCAGCCGCTACATTCTCCATCGACTCCATGTGACACCCGTTATTCTTCTAACGGGTATTGAGGTAATTAAATTAATTTTTAATGTATAAAAAAAATTGCTTCATTTAAATTTATTTTATAATATTTATTTTTATCTATTTTTAAATTTTCTAAAATTCTCCTATATTTATTTAGTATGATTACTAAAAAGCCTTAGAACTTCTAATAAATCTCAAAAATGTCATATTGGCATTATGTGTGTTAAAGTCTTTAGATGAGACATAAGGATATCTTTTCCAACTACTCTTGACCCTCATTTTCTTTATTTCCTCCGTGACATGCTTCAACATGTCTCCTCTATAATTGTTTCTATCACTTCTTTTCAAAGACTTCATCTTTTCTTCCTTTCTCTTCCACGGTTCCCACACTCTTCTTCTCATTTCTTTGCTGAAGCAAAATACTTAGAGAACTTCTTCAAGGCAGCCATAAAAATCAGCCACCATCACCTCCATTTGAGCGAGAATTTCAGTCATACCGAAGTAAAGGAACCTGTTTTGAAGCCATTTCAAGCTTCCAACTAACCATAATCCGAGGTTAGAATCTTATGAACAAATTTAGTCTTTCATTTATAAATTTTCTTTTATACTAAAGGATTATTCAAATTTGCGTTCTTAAACCTAAGTATATGTTTGTTGCTATTTTGGAGCATATGTATGAAGTCTAAGTGTATATGCCCTAGACAGAAAATTTATATTGTTAAACTTTATAATACCTCTATGGGCAGTGGTTATTTCTTGAAATTCTAAGATTAAATTAAAATAAATTTTATGAATGTAGTTGTATGTTGTGCTTTAGTTTTAATTGTCCTTATGCACGCCTTAGGATCAAGGGAGTATGGAGCTAACGTTAATTGATTCCAGGATTAAGAGACTGTTGATAAGCTTAAAAGGTAGGGATTCTATTACTCATCTTTTGTGAGGTTTTTATAGAATTAAAATTGATTGTTTTGCTGCAATATATATATATCTATGTTGAACTGATATTATATGTGTATCACATATGAAACTATGACATGGACTCGTCTTGTATTGTACGGCGAGGAACATAATGAATTGACACATGTTATAAATTGAGAAGCATGGTTAGGAAAACTAACTCTATTGATAATGATTCAATATAGAGAAATTGTGAGACATGAAGAGGGCGACGGTTACGTCCTTGGGCATGAATACCCTAAAAGGTAAAATAGGGGGAAGGCGATGACGCTTCCTTGGGTTGAAAGTCCCAGAACACACTGTACAGGAATCGACTTGGTGAGGACTCGGGGCTTGATGTCCCCTCACCGGAACACCCTTGGAATGTTTATAGGGTGATCAAGTGCGCCCATTTGAGTTTCGATGAGTTGAGTGATACTCAATTTAACATGGATACCTAGGAACAATGATGATTGGTAATATTTGTATAAATGTGTAATTATGACACTTGGTAATGATTAACTACGGTATCCATAAGATGTGATCATAATAAACCTCATAATCTGGAATATGATGTGACTTACTAACCATGCAGGTTTTAATGTGGTAATGATAAAAACCTAAAGGTGAGTAATGGCTTTCTCTACTGAGCATAGTGTTGCTCATACCCTTATATTTTTATCTTTTCAGGACTCACTAAGTGTGAGGTGGCTACGAGAAATATAGTTGAGGAAGTGATGTAGCTATATTACATTGGGACTGCTTCAATTGTTGAGAATGTTCTTCATGATAATGTAAGCATCAATTGTTACTTTCTGTGACTGTATTACAATGTGTTGAGGGTTAAAATGATGATGACAACAGTTTATATTATTAAATTTAAGGTGCTACATTAAAACTGTGGTTTATTTGTCGTTTATATTTTTATTTTTGAGTTGAGAGTTTTCATTTAAGTCCCGGGCAAATTTTATTTTTAAGGTTTTACTTTTATTATTTATTTTTATTTTATCTCATTAAAAACTGTTAACCCCCACATAGGGGCGTTACAGAATTTTTGGTATCAGAGCCTAGGTTCGGTTAACCTAGGGAGTGTAGCACCACTTTAAAAAAATATATTTTTGAGATGGTTTTGAAGCTGAATTTTTATTGTCATCATCAAAATGAACCTTCACATTGATTTATACAGTCTAGAAGGATGTAACATGGAAAGGCTATAGAATGAAAATATCAATAGTTATATGAGTACAATAATTATATAGAAGGAAAGTATTAATAGTTATAAGGGAATGATAATTATATGGAATGAGTTTATAAGTAGAATGCTTATGAGAGATTCGTATAATATTTGGATCTATAAGCATATCTAATTCGTATAAACGATGAGAAATTCGTATAGATACGAGGATTTAAAAGCCTTTTGTCTCGTGAAAAACAATAAGAAATATAAGGCTTGATTTATTGATTTTAAAGTTTGACATAGATATGCCAAATTTTTCGTAATTGATTCAAACCTAAGTAATGATTATGTGTGGATTCGATGGAGCACATAAGTGTCAATGTCTTTTCTTAAAAGTTCTATATATTTGAGGAATATGATATAAGTTGGGAATCATGGTATTGAATCTTGAGAGAGATAAATGTTAGACTTTTGGTCTGTTGAGACTGTAAAGTCTAGAATGCATGAATCTCAAAATTGGAATATTTCGTTACGTACATTGTATTTAAGTGTATCAGTGAATCTTTTGGTTACCTAAGGTTTTGTTATATGAGGAAATTATATATTGTATGAGTAGAATTGTGGGGATTATAGATGTTCTTAAGTAGTAACATCAAGTGTCTTTGTTCATTGATATGGTCTACGTTGAAAGACGTAAATCGTATTGATTTCAAGGTTAGTCGCATTCTAAACCCTTGGTAGTAATGATGATGAATCCATTGATAGATGTTGAGTATTAGGAATAACATATGGGTGTATGCATTGTTCAATAAGGTTTTGATTAAAACAAAATTATTTGAGTTGCTGGAAGATTATGTTGTTATGAAATGATTTTAAATATCATTTAGGAAGATCCTTGTTGTCATTAAATTAGATTTGTTGTTCATAGTTAACTTTATCTATAGTGGGCTTTAAATTGGGTTTAAGATTTATACAAATTGGTTTTCAATTTTATGTTTGTTATTTAACTCGTTCTAAATGTGTTAAGGCCCGAAACAACCTGACCATTTTCAACTAAGAACATTTGGGCCTAGTTTAAATCCTAAATCAGTTTGATTCACACTGTCTCTCCCACGTGGTCTCTATACGTGTCATATACAGTGGTTTAATTAATGTTTACAAATACGGTTACTGTGCATAGGAGCTTATTTCTCCGAGTTCACTTTTTCTCTCTTAATTTGTTATTTTCTCTCTAAATCGCAAATCCTCTTCTTTTTCATTAAAAATTCTTCTTTTTCTCTAAAAGAAGAAGGAATTCTAGGATTCTGCAATTTACTATCTTAATTTTTCCTTTCTATTTACTCTTCTTTCATCTCATCATGGACCCAAAGTACCAACACCTGAGAAAGTATTTCCCATCACTCTCCCAAAAGATTCTTAGAAAGAAATACAAGGCTAGAATTACTCGGTTGTGGATTCTTATGCGTTTTGGCATCCCTTGTGATGTGAGAATGTTAATAGAGGGGAAAATCCGTCCGAGTGACTTTAGTCAAGATGTCGGTTTACCAGGAACAGGTACCAGTCGTAGTGCAATGAAAAGAAGAGCTCGTGCCATCGTGGTCACTTGTAACAAATGTGGAAGACAAAATTGTAACGGTAAATGTACTTCACCTGGTTATATGTCTACGAATAGAGAGGATAAAATAAGGTTTTGTAGGGATGGACTTTCAAAGGAGAACTTGGATAGCATCCATCCTCCTCTCCACGGTCACCCTAGTGGATATGTTCAAGGAGCTATTTTTAAACTCTGGCCTAAATTTTATACAGAAAGACAACGCCTCAGGAATATGGTATTTTTAGATCCTGTTTGCCAAGCCATAAGAAAACTGGATGGGGAATAAGTCATCGCTCTATAAAGGTTATTTAGTCTTTACTTATTTGAAGCAGTTTTAGCTGATGTTCAACAGTTTGTGTTTTTCTTTTACTCAAAATATTTGCTTTTGTGTTTGAAATAATTGTGATTATTAGATTGATACAGTAAGTGTTAATATCTTATTTAATTTATGATTTTCTTAAATATATATATAATAAAATATATTATCTTATCAGACACGTCACATACGGTACAGTAATATGTTTGAATTTTGAAAAGCTTATCCAGATATTTCAAGATTTGTGTCTCAAATTTCAAAAGTTCTACAGTATTTGTCGTTTATATTAAATTTCTAGACTTGGTGTATATTTGTCAAAAAGTCTACAGTTGTGTCATGAGGGTCTTTTGTCGAATTGTTCTCAATTGTCAAAAGTTATACAATTAGAGTCTAATCTTTTTCAAAAAGTGAATCAGATTTTCTATAAACTATCAATCACCTTATCTTACTTTCTTATCCGCACAAGATTTTGTTTAAATCTTTGGATTACTTTTTCATTACCTACTCGTCTATCTCTTTAGCCCTTTTTGTATATTTCTCATCTTTAAAAACTCATGTAGAACCCGAAGTCTAAGTGGAGCAGACATTAAGCAACCACTTCTATAAACCAAATATGTCTACCTCCCAGTCCACGAAGAAAATAAAGAATGTCTGTGTCTTTTGTGGTTCCAGCCTTGGAAAAGATAAAGCTTATTTAGAAGCTGCAAATCACTTAGGGCAAGTCCTAGCACACAAGAAGATTAACATAATCTATGGGGGTGGTAGTATAAAAATGATGGTAAATATGGCACTAGCAGCTAGGTCTAGCGACGCTACTGATGTAAGAATTTGGCCTCATATTCCAGTTGAAGGAAACCTTTGTAAGGAAGCCATAGGTAAGGGAGAAGGAGTCAGGAGTATCCCTAAAAATTTTAAAGACATAATCTATAATTCTGATGCTTTTATAGCATTACCTGGTGGTCTAGGTACTCTTGAGGAAATATTTATAGTTGCTTGTGGGCAATTGTTGGGCTTTTATTCCAAACCTTTGGGACTGCTGAACGTAAAGGGTTTTTATGACGGTCTTTTGAAATTTTTAGATTACGCTGTGGAAGAAAACATCACTACCGAATCGGAGAGACAAATCTTTGTTACTGCTTCAACAGCTGAGGAATTGATAGATAAAATGCAAATCATACATCCAGAATCCGACACTGCAACATCCAAGCTTGAATGGGAAAGGGAAAGCCGGGAGCGGCCAATTGATTTGAATCTCCATCTGTAATCTTTTTGTTTTATCTTTGGCATGTAGGCATGTGTGTCCGTATTTCGTGTGTTACGAATAACCGTTTGCCTTGTATTCTGTGTTTCTTGTGGTACGTTGTTGTTCAATCTTTTAGATTCATTGAGCCTAATGCCGGGATGGCTGGATACGGAGTACTTGATGCTCTCGAAACGCATCCTTCTTAAGGTCCGATCTTTTGTTTATCGATGTTTTTGTATCCTCTAAGCATGCATGATATGGATAGCTGGTATACGGAGTGCCTTGTACTCTCGAAACGTATCCGTATCATGTTTGTAATGTGTAATATTCTGTTAATATTATGTGGAAGTACCAAAGTCAGTTATGGGGATATTCCATATGAAATATGAGTATATTATTTGGATTGAATGTTTGTGTCATGAGGATAGCTGTTTAATGAAAAATATGTCGGGTATGTTTGCAACCAGAGATTCCGTTTAATATCTCTATGAATAAGTTTAATGTATGGTTTTGAATATAAGTGTTTGTGATATATGTTTTATGATTATGTTTTAGTTTATTAGTTGAGGTATGAAATCAAATATATTTGACTTTTCCTTACTCAAAAAGGAAAAGGAACCTAAAGATGAAGTATATAAAATTTCTCTGGCAATCTCCTTAAATGTGATTGTAAATCACAGTCCATGGACAATGAAGGACTGGAATCATGATATGGTCAATATGTAGGCCTGATCAGATTCTTAGACTATTATACGGTGTTATAAGTTGAAACTTGTCAGAAATACTCTCATTGAGGGATTTAGGAGTAAGATTTATTATGCAAGTAAATAAGTGGAGATACGATAACTTAAATTTGGAGGACAAACAACATTAACGGTTTAGACTCAGAATTGGAATCATAGTGGAATCATAATTTTTACTAGTATTGCTAGAATTGAAATTTCGAGGACGAAATTTCTTTAAGGGGGGTAGAGCTGTGACACCCGTTATTCTTCTAACGGGTATTGAGGTAATTAAATTAATTTTTAATGTATAAAAAAAATTGCTTCATTTAAATTTATTTTATAATATTTATTTTTATCTATTTTTAAATTTTCTAAAATTCTCCTATATTTATTTAGTATGATTACTAAAAAGCCTTAGAACTTCTAATAAATCTCAAAAATGTCATATTGGCATTATGTGTGTTAAAGTCTTTAGATGAGACATAAGGATATCTTTTCCAACTACTCTTGACCCTCATTTTCTTTATTTCCTCCGTGACATGCTTCAACATGTCTCCTCTATAATTGTTTCTATCACTTCTTTTCAAAGACTTCATCTTTTCTTCCTTTCTCTTCCACGGTTCCCACACTCTTCTTCTCATTTCTTTGCTGAAGCAAAATACTTAGAGAACTTCTTCAAGGCAGCCATAAAAATCAGCCACCATCACCTCCATTTGAGCGAGAATTTCAGTCATACCGAAGTAAAGGAACCTGTTTTGAAGCCATTTCAAGCTTCCAACTAACCATAATCCGAGGTTAGAATCTTATGAACAAATTTAGTCTTTCATTTATAAATTTTCTTTTATACTAAAGGATTATTCAAATTTGCGTTCTTAAACCTAAGTATATGTTTGTTGCTATTTTGGAGCATATGTATGAAGTCTAAGTGTATATGCCCTAGACAGAAAATTTATATTGTTAAACTTTATAATACCTCTATGGGCAGTGGTTATTTCTTGAAATTCTAAGATTAAATTAAAATAAATTTTATGAATGTAGTTGTATGTTGTGCTTTAGTTTTAATTGTCCTTATGCACGCCTTAGGATCAAGGGAGTATGGAGCTAACGTTAATTGATTCCAGGATTAAGAGACTGTTGATAAGCTTAAAAGGTAGGGATTCTATTACTCATCTTTTGTGAGGTTTTTATAGAATTAAAATTGATTGTTTTGCTGCAATATATATATATCTATGTTGAACTGATATTATATGTGTATCACATATGAAACTATGACATGGACTCGTCTTGTATTGTACGGCGAGGAACATAATGAATTGACACATGTTATAAATTGAGAAGCATGGTTAGGAAAACTAACTCTATTGATAATGATTCAATATAGAGAAATTGTGAGACATGAAGAGGGCGACGGTTACGTCCTTGGGCATGAATACCCTAAAAGGTAAAATAGGGGGAAGGCGATGACGCTTCCTTGGGTTGAAAGTCCCAGAACACACTGTACAGGAATCGACTTGGTGAGGACTCGGGGCTTGATGTCCCCTCACCGGAACACCCTTGGAATGTTTATAGGGTGATCAAGTGCGCCCATTTGAGTTTCGATGAGTTGAGTGATACTCAATTTAACATGGATACCTAGGAACAATGATGATTGGTAATATTTGTATAAATGTGTAATTATGACACTTGGTAATGATTAACTACGGTATCCATAAGATGTGATCATAATAAACCTCATAATCTGGAATATGATGTGACTTACTAACCATGCAGGTTTTAATGTGGTAATGATAAAAACCTAAAGGTGAGTAATGGCTTTCTCTACTGAGCATAGTGTTGCTCATACCCTTATATTTTTATCTTTTCAGGACTCACTAAGTGTGAGGTGGCTACGAGAAATATAGTTGAGGAAGTGATGTAGCTATATTACATTGGGACTGCTTCAATTGTTGAGAATGTTCTTCATGATAATGTAAGCATCAATTGTTACTTTCTGTGACTGTATTACAATGTGTTGAGGGTTAAAATGATGATGACAACAGTTTATATTATTAAATTTAAGGTGCTACATTAAAACTGTGGTTTATTTGTCGTTTATATTTTTATTTTTGAGTTGAGAGTTTTCATTTAAGTCCCGGGCAAATTTTATTTTTAAGGTTTTACTTTTATTATTTATTTTTATTTTATCTCATTAAAAACTGTTAACCCCCACATAGGGGCGTTACACTCCAACACCGGCAACAACACCGATTAACACAGCCACGACAACACCTGTTAACATAGCCACGACAACCCCTGTTACGATAACTACAACAACGGCGAATGCTCACGTAGAACCGATCGCTCGATCAGCAGAAACACCAGCTATTACTCTTCTGACCCCCGAGTCAATTTAGTTAATGATGAGGGAGATGCTCGAGCAGAATTCCAAACTTGTGGAGGAGAGAATCGACCAGAGAGTTATCAAAGCCACAAGCAAGACCCTGACATTGGATGACATCTCGAAAAACATTCGAGATACTCCACTCACAAAGAGAATCACTTTGATCGTACCACCAAAGTATGGAAATCTCGTATTCGCTCGATTCGATGGAACTTTAGACCCAAAAGACCACCTGCTGCAGTATAAGAATGTGGTCAGTGCCACGAGTATCCCAGACTCGATACTTGAGGAAATGATGTGCAAGTTGTTTGCCCAATCCCTCAAAGGTCCAACACTTCAATGGTTTAGCAACTTGCCGACTGGAACGATCGATAGCTTTGAAGAATTAGCAGACTCGTTTATCACGGCATACTCGGTGCATATCAAGACAGGAAAAACGACCAAAGATTTATGGTCTGTTGTTCAAAGCCCAGGCGAGTCGCTACGGGCTTACATTAAGAGATTTAGTAAAACACTATCTAAGATTTCAGATTTGGAGGATGGAACTGCCCGAGAAGCATTGAAGAAAGGACTTCTACATAGATCATCTTTCAAAAACAGCATTTGTTCTAACTACCCGCAGACGATCCAGGAAGCACTGAACAGAGCTAAAGGATGGATCGACTTGGAGGAAGAAAATGAAAGATGCAAGCGGGAGTTCACAAGGACAAAAAATCAGAGTAAATAGTCAAAAACTACAGCAGCAACCGAGTCAACGGGGAAGAATGAGAACACCACCAAAGAGAGAATGGAGGCGAAGAGAAGACAAGCCTCAAACAGCAACGAGACCGTTGTCTCCCCCCAAATATGCCTTCAATATATCACCATCTGAACTGGTCACTCAGCTCGAAGGAAAAGACTACATACGATGGCTAGGAAAAATGGCACCAAGCCGTTCACGTGACCAGTTTAAATATTGTGAGTTTCACCAAATTTAACAATCGATTGCAAAGCTTTACGATTAGAGATTGTAGAGCTTCTTAAGAAGGGGCATTTGAGAGAGCACCTCTCTAAACAGGGGAGGAAAATATATGGGCTCGATAAGGAGCGTAGAGAACAAAGAGACCACCAAGCCCGAGAGAAGACACCATCACCACCACCAGTCAAAAAGATAATTGGAGCCATTTGTAGAGGCTCGCTTTTCAGTGGCCATTTCGTCAATAAGATGAAGGCCCATCAGAGAAAAATGAATCAAGCAACCATCGGTTCGATTCAAGACAAACACTACAAGCAAGTAATTTTGTTTCGTGGTGATGAGGTGTTCAGACTTGACGCCCCGCATGATGATGCACTTGTCATCAAACTCAACATTTCTAATTGTGAGATTAGTAGAATATTGGTTGACAATGGGAGCTCAGCCAACATCCTTTTCCTTTCAACGCTGAAAGAGATGGAAATCAACGAGCAGGAAATTGAGAAATCCCAGACGACTCTAGTAGGTTTCAATGGCGAGGCGACGACAGCCATTGGAAGAGTCAAGCTTCTGGTGCATGCAGCGGAGGAGAATAAGCTGACTAGCTTCCTGATCATGGATTGCCCTTCGGGGTATAACATCATTCAAGGGCAGCCTTGGATACATTCCATGAAGGCAGTCCCTTCAACTTACCACCAAACAATCAAGTTTCTAACGAAGCGAGGCATTTGGGAGGTTCAAGGAAGTCAAGAGGCAGCAAGGAGCTGTTACGTCACGACAATGAAACAGAAGAAGGCTTTATAGCAATTACAGATGACCCAACAAGGCATGACAAGCAGTCAAAGCAACATCGAATCGGCTCTCGAGCAACTTGACGAAGTCCAAATTGACCTAGAGGATAAAGGGCATACAGTGAAGATCGGGTCGCTGCTCGATGAGGGTATAAAATCCTAAATTATTGATATTCTCAAGGGTAATACAGATTGTTTTGCATGGCCCCATGTAGATATGCCTGGAATCAACCCAAGAATAATCTCCCATTGACTAAGCGTCGATCTAGACCACAAATCTGTGCAGTAGAAGAGAAGAAAGCTTGGAATTGAATGAAACAACGTTGTCAAAGATAAAGTTAGAAGATTGCTCGAGGCTGGCTTCATACACCCTGTCCAGTATCCCAATTGGCTTGCCAATGTCGTAATTGTGAAGAAGAAAAATGAAAAATGGCACATGTGTGTCGATTTCACCGATCTTAACAAAGCTTGCCCAAAGGACAGCTATCCGTTACCGCATATTGATCGACTCATCGATGCAACAGTTGGACACGAGATCCTAAGTTTCCTCTATGCATTCTTTGGCTACAATCAAATCCTTCTGTACCCTGATGACCAAGAAAAAACTGCCTTATAACAGAGCAGGGGATCTTTTGCTTCAAGGTCATGCCATTTGGATTAAAGAACGCAGGAGCAACTTACCAATGACTTATTAATATGATCTTCAAACAGCAGATTGGTAAGAATATGTAGGTTTACATCGATGACATGTTGTTTAAGTCTTTGTAGGCTCATCTCCACATTCAGCATTTACAAGAATGCTTCGACGTTCTTCAAAAATATGGCATGAAGCTGAATCCAGAGAAGTGCACTTTTGGACTCGCAAGTGGTATGTTCTTGGTTATCTCATCATGAAGTGTGGAATCGAGGCAAATCTTGATCAGATTAAAGCGTTTTAGTTGATGCCTTCGCCAAGAACCAGACAAGAAATTCAAAAGCTAACTGGTCAGGTTGCTACACTAAGTCGATTTATTGCCAAAAGTTCTAACAAATGTCTTCCTTTTCCCAACTGCTCAAAAAGAACACAAAGTTCAAGTGGAATGAACGATGTGAAATGGCTTTCCAAGAACTATAAAGGTACTTGTCGACTCCGCCGATCCTATCAAAGCTGAAAGAAGGTGAACCCCTCTATCTTTACCTAGCGGTTTCAGAGACGGTAGTAAGTTTAGCTCTTGTTCGAGAAGAAGATGCTATCCAAAACCTAGTATTCTTTGTAAGCCACACCATGTTGGACGTTGAAACGAGGTACTCAATCAGTCAAAAAACTCGCACTTGCACTCGTTATGTCGGCTCAAAAACTTAGCCCATACTTTCAAGGGCACACTATTGTTGTGCTATCGTCGTACCCGATGAGAGCAATTCTACACAAGCATGATTTTTCTGGCAGAATGACAAAATGGGCGGTCAACTGATGGAGTTTGATGTCGAGTACAAACCTCAGACGGTGTTGAAGGCTCAGGTGCTCGTAGATTTTGTTGCTGAACAAACTTACAAGGGTGATGAAAAAGGATCAGGCACGTGGGTTCTACAAGTCGATGGGTCGAGCAATGAAAAAGGGTCAGGTATTGGAATGGTTTTGATGTCCCTGACTGGCGAAGTAATTGAACAGAGCTTTTGATTGGGATTCAGGGCTACTAATAATGAAGCCGAATACGAGACCGTGTTGGCAGGAATAAGGCTCGCTGCTGCATTGGGGGCTACTAGACTTTTTCTAAAAAGTGACTCAACGTTGGTTGTTAACCAAGTAAATGGAGAGTTTGAGGTGCGAGACAAGAAGATGCATCTATACCTAAGTTTAGTAAAAAAACTCAAGGCATAGTTTGATCATTTCGAGGTTAAGCATACACTGCAAGAACAGAACTAAAGAGCCGATGCACTCATAAATTTGGGGTCATCCATCGAAGTAAGCGAGAGAAGAATGATTCCTTTGGAACGAATTGACAGCCCCAGCATTATGCAAGTCGAGGAATCGATTTACGTTGATCCAAAGGACGATTGGAGGACACCAATTCAAATGTACATATATGATGGCTGGCTCCCAGAGGACAAACAGACTGCAAGAAAGATTAAAGTACAAGCTTCTAGGTACTGCTTGATTGACGGGAAACTCTATAGGAGTTCTTTCACGGGACCTTATCTCCGGTGTCTCAGAAATGACGAAGTCAAAAAAGTTGTTCGAGAAGTACACGAGGGGTCGTGTGGAAATCATTCAGGAGGAAGATCATTGTGCAACAAGGTCAAGAGACAAGGATTCTATTGGCCAACCATATAGAGTGACTGTGAAAACTTCGCTTGCAAATGCGACAGCTGCCAGAGGCACGCTCCCATTATGCATCAACCAGCTGAAGAGCTTTCTTCAGTCAGCTCGCTGTACCCTTTCATGAAGTACTCGATGGATGTTGTCGGACCTTTTCCTCCTGCACCAGGACAAGTCAAGTATTTGCTTGTTCTCATCGATTATTTTTCCAAATGGGTTGAAGCCGAAGCATTTACGGACGTTAAAGAGTGAGATGTCAGAAGATTCATTTGGAGAAATATCATCTGTCGGTTTGATGTTCCAAGGGAGATCGTCACAGATAACAGCTCGCAATTCATCTCCTCTGCCTTTAAGAAGTTCTGTTGCAATTGGGACATCATTTTAAGCTTCTTAATGCCAAGATACCCGCAAGGAAACGACTAAGCAGAAGCAACGAACAAGACGATCGTGAAGAACCTGAAAAAGAAAATTGAGGCCAGAAAAGGACGGTGGGTCAAGGAACTCTCGATGGTACTTTGGGCATACCAAATGACTCCTAGAAGAGCGACTGGTGAATCCCCATTCTCGCTCGTCTATGGGGCAAAAGCTATTGTTCCTGCAGAAATTGTCGCTTGAGATCTTCAAGTCGATTACTTGCTTTTAAATGAAGCAAGAAACGATGAGATGATGCGGGACAAAGCTTTCTTTCACCTAGGTTGCTACCAACAAGCCACCGCTAGATACTAAAACTAGAAGGTCAGAGTCAGAAAATTCCAAGAAGGAGATCTTGTGCTCAAGAAAGTTTTTCAGAATACCAAAGAAGCTAATGCTGGGAAATTGGCTGCAAATTAGGAAGGCTGCTATCGGATAAGATTAGTTGTTTAGGACAGAGTTTACAAGTTAGAAAAGCCAGATGGATTCCTCATTACCAAGAGCTGGAACGCGAACCATTTGAGGAAGTACTTTGTGTGACTATTTACAATTTTACTATGTAATTGAACTACGTTTGGCTTGATCCCTAAACATGGGTATGTAGGCAGCTCGTGTATAATATAAACGAGTGCAGCCGCTTTATTAACTCGTATTTTATTTCCCTGATTTGTTGATAATTTATTTCCTCAGGGACCGCGTCTATCCAAACTTTTGAATTGCCATTTCATGGCTTAGCTTCAGACTCGACCAGATTGATCTGAACTTTTGACTTGCCATCTTCATGGCTCAACTTCAGACTCCACCAGATCGATTTGAACTCTTGAATTGCCATCTTCATGGCTTAGCTTCAGACTTGACCAGCTCGATCCAAACTCTTGAATTGCCAACTTCGTGGCTCCTTTGGATTCGACCAGATCGATCCAAACTTTTGAATTGCCATCTTCATGGCTTAGCTTTGGACTCGACCAGATCGATCTGAACTTTTGAATTGCCATCTTCATGGCTCAACTTCAGACTCGACCAGATCGATCTAAACTCTTGAATTTCCATCTTCATGGTTTAGCTTCAGAATTGACCAGCTCGATCCAAACTCTTGAATTGCCATCTTCATGGCTCCTTCGGATTCAACTAGGTCGATCCAAACTTTTGAATTGCCATCTTCTGGCTCAACTTTGAATTCGATCAGCTTGATCCAAACTTTTGAAATGCTATCTTCATGGCTCAACCTTGGACTCGGCCAATTCGATAAGAACCGTTGACGTCGCCATCTTCATGATCATGTAGATTCGATTAGTTCGATCTATACTATTAATCTTATACATCTTTGTGCAAACTACGGATTCGATCAACACAATCCACATGCTCATAATCCCTAACATTAGAATAATCGATTCAATTTGAACATGCACTTATAAATTAAAATAAAATTACCATCCTCTTTGCTCTTAACTTTTGAGCATTTTCACATTCAATTGGCTCGATGGATCGATCAACTAGCCTGGTATATAACACCATGATCTAGTTTATGGTTAATTGACTTTGATTCATAAACATCCAAACAATTCACTATCGTGATATCTCATTGTATGGCCTTTGTTAAACTGGCTAAATGTTCTGATCGATACATATTGCAAGAAATCAAATTGATGAAATTTGATATTAAATTTTGAAAACCTATTAGATACAAAAAAAAAGAGAAGAAAAATCCTTCATAAATTTCCTCCATCTGCAGGTTGAGCATTTTCACCCTCAATTGGCTCGATGGTTGGAGGCTCAGTGGCATCGCCAGTTGAAGTCGTTTCAGCTTTGGACTAGGGAGCAGGGGGCTCGACAGGAACATCTTGACTGGTGGATTCGCCATGAACATGCGAGTTATTTGTCGATAGTAGTTCTTGAAGGTCCTTGATCTCTTCGTCGATTGTTTCGATGTTCAGTTTGCCTGACTTGAACTCTAACATGGCCTTTAGTCGCTGCCTTGAAGGATGAAGTGCCATGAACATCTAGTAGCTACTCCTTGAAGTCTTTGATATCCTTCTCTCTCGCAGCCAGAATATTCTTCAGGCTGTCAACTCTTTCTTTAAAAAGAGGAAGGCTACTCGACAAGTTTAATACTTTTTCGTTCGACCTGTTTAGTGCATCAGCCATGTCATCGAACTCCTTTTGCTTTTTCTCTCTCTCAGCTCCCATTTTCTTCAGATCTTCCTCAAGCCTCTTACATCTCAGCACTTCCTGCTTATATTTGTGAGCAGCCTTGTTTGTGAATAGATTGTGAAGCAGAAGACCCTGCATGATAGAATCAATAGGTGCGATGCTATGAAGCCAAAAGGATTAATGTGCTTGAGATTTACCTGTCCCAATACCGCGGCCGACTCATTGAAGAGCCAAGCGAAGGGTTTCTTGCCAAGAAGCTCCTCGTCTTTGTCCAAGTAAAAATTTATGGCCGCACTTGTCACCGCCTCCTTGTCGTGCATCATGCTCGCGTCAATTGGGACGTCAAGGGTCTTCTCAGGTACACCCTATTCTGTGTCCCTTGGTCGAGGTTGAAGTTTTAGCCCCCTTTATTTTCTTAGATGGTGGGGGCTATATGTTGAAAAGAGGAGGTGGAGGAAGATCCAATGAAGTAGCTAGTGGAGTCATTTCTTTTTGTGATGGTTCACCCGTTTGGCTTTTCTTCTTCTTGGCTACTTTGTCCGCATGCCTCTTCTTTCGCATCTCTTCCACTAATGGCAATGTTACCTTCATGGCTGATAATGCGGCTTCTGCGAGATGAGTGTCTTCGTCAGATAGTGGTGTAATATACTTCGATAGGCCATACAGCCGCTGAAGTGCACTGCGGCATACTAAGATCCAATCGACTCGTTTCAAAAATAAAATAGGAATACCTGTGGGGATTTCTTTAAATCACTTCTAAATCGAAGACCTCCGGAGTTGATCAGGTTGCGAGATCTCTGCCCAAGTCCTCTCTTTAAGAGCAAGTAGTGTGTCCAACCTTGGTTGGAACCTTTCGCCGATTAGAGCAGGATGATTCAATTCAAAATCTTTAAGAAAAGAATTACTTGTGGATTAGATAGAATTACTATTTGAAATATGAAAAATAATGATGCTTACAAATGTGACCAAAAGAAAATGGAAAAGGCAATCAAGAAATTAGTTCGAAGGAGTTGCGGTTAATCAAGATAAAAAAGTATTGCTCCTCCTAGTGCCTATCCATGTTTAAAAACTCTGTTATGAGCTGCTTCGACTGCCTGTATACAAAGTAGAAATGGCCCAAATTTTTGCTATTCGGCTTCAAGTAATAACACCTTAAGAAGTTGAATATGTCAAAATCAATCCTAGCCTCCTCTATCAAGACCATAAGAGCTATAAGCAATCGAACCCTGTTCGGTATGAGTTGAGTCATTGAAATGTAAAAGTGGCCGATGATCTCAATCATGAACTCCAAAATCGGCAGCCAAAGTCCTAGTTCGAAACATTTTGTGCACACACAAAACCAGTTGTCGTTTTGTGTATCTACTTGCTCCCCTGGATAAGGCAGACGTATTTCGACCATAGCTAGGTATTTCGTACTTCAACCTTAGTGTCAACAAGTCACCTTCCGTTAGAACAGATTATGGATTCTTTGTGAAAAATGAGACCCCTTTGGTTGGAGAAATGGATTTCCTCCTTTTGAGCGATTCGACGTCATCGACTATCTTTGAAGGTCTGGCTGGTCAGCTTCATTCTACCCTTTGGCTTGTCGCCTCTCCGCTACTTTTGGCTCCGGCCATCCATTTGCCTGATTCGATCATGGCTTGTTGACGGATCATTTTGTCAACTTCCTTTTCGTCATTGCTTGACTAGGGATCCTCACCGCTATTGGAGCTTGAATCTATGACTACTGCCTTCGACATTTTTATAGAAACAGAATCATCCAAGGAAAACTAGGGTTTCGCAAATCAAAAAGCTAAATAATCCTAAAACTCAGAAGGCTTCAACTGTTCTTGAGTATTCTAGAGTCGCAACAGCAAAACAGTTCAGGCAGTCACTGATTTTCTCAGGAAATGAAGCGTGTTCGGTATCAAAATGTTTAGAATTGGAAGAAAAACAAGATTACTAAAAGAAAATCGCAAGAAAATTAGAAGAAGAAAAGAAAATCTTGGAGAAATTGAGAGAAACTAGAGAAAAAATCACCTTGAGTTCGAGAGAAGAAAGATGGAATGAAGAAGTGAGAGAAAAATCATGTTATATGCCACCCAAGGGTACCAGATCGATGGATGGAATTGATTCAGAGCCATCTAATCCAAGGGCTGGGGTTACATGTCTTTTTGAGTTCCTGCTTAAACCGAGGCGATGTCCTTTCGAATCAAACTTGTACGTCAACATTGCAATAACTTTTAGGAGCTATCAATAGGCTGGTGACATGTGTTGCGGGTAATTAATTACCACGATTTCCAAGAGGAAGGTAATGATTCAGTTACGGATGTAGGATATCGGACAATCGCGTGCCGTCTAGTTTGGGCCTAATCGTCATTCACTCCTATAGTCCATTACATCGACTAAGGAGTGGGGGGCTATCTATTGGGGTACAATTTAGCAAGGCCCAAATTGCTAGCAGGCCCATACGGCCTAATGTTGTACCAGCCGGGTGGATCGAATAAAATCTATAGACTAAAAAGCCCAATCGACGTTGACGGTTCGAGTTGTTCCTTTGGTTTGACATTTTTTATAGTTTGAGTCGTTCTACACGTTGAAGATATTTCGCATTCTTTTTCACGTATCTGTTCGACTGGGTCGATTGTCTTGAACTGACAGTTACCTACACGAACAGATAGTTGTAGCACGTCTAGTCATAAATCGAAATGTGGGGGAGACATGATTCTCCCAGCCTATCACCGATCGACACGTGTCCCACTATTGCAGTTACTTATGGTGTTCTATCCCACTCCGCCAAACGGTTGATAGCCACTATTTTTCCTCATCTTCTATATAAGGAGAAGATTGCTTTGTTGTACGATATACTAAAAAACATGCCAAAACCCTGCTAAATTTACTTTCATCCTCTTGTAATCTATATCCAAGAACTCTATAGTAAATTACAATGGACGTAGCTCTTCATTAACAGAGTGAACCACTATAAATCCCTGTCATTTTTACTTCTTTTACTTTGATTATCTCATTTAATTTAACAAACAAATTAGAGTTTAAAAGATCCATTCAATGGTGATTTGAGAGCCCAAGTTCCTAAATGACCCAATCTTGGATTCTAATATTTAATTGTAGATTAGGTCATTTATCTCTATTTTCTAAATTTCCAACATAGGATATAAACGTAGAAATCTTCTCAAAATTACATACATGGTCATATACCTTTGAATTTTCAAAATGTAAAAGCCCATAAGAACTACAAATGGCTTGATATTGGGTACGATTTGGTCGGGTCCAAATCATTCAAAAGGCCAAAGTGAAAATGTGAGTAACGATAAGAGCAAATCAAACCCAAAAGGAGTATTCGATTTGAGGCAGGAGTGTTCGATTTGAAGTAGTCTACCATGAGCAATATTATCTGTCCAATACTTGTTTGAGTTGAGGCTTTAATCGATTAGATCGATCCAATTCAATTTTAATCTTTTATCTAGGCATTCATTCTCATCACAGATTTAATCAAGTGTTGGTTCGATAGAATCAATATGCACGACCTGGTAGTTATAAAAGGAAACATGTCCAGTCACAAATTGAGACGTGGGATAAGGCCGATTCTTATGGCTAATAACAGATTGACACGTGCCTCACTTTTGTGCGTGTTATCTGCCTGTTTGAGGTCACCATCTCATACCACCATCTATATAAAGGAAATAGCAATTTCATAGAGGGGGAGGGAGAAAGCTTTACGAAAAATCTACAGAAATTGTACTCGACCATTTTGCTAAATTTCTTCTCTAAAACGACTTGTATTTATACTTTTCTCATCATAGTGAAGAACAATGGACGTAGCTCTTTTACAGAGTGACCACTCTAAAATTCTCGTATGTGGTATCTTTTTATTTTTGAGCAGTTTCAAATTTCTTTTTGCTTATTATTTACTTATAATCTTAGCTCTTAACATGATTTTATGAAGCTAAAACTGATCCAAATAATTCTTTAATTGGACTAAACTTTTTGAATTTTATTGTAGATCCAACATCTACAGTTTGGCAACCACCGTAGGGCTTTCAAGTCACCAACTTGAGGATCTTCAAGCTTCATCACCAGATATGACAGATAATCCAAATAACCAAAACATAACCAACACTCTAAATAAAGAGACTTAAATGTTCCTCAAGAAAACCAGCAGATGGAAGCCCTCGTAGCCGAGGTAGAAATGTTAAAAAAGATGCTTCAAGAACAAGCCACGCACTCCTAGGAATATGATAGATGATTAGAGCAACTTGTTGGAAACGCGGTGTGCAACGGAATTTTAAAAATTTTTCATCAAAGTATTTTCCAAAACACAAGTTTGACATGTTATATGTATAAATTAGACAGATCTTACTAACCTCTGTGTGCCGAAGAACCTCCGCAACCTGTGTAGAGAAGTAACGTTTCAGAGGAGCCTCAACCAACTGGTCTTCTTTGCTATTCTTTATCCATAACCGAAGTGAGTGTGGGCTCACACGTACAGCTCTCTCACCGGTGACTCTCCTTCCAACCAATAGAGAGAACCCGAAGCTAGTGTTCGTGATTTATGAACAAAAGCTCTCAAGGAGTTTTCAGATACTCACTAGAAGACTATCACTCTTAATCTCTCAATTGATCTTAGTAAATCATGAGACTCACTCCCTTTATATAGCCATTGGTCCAGGGGTCAGTCCTTATGAGATTAGGTCTCAAAAACTCAAAATAGAATCAAGTTCGGATCAATATCTAATAAGATCTGCGTGAAACAAAATCTTATCACTCGCTGATCGGTAGGCCGAACAGCCTGACCGGTAGGCCGAACATGCCCCATCGGCAGGCCGAACACGTCATCCGGCAGGCCGACCTCCCAAGGAAAAATCTCCGCGAATCTTTTATTTTCCACCCGAAATTCTAAAGGATAAAGTCTCAGTTTTGATTCAAATAACCCAATAGAGAAGTTATCTGATCAAAACAAACTTTATCAAGACAATCTCTAAGAAAAAAAATCAATTCACAATAATTCTACAAGTTTATCTTGATCTAATTTATCCAAAATTAAATCAACCGATAAACAGACAAGAATTATCTGATCCAATAATTCAACAATTTTATCTTAAATTAATTTTATTACAAAATTAATTCAACTAATAAACAGATATGAATTATTTAATTCTTCCAATTTTAAACCAATCTAATAAATCTGACATAAGTCACCAATTATTGGAAAAGCACGCCGTGTCGTTACCGGATTTTGTGAGCTAGCAAAGGGGACCAAAATGGACCTATAAAGTTCAAGCTCATGATAACTATGAAACCCAATATCCCAGATATACATTTCACAATTATCAACTCCAACGCTACTCCACTAAAAGCTTGGAGCTGCACTCTCAAACTTTATAGAATTACGAAGCTCGTGTAGCCAAGTCTCCATGACATATCATAGTGTATCGTATCCCCATATGATCATCCATAATCGGCTTAAGGACAAGTTCTGTCTTACCTTCCTGATTACTTTTATCTTACGTTCCATTGTCTCACCATTAGAAAACTTACCATCCAAAGATAGTATACCATTCGGTTACACCTATGTATCCAAATGGTTGAGTGCTCCAGTTTTCCAATTACAGGACAACGCATATAAGAGGATATCATTACTCCTAAAGAGGAGCTATGGATTCCATATCTATGAATAATAAGTCTACGCTATCAAGAGTCATGCCTCCAACGTACCGCCATGCATACCACTATTGAGATGTGGGTGTCACCCTTTGGTACATCAAAAGACACAAGTCGAGATAACAGGCCCACTATTCATCTCAGGAATAAGATACAATACAAATGATTGTCTAAAGTGAATCTATTTGCCGAGACAGAATTATTAATCCAAATCAATTCACTTTATGTCCCGATCCAACACATCGTCACCTATGACAACGTGCCGATGTTTCTATTAACGGAGTCCAACTCTGATGGTCAAGACAAACCATCTCCCATAAGGGATATAGACAACATAACAATCTTTACATGAATAAAGCGCCCAACTTTATTCCCTCGATTGTGGATCATATGTTTTAGACCGTCACCTTAAGAATCGTGTCTTTTGCATAATCATCCCATGATATGCCCAATTCTTAAGGTTTAGATCGACAGTCTCAGACTACTATTTGCTTAACATACATTCAACAAATATGAACATAAAGAGGACAAGATTTGGTATATATAAATGAATAAATTCTTTATTGATAAAAATGTCTCCAAAAACGTATTACATTTTTACTCCTTAGGGCATACATGTCTAACAATCTCCCACTTGCACTAAGTGAGTAAATACAACAAATTTTGCATCCCCATAGTTTCCACATGCCTCTTGAAGACTCTCCCAGTAAGTGTCTTCGTAAATGGATTAGCTAAATTGTCCTCTGACGTGATATTGCACACCGTGACATGCCCGCCCTCAGCGAAGTCCTTTATCACATGATACTTCCGATCAATATGCTTACTCTTCTTGTGAAATCTGGGTTCCTTAGCATTAGCTACCGCCGCACTGTTATCACAGTACAGTGATACCGCTTTATCCATACCAGGAACTACCTCAAGATCCCCAAGGAACTTGCAAAGCCACACTACTTCTTTCGAAGCGTCACTAGCCGCCACATACTCGGCCTCCATCGTTGAATCCGAAGTGCAATCTTGCTTTGCACTTCTCCAACTGATGGCACCGCCTCCCAGAGTAAACACAAACCCTGAAGTCAATTTCCTAGAATCCAGACAAGATTGAAAATCCGAATTAGTGTATCCTAGAGGAGTTAAATCCTCACCCAAATACACAAGCATATACCCTCGAGTCCTTCTCAGGTACTTAAAAATATGCTTTACCGCAACCCAATGGTTCGGTCTTGGATCCAACTGAAATTGACTTACAATCCCTGACCGCATAGCTAATATCTAGTCGTGTGCAAAGCATGGCATACATGAGACTACCCACTGCCGAAGCATAAGGCACCTTCTTCATGTATTCTCTTTCTTCATAAGACTTTGGAGAGTGTTTCTTAGAAAGAGTAATTCCAGATCTAGATGGTTGCCCACCTTTCTTGGAATCCTACATCGCAAACCTCCTGAGAATTTTATCTATGTAGCCGACCTGAGACAAAGCTATCATTTTGTTCTTCCTATCCCGAAAGATCTGGATACTGAGAACAAAATTAGCCTCACCTAGGTCCTTCATGTCTAACTGCTTGGTCAACCATAATTTGACCAATGACAATGCCCCAACGTCATTGCCAATTAGCAGAATGTCATCTACATAGAGTAGTAGAAAAACCACTTTCCCATCCTTAATGTGTTTGTAAACACATGGTTCATCCACATCTTGTGAGTACCCAAAACTCTTGATCACTTGATCAAATCTTATGTTCCAAGAATGAGAAGCCTGCTTAGTCCATAAATTGACTTTAGCAGCTTACAAACCTTACCCTCTTGACCCACGACTTTGAACCCGTCTGGTTGTTCCATATAGATAGACTCATCAAGATAGCCATTCAAAAAAGATGCCTTGACATCCATCTGTCAAATCTCATAGTCGAGAGCGACAGCTATGGACAAGAGAATCTGGATGGACTTAAGCATGGCTACAGGCGAAAAGGTTTCCTCATAATCGAGTCCTTCCTTTTGCGTATAACCCTTAGCTACCAGTCTAGCCTTAAAGGTTTCGACCTTTCCATCCACTCCTCTTTTCCTCTTATAGATCCACTTACACCCTATGGGTTTTACCCCGTTGGAAAGATCCACAAGCTCCCAGACCCGATTAGTCTCTGTAGACTTCATCTCTATGTTCATGGCCTCTGTCCAGAGTCTTGAATCAACATCCTTCATAGCTTCTGCGTAAGTATAAGGATCCCTGTCATGTTCATCCGGTTCAGCCAAGAAGACTCCCCCATTGAACATATACCTTCCAGGTTGACGCCCGATCCTCCCACTACACCGAAGCCCCTGAGGTTGTTGTTCAGGTTTGTTTGGTTTTTCTACACCGATCAGAATGGTTTCGTTTCGAACCTCCAGAGTGAACGGATCACCCCTTAACTCCTCAAGCACCACTTTACTTCGAGGTTTAAAGTCGTCCATGTAACTCTCCTCAAGGAAAGTCGCATTAGTTGAAACCACGACTTTATTTTCCTTTGGGTTAAAAAAATAACCCCCTTTAGTCCCTTTTGGATATCCTACAAACACGCAAACTTACGAACGTGCTTCCTACTTATTCGGATCCTTAAACAGGACATGAGCTGGACATCCCCATATGCAAATATGGTTTAAGGATGTCCTCCGTCTTGTCCACAACTCGTGAGGAGTTTTAGGGACCGATTTTGAAGGCACATTGTTCAAAAGATAACATGCGGTTTGTAGTGCATATCCCCAAAAGGATAAAGGTAATGATGAATAACTCATCATGGACCTAATCATGTCCAACAAAGTCCTATTCCTTCTCTCCACTATGCCATTCTGCTATGGAGTGCCTGGTGCAGTCAAATGGGATAAAATCCCATTCTCTAACAAGTGTCCTAAGAACTTATCAAAAAGGTATTCCCCACCTCGATCAGATCGAAGTGCATTTATGGGTCTACCCAATTGCTTTTCCACTTCAGCCTGAAACTCCTTGAACGTATCATAAGTTTCGCTTTTATGGTGCATCAGGTACACATACCCATATCTTGAGTAATCGTCAATAAAAGTGACGAAGTACTCATACCCTCCTCGTGCCCGGATGTTCATCGGTCCGCAAACATCACTATGCACAAGTTCTAAAACCCCTTCGGCCCTATTGCCCTTAGACCCGTATGGTCTTTTGGTCATTTTACCCTCCAAACAAGATTCACATTGAGGTATAGATTCCACCTTTAAGTGACTTAAAGGTCCATCCCTTACCAACCTTTGAATCCTATTCAGGTTAATATGGCCAAGGCACAAATGCCAAAGATAAGTCTTATTAGAGTGAGAAGTTTTAAGTCTTTTGAGTCATTATCATTTATCTCAGCATTAAGCAATAAGTCCATCATAGGTTTGATAAAATATAGATTATTTTGCATCCTATCCAGAACAGATAAAAGATTTATTTTTACGAATCACCACTTTTTCATTAAAAGATACCACGTAGGAGTCTTTAAATAAACAAGATACAGAAATTAAATTCCTTTTAAATTTAGGAACATAAAAACAATCCCACAAAATTAAATTCCTATAATTATCAAAGTAAAGATGGACATCTCCCACTGCTTTCGCTGAGACCAAGGATCCATCGCCCATCCGAAGCGTTAAGTCTTCATGTAGCAGACTTCTCGTTTCTTTGAATCCCTGCAGAGAAACACAAACATGATTAGTTGCACCGGAATCTATGACCCAGATGTCACTGGATTTCTCAACCAAACAAGTTTCTAAATATAGAAGATCACACCTACCTCCCTTGGAAAGGAAGTCCTTGCAATGATTCTTTATATGCCCAACCTTACGACAGAAGAAGCACTTAAGCGTCTTTGGGTTCTTCTTCTTCTTCTTCTTCTTGCTCTTGGTAGCAGCAGGAATTGAAGACTTCCCATTCTTGGCCCATTGCTTCTTTCCATTCCTTGAGTTAGGATTGGAACCAGAAGCAGCTACCATGTTGGCCTCACTACCAACAGGAGACTCCCTGATCAGCAGTTTGAACTCCTATAACTATTTCATTAGTTCTATCAAGGTCATATCTCGTCTATTACTTAACTTAAAAGTAGCTCTAAACAGGATAAATTCCTTAGATAGAGTCTCAAAGACCATAGTCATCTGAGTTTCAACATCGATGTCGGCTCCATTAGTTTGAGCCTCAGCGAGGTAACCCATGACCAACATCATGTGCTCCTTTACAGATGTCCCCGGTCTCTGTCTACAATTTAACAGTTTTCTGAAGCACCCCTTGCCACTTTGTTATGGCCTGGCCTCCAAACATGTCCTCGAGATTATCCAAGATTTGCTTCGCAGTCTCATAATCCTGATGTTGAGCCTGCAGCACGTTGTTCATGCTAGCCATAACATAGCAGCGGGCCTGATCATTAGCATCTTTCCAGCGATCGTACGCTTGGAATTGCTCATTACTAGAGTCTCCTGTAGGCTTGGGAGGGACAAGGGGTTATCAGTACATATTTCAGTTTCTCAAAAGATAGGACGATGTCCAGGTTCCGTTTCCAATCGTTATAATTCTCACCGGTTAATTGGTTTTTGTCAAGTATCGATGATAAAGCGTTTTTAGACAATTTCAATCTACAATAAAGAATCATATACCAAATATAAGCAAACATATATAAAAATTTAGTAAAATAACACAATCATGTAAAATCATACAAATGCGTTTATGTGTCAAAACCTTGAAAATATCACAACCTTACAATAATAATTTCCAACTCAGAATTCAATAAGCTCCTAGGGGAGTCATGCCAAATTCAATCAGGAACACGGATCCCCTCCTGATTAATATATGCTATCCAGGACCCGTATGATCTAGCATATATTAATAATCGTTTCTTTGGCCATTAATTTTATTAATAGAGCTCTTAGAGGAGGTTAATAATAAAATTAACGTGAGCGTATAACCACCGTTTCAATATTTTATCCATGATTTATAATCACCACCTAGGGGTGTGCAACCATAAATCATACTAAAATACCTTATCCTTTCAGAGATCCAATCTGGTACATGATAGAAATCCCTTCCTAGGGGTCGGGACCACCATGTTCTTCCTATGGACCAACGATGGAGGCCTTAGGTCCTCTCTTCGAAAATCTTCTCCCACTCAATCTTTTGAAGTCAAGGTTTTATTTTAAAATTATGCATGAACAATTTTAATATGAGCGGCACTCCCTATTCTATATGACAAGTTATCAATATACATGGAAAATCATATTATAATGCAGACAAGCAAAGCAATCAAGCAAAACTACAAGCAAAATAATAATAATAACCGTAATATTATGGTTCCACCCTAGAGAATAGAAAACCAAGATTACAAGAGAATAATCGAGACATTTATCGATTCTTCATTCTTGAATCCTCAAGCTGTATCCTTCTTCATGTAATACCCATCTTTAAGTCTTCAAACCCGTATGAATCAAATACTTCATATTTCTGGTCCTATCCAAATTTAATGTTTCTTAGAATCGTCCCAAAAATAAAATTAAAACTGCACCGAAAAATTGCACCTTTTCTGGATACGTGGCAGCTCTCGGTCGGTAGGCCAATCTGGGTGATCGGCCTGCCGGTCATGCTTCATCGGCCTGCCGATCTGATACATCGGCCTGCCGATCCATGAAGGTTTGGCCTGTCGAAATGAAAGTTCAGCTTGCCGGCAGAGCACCCCAATTTCTGCACCACTGTCGGCCTACCAGACCATATGTCTGGTCTACTGATCTGTGACCATCGGCCTGCCGAACTGTGACGTTTGGTATGCCGACCGAGCAGTAATCTCTTATTCCAGAAAATACAATTTTAATGCAATTTATCAATTTTATTTTCAACAATTCAAAAACATAAAATTAGAGACTCAGGAAATACCTGGGTGCGCCATCATCAATCTTTAAGATCCGACTTCTCGTTCCGTCTTCTTTGAATAATCATTTAATTACAAAATTCTTACAAATTTAAAATTAAATAACAATTCCTAGACGGAGATGATTGTCAGCCATCTATTTACATGAAAAACTTAGATACATATTCTAACATCTAAGGAACCATAACCGATATGAATTAATTAATTAATAATTAATTAAACAACGATTTAATCAACCATAATTAATTAATAAACATTCACCACATAATCTATGACAACATAGATAATTTATAGTAACCTAGAGTGCCAACTCTCTATAAAATTTAATTCAAGCATAGGAGAGATTAAGATCACAAAATTTATGCATATAACATGATCACAAACTTGTAAATTTATATAAAAACCATGTCTTTGATACCAATTGTTGGAAATGCGATATGCAACAGAATTTTAAAAATTTTTCATCAGAGTATTTTTCAAAACACAATATCCTAGATATACATTTCACAATTATCAACTCCAACGCTACTCCACTAAAAGCTTGGAGTTGTACTCTCAAAATTTATAGAATTACGAAGCTCGTGTAGCCAAGTCTCCTATGACATATCATAGTGTATCGTATCCCCATATGATCATCCATAATCGGCTTGAGGACAAGTTCTGTCTTACCTTCCCGATTATTTTTATCTTCTGTTCCATTGTCTCACTATTAGAAAACTTACCATCCAAAGATAGTATACCATTTGGTTACACCTATGTATCCAAATGGTTGAGCGCTCCAGTTTTCCAATTACAGGACAATGCATATAAGAGGATATCATTACTCCTAAAGAGGAGCTATGGATTCCATATCTATGAATAACAAGTCTACGCTATCAAGAGTCATGCCTCCAACGTACCGGCATGCATACCACTATTGAGATGTGGGTGTCACCCTTTGGTACATCAAAAGACACAAGTCGAGATAACGGGCCCACTATTCATCTCAGGATTAAGATACAATACATATGATTGTCTAAAGTGAATCGATTTGCTGAGACAGAATTATTAATCCAAATCAATTCACTTTATGTCCCGATCCAACACATCATCACCTATGACAACGTGCCAATGTTTCTATTCACGGAGTCCAACTCCGATGGTCAAGACAAACCATCTCCCATAAGGGATATAGACAACATAACAATCTTTACATGAATAAAGCGCCCAACTTTATTCCTTCGATTGTAGATCATATGTTTTAGACCGTCACCTTAAGAATCATGTCTTCCGCATAATCATCCCATGATATGCCCAATTCTTAAGGTTTAGACTGATAGTCTTAGACTACTGTTTGCTTAACATACATTCAACAAATATGAACGTAAAGAGGACAAGATTTGGTATATATAAATGAATAAATTCTTTATTGATAAAAATATCTTCAAAAATGTATTATATTTTTACTCCTTAGGGCATACATGTCTAACACAACTCAGTGGTGAAAACACGGCTCTAAGGAGTCAAATCAGCTACCAAAACTTCTAGATGGTAGCCTACTTGTATTATTACCCATATTATGGGTATTTAACATTCCTAACCACAACAACAGCATAATGGCAGTTTCAAACACCGCTACCCATCAGATAGCAGTCCTCTTTTAGCCCCATTAGGAGGATGCAACCTTTGTACACCACTCCAATACCAACACTAGTGACTACGACAACAACAACACCAGTGACTACGAACATGAGAACAACAACACCTATGATAGCAACAACAACGGTTAACACTCAGCATGGAGCAAATTAATAGAGCTCCCTGGTAATTAGGGAATGTGAAAAAAGTGTCGAGCCAACCATTCGACTAGGGGCTACTCAAATGCTAGACTTGCTGACCCCCAAGTCCATCCAACAAATGATGAAGGAGATGTTCGACCAGAACACTAAACTGGTTGAAGAAAAGATTGACCAAAAGGTTTCAAAGGCTATAACCAAAACCCTGGCACTAGACGACACCTTAAAGAATATTCGAGAAACTCTATTCATAAGGAGAATTACTTCGATCATCCTCAAACCATCCAAGAGACATTGAATAGAGCCAAGGGATGGATCGATCTTGAAGAAGAAAATGAACAATGCAAACAAGAACCTTAAGGAATAGGGGACAGAATAGGAGAGTCAAAAGATAGCAAAAGGCTCAACTAGATCAAAGAGGACAAACAAGGACACCACCAAGAAGGGAATGTAGAAAGAAAGAAGAGCGAAAGCCACAAGGGGGAACAGACTATTATCAGAGCCAAAAAACACCCTAAACATATCCCTAATTGAGCTAATTACGTAGCTGGTAGGGAAGGATTACGTTAGATGGCCTAATAAGATGGCCACAAGCCACACCGATGACCATACAAAGTGCTGCGACTTCTATCAAGACACAGGTCGCTTAACCATCGATTGCAAATCTCTATGATCAGAGATCATAGAATTATTAAAAAAGGGCATTTAAGAGAGTATTTATTCGAATGAGGAAAATAAACCTACGGATTGGACCATGAACGAGGTGGATGGAGAAGCTGTCTAGCTTAAGGAAAAACACCACCACCACCGCCAATCAGAAAGGTAATTGAAGCCATTTGTGAGGGCTTGATTTTTAGTAGGGATTTAGCTAACTGTTAGACATGTATGCCCTAAGGAGCAAAGATGTAATAAGTTTTTGGAGACATTTTTATCAATAAAGAATTCATTCATTATTTATATACCAAATCTTGTCCTCTTTATGTTCATATTTGTTGAATGTATGTTAAGCAAACAATAGTCTGAGACTGTCGGTCTAAACCATAAGAATTGGGCATATGATGGACGGATTATACAGAAGACACGATTCTGAAGGTGATGGTCTAAATCATACGATCCACAATCGAGGGAATAAAGTTGGGCACTTTATTCATGCAAAGATTGTTATGTTGTCTATATCCCTTTCGGGAGATGGTTTGTCTTGACCATCGGAGGTGGACTCCGTTGATAGAAATATTGGCACATTATCATAGGTGACGATGTGTTGGATCGGGACATAAAGTAAATTGATTTGGATTAATAATTCTGTCTCGGCAAATTGATTCACTTTAGACAATCATTTGTGTTGTATCTTAACCCTAAGATGAATAGTGGGCCTGTTGTCTTGACTTGTGTCTTTTGATGTACCAAAGGGTGACACCCGCATCTTAATAGTGGTATGCATGCCAGTACGTTGGAGGCATGACTCTTAATGGCGTAGACTTGTTATTCATAGATATGGAATCCATAGCTCCTCTTTAAGAGTAATGATATCCTCTTATATGCATTATCCTGTAATTGGAAAACTTGAGCACTCAACCATTTGGATACATAGGTGTAACCGAATGGTATACTGTCTTTGGATGGTAAGTTTTCTGATGGTGAGATAATGGAACGTAAGATAAAAATAATCAAGAAGGTAAGACAGAACTAGTCCTTAAGCTGATTATGGATTACCATATGGGGATACAATACACTATGATATGTCATAGAGACTTAGCTATACGAGCTTCGTAATTTTATGTAGTTTGAGAGTGCAGCTCCAAGCTTTTAGTGGAGTAGCATTGGAGTTGATAATTATGAATGTATATCTGGGATATTGGGTTTCGTAATTATCGGGAGCTTGAACTATGTAGGTCTATTTGGTCCCCTTTGCTAGCTCACAACATCCTGTAATGACACGGCGTGTTTTTTTAATAATTGGTGACTTATGTTGGATTTATTAGATTGGTTAAAATTTTGAAAAATTAAATAATTCATGTCTGTTTATTGGTTGAATTAATTTTGTAATAAAATTAATTCAAGATAAACTTGTTGAATTATTAGGATCAGATAATTCTTGTCTGTTTATCGGTTGATTTAATTTTGGATAAATTAGATCAAGATAAACTTGTAGAATTATTGGGAATTGATTTATTTTCATAGAGATTATCTAGATAAAGTTGTTTTGATCAGATAACTTCTCTATTGGGTTATTTGAATTAAAACTGAGACTTTATCCTATAGAATCTCGGGTAGAAAATGAAAGATTCGCGAGATTTTTATTCGACAGTTTGGCATGCTGATGGATGTGTTCGGTCTGCCGATGGGACCTGTTCGCCGATCTGGTGGTTCGGCCTACCGATCAGCGAAGGATAAGATCACGCATTTTTATGCAGATCTTATCAGATATTGATCCAAATTTGATTCTGATCTGAGTTTTGAGGCTTAATCTGATAAGGACTGACCCTATGACCAACCTCTATAAATAGGGAGTGATTCTCACAGGTTACTTAGATCAATTGAGAGATTAAGAGTGATACTCTGCTAGTGAGAATCTGACAACTCCCTAAGAGCTTTTCTTCACAAATCACGAACACTTGCTTTGGGTTCTTTCGATTGGTTGGAAGGAGAGTCACTGGTGGAAGAGTTGTACGTGTGAGCCCACACTTACTCCAGTCATGGATAGAGAATAGCAAAGAAGTCCAATTAGTTTAGGCTCTTCTAGAACATTATTTCTCTTCACAGGTTGCGGAGGTTCTTTGGCACACAAGGGTTAGTAAGATCTGGTCAATTTATACATATAGCATGTCAAGTTTGTCTTTTGGAAATTACCCTGATATAAAATTGTTAAAATTTCACTGCGCACTCTTTTTCCAACACTAACCACAAGAAAGCACACCAACGAAGAGCAAACCAGGCAAGTACAAGTGCAAAAATTAAGGAGTTCGACTAGTACATGGTTTCATTTCAAAGCAATGTAGCAAAAGGGCTCAATAGGCCACGCAACGATGCCTTGGTTATCAAACTTAATGTCGCAAACTACAGAATAGGAAGAATACTCATCGATAATGGAAGCTTAGCTTACATTTTATTTCTTTTGATGTTAAAAGAAATGGACATTGACAAGAAAGAGATAGAAAAATCTACTACCATGCTAGTAGGTTTTAACGGAGAAGCGACCACAGCATTGGGGAAGATTAAACTAACCGTTTGTGCCACTGGAGAAAATTAAATGATGAGTTTTCTCATCATGGACTGCCTTTCTAGATACAAGATCATCCTCAAGTGACTCTGGATACATGCAATGAAGGCTGTCCTATCTACTTTCCACCAATGAATCAGATTTCTGACAAAACGAGGAGCTCAAGAGATCCTTGGGAGGTAAGAAGCGACAAGGAGTTGCCATACCACAGCCATTAAATAGAAATGACATGCTTTATAGCAATTATAAACAAACTGTCAAACAAGTCGAGCAACCAAGAGCGAGGCAAACAGATATAGAGTATCTTTACGAAGTCTAGATTTCCTTAAAGAACAAGCGTAGAACAGTGAACATCAGCTCGTAGCTCGACCCAAAGGTAAAATCCACTATATTTGAGTTTCTAAAGTCTAAAAAGGATTGTTTTGCATGGTCTCACATAGATATGCCAACAATCGACCAAAGCATAATTTCACACGAGCTTAACTTCGATCCCAACCATTTATCAATGCAACAAAAGAGGAGGAGACTTGGAGTCGAGCAAAACAACATTATGAAAAAAGAAGTGAGGCAATTGCTAGAAGCTGGGTTCATCCATCCGGTTCAATACCCTAATTATCTGGCGAACGTAGTAATCATAAAAAGAAAAATGGGAAGTGGCGAATGAGCACAGATTTCACTGATTTAAATAAAGCTTATCCTAAAGAGAGCTACCCATTACCCTACATTGATCGTCTCATGATGCAATTGTTAACCACGAAATCTTGAGTTTTCTTGATGCTTTCTCAAAATACAATCAGATCCTCTTGCAACCTGAAGACAAGAACAGACCACTTTCATCACAGATCAAGGGATCTTTTGCTTCAAAGTTATGCCCTTAGGGTTGAAGAATGCAGGAGTGGCATATCAGAGGCTGGTTAATATGATATTTCAAGAACAAATCGGTAAGAACATGGAAGTTTATATTAATGATATGGTGGTGAAATCATTGCAAGCAAACCTTTATGTGAAACATCTACAAGAATGCTTTAATGTATTCTAGAAGTATAACATGAGCTGAACTTGGAAAAGTGCACATTTGAGTCACCAGTGGAATGTTCTTCGGATATTTCGTTACAAGACGAGTGATTAAGGTAAACCCAGATCAGGTAAAAGCATTCCAACTGATGCCATCCCCGAGAAATAAACACGAGATTCAAAAATTCATGGGGCAAGTCACCACCCTTAGCCGATTCATAGTTCGATCGTCAGATGGAGGCCTACCTTTTTTCTAGTTGTAAAAGAAAAACACAAAATTTGAATGGAGTGATCTATATGAACAGACGTTTCAAGTGCTGAAGAAGTACCTCTCCACGCCACCCATCTTGTTAAAACCCAAGGATGGGAGACACTCTATCTTTGCCTGGCAGTTTCGGAGACAACAGTTAGCTCAACATTGGTTAGAGAAGAGCATTCAATTCAGAAACACGTTTTCTTTGTAAGCCATACAATGTTGGATGCTGAGACAAGATACTCAATTGTTGAAAAACTTACCCATGCACTCGTCGTATCGGCTAAAAAATTATGACCATACTTCCAGGGTCATACAATTGTTAAGTTATCATACTATCTGATACGTGCCATCCTACACAAGCCAGACATCTCTGGAAGACTAACAAAGTGGAACATCATGCTCATCGAGTTTGACATCAAATATAGGCCATGAATAGCGCTAAGGGCACAAGTACTGGTGGACTTTGTGCAAAGTTGACATACAAAACGCATGACAACGAGTTTGAAGCATGAACTATACAAGTAGATAGAACCAGTAACTAGAGATGATCCGAAGTCAGAATACTACTGCGGTCACCAACTGGCGAGGAGATCGAGCAAAGCTTTAGATTGGGTTTCAAGGCTACAAATAATGAAGCAAAGTACGAGGCCATGATCACCAGCTTGAGTCTTGTTGTGGCGGTACTAGGGGCTACTAAACTTGTTGTAGAAAGTGATTCGATCTTGGTGTGAATTAAATCATCAAGGAGTATGAAGCATGGGATAAGAAGATGGCCTCTAACTTGAAGCTAGTAAACAACCTAAAGTTCCAATTCGATCAGTTCGAAGTAAAGCACATGCCTCATGAAGCAAACTCCAAGAGAGACACACTCGCCAACCTTAGTTTGTCAATCGAGGTAAGAGAAAAGAGAACTATTGCCCTGGAATGTATTGAGCACCCAAGCATCGAATCAACAGGTGACATGAATTATGTGGACCCAAGAGATGACTAGAGAACACCCATCGAGATGTACATAAGTGGTGGATGGCTACCTGGCGATAAGTAGACTGCAAGACAAATTAAAGTTCCAACTGCGAGGGATGCACCTATGCAAAGCAACTCAGAGAACTTCACTAAGAAATGTGATAGCTGCCAGAGGTATGTGCCAACTATTCATCAACCAGCCGAGGAACTCTCATTGATCAATTCACCATATCTGTTTATGAAATACTCCATGGACATTGTTAGGCCCTTTCCCCTAGGTCCGAGGCAAGTTAAGTATCTTCTTGTCCTTATAGATTATTTTTCTAAATAGGTCAGACCTGAAGCTTTTCCAGACATCAATGAACAATATGTCGAGAGATTCATTTAGAGAAATATCATTTATCGATTGAGAGTACAAAGGGAGATTGCCATCGACAATGATTCACAATTCATATTTGTATCATTCAAAAAATTCTGCCATGATTGGGGCATCGTTATGAGCTTCTCTATGCCTAGGAGGGAACTGGACAAGCTAAAGTGACAAACCAAACAATTGTCAAGAATATAAAGAAGAAGCTAGAAGCTAAAAAAGGGCACTGAGTTGAAGAATTCCTGATGGTTTTGTGGGCTTATCGAATAACACCAAGGCGTGCAACTAGCAAATCCCCTTTTTCCCTTATACATGGCACTAAAGTAGTCATCCCAGTAGAGGATGTCTCTCAAGACCTTCGAGTCAATTACTCACTCCTCAACGATGAAACAAATGAAGAGATGATGTAGGACACGTTGGACTTGATCGATCAAAAAAAGGAGAATGACCTTTATCACCTTTGACGTTATCAGTAAGCTATTGCCTAGTACTATAATAAAAAAGTCAGAATCAGAGAATTCTAGGTAAGAGACCATATGCTGTGAAGAGTTTTTCAAAATATGAGAGAAGCCAACACGGGGAAATTGGTAGTTAATTGGGAAAGTCCATATCGAATCCGAGCCATTGTACGCAACAAGTTGTACAATTTGGAAAAACATGACAGGTCAATCACCAACAAGAGTTTAAATGTTCATTATTTGTAGAAGCTATTTTATATAACTAAATTAATTTTCTTTGTTTCCTAGGCTATTCAATATGTTGTTCGATTTGATTCACAGTAGGTTACCCTTTGGCATAATTCTTGAGCATCAGACGAATGTTTTTAGCGATGGTTGTAACATGCTTAGGCTTGTAAATTGAACTACATGTGGCTTGATCCCTACACATAGGTATGTAAACAACTCCTATACTATGAATGAGTGTAGCTACATTATCATTACAACAACCATTTTGCTCGATAAGTTGCTGTCTACATGGTTCAAGTTCATGGCTCTTAATTACGTCTGACATTGGACTTGGTCAACTCGTCTAGACTTTGATCCAAAATTGCCATCATGGCTCACCATCCTGATGGCTCCTTAGTACATTCAACATTGGACTCAATCAACTCATTTAGAGTTTGATCTGAAATTGCCATCCTTATGGCTCCTTATGACATCCAATGCTAGACTCAATTAACTCGTCTAAAGTTTGATTAGAAATTGCCATCTTCATAACTTGCCATCCTCATGGCTACTTATTACATCCAACGCAAGACTTGATTAGCTCGTCCAAAATTTGATCCGAAATTGCTACTATGGTTTGCCATCCTCACGGCTCCTTAGTATGTCAAACGCTGGACTCAATCAACTCGTCCAGAGTTCAATCCAAATTTGTCATTTCCATGGCTCACCATCACTATGGCTCCTTATTACATCCAACACTAGATTCGATCAATTTATTCAGAGTTTGATATAAAATTTTCATCTATGGATATTTGATCAACTAATCCAATGTTCGATTTAACATTGCCAATACCATTGGCTTAGTCTAAGTAAATCATTTATTTGGCCCACGTGTTTAAATTTTGGCTCACTAAACCATCCTAGTAGTTTAAATATTGAGCCAATTTTGTTTAGGCTCAATTTAAATTAGAACAATTCCTATAATGATTGTTCAATTTCAAAAATGTTGAAGCTTATTAATTCTTTGTCGATTCAATGATAGCCCAACGAATTCAGAGTTTACTTATTTTAAAATGAATGAAACTTTAAAGGAGGATCAATACAAAAATAAAAAAAATAATAAGGGCAAAGCAAATTTTGATTCGATTTAAGAATTAACAAAAGTTGTTTAGTACAACACCAGAAAATGTTTATATCAATAAAAAAAAGGGCACTCCTATTAAGCTGTTCCTTGCTTAGTTAGAGGGCTAGCTATAACTTGCTCATTCATAAGTGATGATTCAAACTCAGCAATACTAGGAACTGAAGACAATTCGACTGGAGCAAACTTGTTAATTGTTGTGGCTGTATCAACTCCTTGAGCTTTGTGATCTCTATGTCAATATGAAGAAGATGGAGTTGGCCAGCCTTGAATTCTTTCAATGTCCCCAGTCTCATCCTGATAGAAGATTCGCTATGGATGTCCAGCAATGCTTCCTTGATCTCTTCTAATTCTGTGATCTTCTTCTCCACCTCTTTCTTTAGTCACTCGTTCTCTTCCTTTTCAAGAGGAAGGCTACTGCTTCAATTTAAGCACTTTTTCATTCAATTTCGTCAGTGTGGCTCTAGTATCATCCTTCTCCTTTATCACACCATCCCTCTCTTTCCTCACATCATCTCTTTTCGCCTCGACCTTCACCTTCTAATCCTCTAGTTCTTTAATAGCCTCGCCAAGCTTTTCACATCTATACACGGCCCTATTCATGAAAATGTTGTTTAGCTAGAGGGCCTACAAAATACACTGTGGGTCAAGATTCAGTGAAGGGATGAAAATGAATTAAACCAAGGCAAGACTTGGTCAAAATTTTACCTACTTGAGGATTACGGTCGATTCATTTTTGAGCTACGAAAGGGACTTCCCCCTAAAGTTGTTTTTGTCAAAAGTGAATTTGAAACCTGTCGACGCCTTCAAAGCTAACTCTTTGTCCTAAAGGATACTTGCATCCTTAGGAACATTAAGAAATTTCTTAGCAACTATCTTGTTGATGTCCTTGTCGCCCTCAGAAGGTTCGACCATTTCCCTCTTCTTTGGCTTTGGGGGCTGAATGTTAAACGGCGGCAATGGAGGTAAATTCAAAGTGTTTATCGGTAGCGGAGCCTATTTATCTTGGGCATTCAGTTCACTCACCTCACCTTTTTTCTTTTTCTTGGCAAGCAGCAGCTTTTGTTGTAGTCTTTCTCTTCATTGTACCTCCAACAAAGGGAAAGGGATCTTCATGGATGACAAAGCAGCTTCTGTGAGAAGAGCATCTTCATCAGAGAGTAGAGCAATGAATTTTGAAGGACTATACAACCGGTGAAGTGCACCAGAGCAAACAAAGACCCAATCGACTTGTTTTGGAAAGCAAATAGGAATACTTGTAGGGATTTCTCTAAACTTTTTCCAAATCGAAGATTTTTTAAGTCGATTGGGATGGGAAATTTCAGCCAGATCTATCCTTCTAGAGCAGTTAGAGCATTAAGCCTCTCTTAGACCTTTCTCCAATAGGGGCTGGATGATTCAAATTGTAATCTACTAAGCAACAAAAAATGTCAGGATTAGTTGGAATTACTACTTAAAATAAATTTATCAATGCTCACCAATATGACCAAAAACAAAAGGAAATGGGAATCGAGTAGTTAGTTCGACTAAATTGTGATTCATTGACATAAAAAATATCTTTCTTCCCAATGTCTATCTGCATTAGCAAAATCAGCAATGAATTGCTTTGATTGCAAATAAACAAAGTACAAATGCCCTCTGTTCTTATTGTTGGGTGTTAAGTAGTAGCATCAAAGGCTATCAGTAATCGTATCTCATTCGGCATAAGTTGTGTTATTGAGATCTGGTAAAGAGATGCAACTTCAAGCATGAATTTTGGAATTAGTAGTTGAAGCCCTGGCTCAAACCATTTGGGGTACAAACATAACCAATCCTCGTTTTGGGTGTTCATGTTCTTACTAGGGTATGGAAGACAAATATCAACAGAACTGTTAGACATGTATGCCCTAAGGAGTAAAAATATAATACGTTTTTGGAGACATTTTTATCAATAAAGAATTAATTCATTTATATATACCAAATCTTGTCCTCTTTACATTCATATTTGTTGAATGTATGATAAGCAAACAGTAGTCTGAGACTGTCAGTCTAAACCATAAGAGTTGGGCATATGATGGACTGATTATGAGGAAGACACGATTCTTAAGGTGATGGTCTAAAACATATGATCCGTAATCAAGGGAATAAAGTTGGGCGCTTTATTCATGTAAAGATTGTTATGTTGTCTATATCCCTTTTGGGAGATGGTTTGTCTTGACTATCGGAGTTGGACTCCGTGAATAGAAACATTGGCACGTTGTCATAGGTGATGATGTGTTGGATCAGGACATAAAGTGAATTGATTTGGATTAATAATTCTGTCTTGGTAAATTGATTCACTTTAGACAGTCATTTGTATTGTATCTTAATCCTGAGATGAATAGTGGGCCCGTTATCTCGACTTGTGTCTTTTGATGTACCAATGGGTGACTCCCACATCTCTATAGTGGTATGCATGTCGGTACGTTGGAGGCATGACTCTTGATAGCGTAGACTTGTTATTCATATATATGGAATCCATAGCTCCTCTTTAGGAGTAATGATATCCTCTTATATGCGTTGTCCTGTAATTGGAAAACTGGAGCGCTCAACCATTTGGATACATAGGTGTAACCGAATGGTATACTATCTTTAGATGGTAAGTTTTCTAATGGTGAGACAATGGAACGTAAGATAAAAATAATCAGGAAGGTAAGACAAAACTTGTCCTTAAGCCGATTATGGATGATCATATGGGGATACGATACACTATGATATGTCATGGAGACTTAGCTACACGAGCTTCGTAATTCTATAAAGTTCGAGATTGTAGCTCCAAGCTTTTAGTGGAGTAGCGTTGGAGTTGATAATTGTGAAATGTATATCTAGGATATTGGGTTTCATAATTATCATGAGCTTGAACTTTGTATGTCCATTTTGGTCCCCTTTGCTAGCTCACAAAATCCTGTAACGACACGGCGTGCTTTTCCAATAATTGGTGACTTATGTCAGATTTATCAGATTGGTTTAAAATTTGTAAGAATCAAATAATTCATGTCTGTTTATCGGTTGAATTAATTTTGTAAGAAATTAATTCAAGATAAACTTGTTGAATTATTGCGATCAGATAATTCTTGTCTGTTTATCGGTTATTTTAATTTTGGACAAATTAGAACAAGATAAACTTGTAGAATTATTGTGAATTGATTTATTTTCTTAGAGATTATCTTGATAAAGTTTGTTTTGATCAGATAACTTCTCTATTGGGTTATTTGAATCAAAACTAAGACTTTATCCTTTAGAATCTCGGGTGAAAAATAAAAGATTTGCGAAGATTTTTTCTCGGTAGTTTGGCCTGCCGGATGACATGTTTAGCCTGCCGAACTGGCCTGATCGGCCTACCGATCAGAATGTTCGGCCTGCCGATCAGCGGAGATAAGATTACGCATTTTCACGCGGATCTTATCAGATATTGATCCGAACTTGACTCTGTTTCAAGTTTTTGAGACCTAATCTGATATGGACTGACCCCAGGACCAATAGGAATAAAAAGGGAGTGAGTCTCATGATTTACTTAGATCAATTTGAGAGATTAAGAGTGATACTCTTCTAGTGAGCATCTGAAAACTCCCTGAGAGCTTTTGTTTACAAATCACGAACACTAGCTTTGGGTTCTCTCTATTGGTTGGAAGGAGAGTCATCGGTGGAAGAAGCTGCACGTGTGAGCCCACACTCACTCTGGTTGTGGATAGAGAATAGCAAAGAAGACCAGTTGGTTGAGGCTCTTCTGGAACGTTACTTCTCTACACAGGTTGCGGAGGTTCTTCGGCACATTGAGGTTAGTAAGATCTGTCTAATTTATACATATAACATGTCAAATTTGTGTTTTGAAAATTACTCTGATGGAAAATTTTTTAAATTCCGTTATGCACTTTGTTTCCAACAATTGGTATCAGAGACGAGGTTTTTACATAAATTTGCAAGTTTGTGATCATGTTATATGCATAAATTTTGTGATCTTAATTTTTCCTATGCTTGAATTGAATTTTATAGAGAGATGGCACTCTAGGTTTCTATATAATATATATGTTGTCATGGATTATGTGGTGAATGTTTATTAATTAATTATGGTTGATTAAATCGATGTTTAATTATTTATTAATTAATTAATACCGGTTATGGTTCCTTAGAGGTTAGAATTTGTATCTAGGTTTTTCATGTAATAAGATGGCGGACTATCATCTCCGTCTAGGAATTGTTATTTAATTTTTCATTTGTAAGAATTTTGTAATTAAATAATTATTCAGAGAAGATGGATCGAGAAGTCGGATCTAGAAGATTGATGATGGTGCCTCCAGGTATTTCCTGAGTCTCTAATTTTATGTTTTTGAATTGTTGAAAATAAAATTGATGAATTGCATTAAAATTGTATTTTCTGGATTGAGGGTTTTCTGCTCGGTCGGTATGCCGGACCTCACAGTTCGGCAGGCCGGAGGTCACAGATCGGCAGGCCGGACGTATGGTCCGACAGGCCAACAGTGGGGCAGAAATTTTGGTGCTCTGCCGGCAGGCCGATCACCCAAACTGACCTGCCAACCGGGAGCTGCCAAGTGTACAGAAAACGTACAATTTTTTCGGTGCAGTTTTAATTTTATTTTTGGGACGATTCTGAGAAACATTAAATTTGGATATAACTGGAAATATGAAGTATTTGATTCATACGGGATTGAATACTTGAAGATGGATATTACATGAAGAAGGATACAGCTTGAGGATTCAAGGATGAAGAATCGATAAATGTCTCAATTATTCTCTTGTAATCTTAGTTTTCCATTCTCTAGGGTGGAACCATAATATTATGGTTACTATTATTTTGCTTGTAGCTTTGCTTGATTGCTTTGCTTGTCTGCATTATAATATGATTTACCATGTATATTGATAACATGTCATATAGAATAGGGAGTGCCACTCATATTAAAATTGTTCATGCATAATTTTAAAATAAAACCTTGACTTCAAAAGATTGAGTGGGAGAAGGTTTTCGAAGAGAGGACCAAAGGCCTCCATCGTTGGTCCATAGGAAAAACATGGTAGACCCGACCCCTAGGAAGGGATTTCTATCATGTACCAGATTGGATCTCTGAAAGGATAAGGTATTTTAGTATGATTTATAGTTGCACACCCCTAGGTGGTGATTATAAATCATGGATAAAATATTGAAACGGTGGTTATACACTCACGTTAATTTTATTATTAACCTCCCCTAGGAGCTCTGTTAATAAAATTAATGGCCAAAGAAACGATTATTAGTATATGCTGGATCATACGGGTCCTAGATGGAATATATTAATCAGGAGGGGATCCGTGTTCCTGATTAAATTTGGCATGACTCCCCTAGGAGCTTGGTGAATTCTGAGTTGGGAATTATCGTTGTAAGGTTGTGATATTTTCAAGGTTTTGACACATAAACGCATTTGTATTATTTTACATGATTGTGTTATCTTACTAAATTATTATATATGTTTGCTTATGTTTGGTATATGATTCTTTATTGTAGATTGAAAATGTCTAAAAACGTTTTATCATCGATACTTGACAAAAACCAATTAACTGGTGAGAACTATAATGATTGGAAATGGAACCTGGACATCGTACTTTCCTTTGAGAAACTGAAATATGTTCTGGCAACTCCTTGTCCTCCCGAGCCTACGGGAGACTTGTTGGAAACAAAGTGCGCAGCGGAATTTTTAAGTTTTTCATCAGAGTATTTTCCAAAACACAAGTTTGACATGTTATATGTATAAATTAAACAGATCTTACTAACCTCAGTATGCCGAAGAACCTCCGCGACCTGTGTAGAAAAGTAACGTTCCAGAAGAGCCTCAACCAACTGGTCTTCTTTGCTATTCTCTATCCACAACCGGAGTGAGTGTGGGCTCACACGTACAGCTCTTCCACCGGTGACTCTCCTTCCAATCACGAACACTAGCTTTGGGTTCTCTCTATTGATTGGAAGGAGAGTCACCGGTGGAAGAGCTGTACGTGTGAGCCCACACTTACTCCGGTTGTGGATAGAGAATAGCAAAGAAGACCAGTTGGTTGAGGCTCTTCTGGAACGTTACTTTTCTACACAGGTCGCGGAGGTTCTTCGGCATACTGAGGTTAGTAAGATCTGTTTAATTTATACGTATAACATGTCAAACTTGTGTTTTGGAAAATACTCTGATGAAAAACTTAAAAATTCCGCTGCGCACTTTGTTTCCAACAATTGGTATCAGAGCCGAGGTTTTTACATAAATTTGCAAGTTTATGATCATGTTATATGCATAAATTTTGTGATCTTAATCTCTCCAATGCTTGAATTAAATTTTATAGAGAGATGGCACTCTAGGTTTCTATATAATATATATGTTGTCATGGATTATATGGTGAATGTTTATTAATTAATTATGGTTGATTAAATTGTTGTTTAATTATTTATTAATTAATTAATACCGGTTATGGTTCCTTAGAGGTTAGAATGTGTATCTAGGTTTTTCATGTAATTAGATGGCGGACTATCATCTCCGTCTTGGAATTATCATTTAATTTTTAATTTGTTAGAATTTTGTAATTAAATAATTATTCGGAGAAGACGGAACGAGAAGTCGGAACTTAAAGATTGATGATGGCGCCTCCAGGTATTTCCTGAGTCTCTAATTTTATGTTTTTGAATTGTTAAAAATAAAATTGATGAATTGCATTAAAATTGTATTTTCTGGATTGAGGGTTTTCTGCTCGGGCGGCATGCCGGACCTCACAGTTCGGCAGGCCGAAGGTCACAGATCGGCAGGCCGGACGTACGGTCCGGCAGGCCGACAGTGGGGCAGAAATTTTGGTGCTCTGCCGGCAGGCCAAACCTTCATGTTCGGCAGGCCGAACCACCATGATCGGCAGACCGATCACCCAGATCGGCCTGCCGACCGAGAGCTGCCAGGTGTCCAGAAAAGATGCGATTTTTTCAGTGCAGTTTTAATTTTATTTTTGGGACGATTATGAGAAACATTAAATTTGGATATGACCGGAAATATGAAGTGTTCGATTCATACGGGATTGAGGACTTGAAGATGGATATTACATGAAGAAGGATACAGCTTGAGGATTCAAGGATGAAGAATCGATAAATGTCTCGATTATTCTCTTGTAATCTTATTTTTTCTATTCTCTAGGGTGGAACCATAATATTACGGTTATTATTATTATGCTTGTAGCTTTGCTTGATTGCTTTGCTTGTCTGCATTATAATATGATTTACCATGTATATTGATAACATGTCATATAGAATAGGGAGTGCCGCTTATATTAAAATTGTTCATGCATAATTTTAAAATAAAACCTTGACTTCAAAAGATTGAGTGGGAGAAGGTTTTCGAAGAGAGAACCTAAGGCCTCCATCGTTGGTCCATAGGAAGAACATGATGGTCCCAACCCCTAGGAAGGGATTTCTATCATGTACCAGATTGGATCTCTGAAAGGATAAGGTATTTTAGTATGATTTATGGTTGCACACCCCTAGGTGGTGATTATAAATCATGGATAAAATATTAAAACGGTGGTTATACACTCACGTTAACTTTATTATTAACCTCCCCTAGGAGCTCTGTTAATAAAATTAATGGCCAAAGAAACGATTATTAGTATATGCTGGATCATACGGGTCCTGGATGGCATATATTAATCTGGAGGGGATCCGTGTTCCTGATTGAATTTGGCATGACTCCCCTAGGAGCTTGTTGAATTCTGAGTTGGGAATTATCGTTGTAAGGTTGTGATATTTTCAAGGTTTTGACACATAAACACATTTGTATGATTTTACATGATTGTGTTAACTTACTAAATTATTATATATGTTTGCTTATGTTTGGTATATGATTCTTTATTGTAGATTGAAAATGTCTAAAAACGCTTTATCATCGATACTTGACAAAAACCAATTGACCGGTGAGAACTATAATGATTGGAAACGGAACCTGGACATCGTCCTTTCCTTTGAGAAACTGAAATATGTTCTGACAACTCCTTGTCCTCCCGAGCCTACGGGAGACTCAAGTAATGAGCAATTCCAAGCGTACGAACGCTGGAAAGATGCTAATGATCAGGCCCGCTGCTATGTTATGGCTAGCATCAATAACGTGCTGCAGGCTCAACATCAGGATTATGAGACTGCGAAGCAGATCTTGGATAATCTTGAGGACATGTTTGGAGGCCAGGCCATAACAAAGCGGCAAGGGGCACTTCGGAAACTCTTAAACTGTAGACAGAGACCGGGGACATCTGTAAAGGAGCACATGATGTTGGTCATGGGTTACCTCGCTGAGGCTCAAACCAATGGAGCCGACATCGATGCTGAAACTCAGATGACTATGGTCTTTGAGACTCTGTCTAAGGAATTTATTTCGTTTAGAGCTACTTTTAATCTAAGCAATAGACGGGATATGACCTTGACAGAACTGATGAAACAGTTACAAGAGTTTGAACTGCTGATCAGGGAGTCTCCTGCTGGTGGAGAGGCCAATATGGTAGCTGCTTCTGGTTCCAATCCTAACTCTGGGAATGGAAAGAAGCAACGGGCCAAAAGTGGGAAGTCTTCTATTCCTATTGCTACCAAGAGCAAGAAGAAGAAGAAGAAGAACCCAAAGAAGCTTAAGTGCTTCTTTTGTGGTAAGGTCGGACATATAAAGAAGCATTGCAAGGACTTCCTTTCCAAGGGAGGTAGGTGTGATCTTCTATATTTAGAAACTTGTTTGGTTGAGGAATCCAGTGACATTTGGGTCATAGATTCCGGTGCAACTAATCATGTTTGTGTTTCTCTGCAGGGATTCAAAGAAACGAGAAGTCTACTTCGTGAAGACTTAACGCTTCGGATGGGCGATGGATCCTTGGTCTCAGCGGAAGCAGTGGGAGATGTCCATCTTTATTTTGATAATTATAGGAGTTTAATTTTGCGAGATTGTTTTTATGTTCCTAAATTTAAAAGGAATTTAATTTCTGTATCTTCTTTATTTAAAGACTCCTACGTGGTATCTTTTAATGAAAAAGTGGTGATTCGTAAAAACAAATCTTTTATCTGTTCTGGATGGATGCAAAATAATCTATATTTTATCAAACCTAAGATGGACCTATTGCTTAATGCTGAGATAAATGATAATGACTCAAAAAGACTTAAAACTTCTCACTCTAATAAGACTTATCTTTGGCATTTGCGCCTTGGCCATATTAACCTAAATAGGATTCAAAGGTTGGTAAGGGATGGACCTTTAAGTCACTTAAAGGTGGAATCTATACCTCAATGTGAGTCTTGTTTGGAGGGTAAAATGACCAAAAGACCATACGGGTCTAAGGGCAATAGGGCCGAAGGGGTTCTAGAACTTGTGCATAGTGATGTTTGCGGACCGATGAACATCCGGGCACGAGGAGGGTATGAGTACTTCGTTACTTTTATTGACGATTACTCTAGATATGGTTATGTGTACCTAATGCACCACAAAAGCGAAACTTATGATAAGTTCAGGGAGTTTTGGGCTGAAGTGGAAAAGCAATTAGGTAGACCCATAAAGGCACTTCGATCTGATCGAGGTGGGGAATACCTTTCTGATGAGTTCTTGGGACACTTGTTAGAGAATGGGATTTTATCCCATTTGACTGCGCCCGGTACTCCGCAGCAGAATGGCGTAGCAGAGAGAAGGAATAGGACTTTGTTGGACATGATTCGGTCCATGATGAGTTATTCATCATTGCCTTTATCTTTTTGGGGATATGCACTACAAACCGCATGTTATCTTTTGAACAATGTGCCTTCAAAATCGGTCCCTAAAACTCCTCACGAGTTGTGGACAAGACGGAAGACATCCTTAAACCATATTCGCATATGGGGATGTCCAGCTCATGTCCTGTTTAAGGATCCGAATAAGTTGGAAGCACGTTCAGAAGTTTGCGTGTTTGTAGGATATCCAAAAGGGACTAAAGGGGGTTATTTTTATAACCCAAAGGAAAATAAAGTCGTGGTTTCAACTAATGCAACTTTCCTTGAGGAGAGTTACATGAACGACTTTAAACCTCAAAGCAAAGTGGTGCTTGAGGAGTTGAGGGGTAATCCGTTTACTCCGGAGGTTCCGAACAAAACCATTCCGATCGGTGTAGAAAAACCAAACAAACCTGAACAACAACCTCAGGGGCTTCGGCGTAGTGGGAGGATCGGTCGTCAACCTGAGAGGTATATGTTCAATGGGGAGGTCTTTTTGGCTGAACCGGATGAACATGACAGGGATCCTTATACTTATGCAGAAGCTATGGAGGATGTTGATTCAAGACTCTGGACAGAGGCCATGAACATTGAGATGAAGTCTATGGAGACTAATCGGGTCTGGGAGCTTGTGGATCTTCCCGAAGGGGTAAAACCCATAGGGAGTAAGTGGATCTACAAGAGGAAAAGAGGAGTGGATGGAAAGGTCGAAACCTTTAAGGCTAGACTGGTAGCTAAGGGTTATACGCAAAAGGAAGGAATCGATTATGAGGAAACCTTTTCGCCTGTAGCCATGCTTAAGTCCATCCGGATACTCTTGTCCATAGCTGCCGCTCTCGACTACGAGATTTGGCAGATGGATGTCAAGACGGCTTTTCTGAATGGCTATCTTGATGAGTCCATTTATATGGAACAACCAGACGGGTTCAAGGTCACGGGTCAAGAGGGTAAGGTTTGTAAGTTGCTAAAGTCTATTTATGGACTTAAGCAGGCTTCTCGTTCTTGGAACATAAGATTTGATCAAGTGATCAAGACTTATGGGTTCTCACAAAATGTGGATGAACCATGTGTTTACAAACACATTAAGAATGGGAAGGTGGTTTTTCTACTACTCTATGTAGATGACATTCTGCTAATTGGCAATGACGTTGGGGCGTTGTCATCGGTCAAATTATGGTTGACCAAGCAGTTTGACATGAAGGACTTAGGTGAGGCTAATTTTGTTCTCGGTATCCAGATCTTTCGGCATAGGAAGAACAAAATGATAGCTTTGTCTCAGGCCGGCTACATAGATAAAATTCTCAGGAGGTTTGCAATGCAGGATTCCAAGAAAGGAGGGCAACCATCTAGGTCTGGAATTACTCTTTCTAAGAAAGACTCTCCAAAGTCTAATGAAGAAAGAGAATACATGAAGAAGGTACCTTATGCTTCGGCAGTGGGTAGTCTCATGTATGCCATGCTTTGCACTCGACCGGATATTAGCTATGCGGTCGGGATTGTGAGTCGATTTCAGGCGGATCCAGGACCAAACCATTGGGTTGCGGTAAAGCATATTTTCAAGTGCCTGAGAAGGACTCGAGGGTATATGCTTGTGTATTCGGGTGAGGATTTAACTCCTCTAGAATACACTGATTCAGATTTTCAATCCTGCCTGGATTCTAGGAAATCGACATCGGGGTTTGTGTTTACTCTGGGTGGTGGTGCCATCAGTTGGAGAAGTGCGAAGCAAGATTGCACTTCGGATTCAACGATGGAGGCCGAGTATGTGGCGGCTAGTGATGCTTCGAAAGAAGCAGTGTGGCTCCGCAAGTTCCTTGGGGATCTTGAGGTAGTTCCTGGTATGGATAAAGCGGTATCACTGTACTGTGATAACAGTGCGGCGGTAGCTAATGCTAAGGAACCAAGATTTCACAAGAAGAGTAAGCATATTGATCGGAAGTATCATGTGATAAAGGACTTCGTTGAGAGCGGGCATGTCACGGTGTGCAAGATCGCGTCAGAGGACAATTTAGCTGATCCATTTACGAAGACACTTTCTGGGAGAGTCTTCGAAAGGCATGTGGAAGCTATGGGGATGCGAAATTTGCAGTATTTACTCACTTAGTGCAAGTGGGAGATTGTTAGACATGTATGCTCTAAGGAGTAAAAATGTAATACGTTTTTGGAGACATTTTTTATCAATAAAGAATTTATTCATTTATATATACCAAATATTGTCCTCTTTACGTTCATATTTGTTGAATGTATGATAAGCAAACAGTAGTCTGAGACTGTCAGTCTAAATCTTAAGAGTTGGGCATATGATGGGATGATTATGCGGTAGACACGGCTCTTAAGGTGATGGTCTAAAATATATGATCCGCAATCGAGGGAATAAAGTTGGGTGCTTTATTCATGTAAAGATTGTTATGGTGTCTATATCCCTTTAGGGAGATGGTTTGTCTTGGCCATCGGAGTTGGACTCCGTGAATAGAAACATTGGCGCGTTGTCATAGGTGACGATGTGTTGGATCGGGACATAAAGTGAATTGATTTGGATTAATAATTCTTTCTTGGCAAATCGATTCACTTTAGACAATCATTTGTATTGTATCTTAATCCTGAGATGAATAATGGGCCCGTTGTCTCGATTTGTGTCTTTTGATGTACCAATGGGTGACTCCCACATCTCTATAGTGGCATGCATGCCGGTACATTGGAGGCATGACTCTTGGTAGCGTAGACTTGTTATTCATAGATATGGAATCCATAGCTCCTCTTTAGGAGTAATGATATCCTCTTATATGCGTTGTCCTGTAATTGGAAAACTGGAGCGCTCAACCATTTGGATACATAGGTGTAACCAAATGGTATACTATCTTTGGATGGTAAGTTTTCTAATGGTGAGACAATGGAACGTAAGATAAAAATAATCGGGAAGGTAAGACAGAACTTGTCCTTAAGCCGATTATGGATGATCATATGGGGATGCGATACACTATGATATGTCATGGAGACTTAGCTACACGAGCTTCGTAATTCTATAAAGTTCGAGAGTGCAGCTCCAAGCTTTTAGTGGAGTAGCGTTGGAGTTGATAATTGTGAAATGTATATCTGGGATATTGGGTTTCATAATTATCAACTCCAACGCTACTCCACTAAAAGCTTGGAGCTGCACTCTCGAACTTTATAGAATTACGAAGCTCGTGTAGCTAAGTCTCCATGACATATCATAGTGTATCGCATCCCCATATGATCATCCATAATCGGCTTAAGGACAAGTTCTGTCTTACCTTCCCGATTATTTTTATCTTACGTTCCATTGTCTCACCATTAGAAAACTTACCATCCAAAGATAGTATACCATTCGGTTACACCTATGTATCCAAATGGTTGAGCGCTCCAGTTTTCCAATTACAGGACAACGCATATAAGAGGATATCATTACTCCTAAAGAGGAGCTATGGATTCCATATCTATGAATAACAAGTCTACGCTACCAAGAGTCATGCCTCCAATGTACCGGCATGCATGCCACTATAGAGATGTGGGAGTCACCCATTGGTACATCAAAAGACACAAATCGAGACAACGGGCCCATTATTCATCTCAGGATTAAGATACAATACAAATGATTGTCTAAAGTGAATCGATTTGCCAAGAAAGAATTATTAATCCAAATCAATTCACTTTATGTCCCGATCCAACACATCGTCACCTATGACAACGCGCCAATGTTTCTATTCACAGAGTCCAACTCCGATGGCCAAGACAAACCATCTCCCTAAAGGGATATAGACACCATAACAATCTTTACATGAATAAAGCACCCAACTTTATTCCCTCGATTGCGGATCATATATTTTAGACCATCACCTTAAGAGCCGTGTCTACCGCATAATCATCCCATCATATGCCCAACTCTTAAGATTTAGACTGACAGTCTCAGACTACTGTTTGCTTATCATACATTCAACAAATATGAACGTAAAGAGGACAATATTTGGTATATATAAATGAATAAATTCTTTATTGATAAAAAATGTCTCCAAAAACGTATTACATTTTTACTCCTTAGAGCATACATGTCTAACAAGACTCAAGTAATGAGCAATTCCAAGCGTACGACCGCTGGAAAGATGCTAATGATCAGGCCCGCTGCTATGTTATGGCCAGCATGAACAACGTGCTACAGGCTCAACATCAGGATTATGAGACTGTGAAGTAGATCTTGGATAATCTTGAGGATATATTCAGAGGCCAGGCCATAACGAAGCAGCAAGGGGCGATTCAAAAACTCTTAAACTGTAGACAAAGACCGGGGACATCTGTAAAGGAGCACATGATATTGGTCATGGGTTACCTCGCTGAGGCTCAAACCAATGGAGCCGACATCGATGCTGAAACTCAGATGACTATGGTCTTTGAGACTCTGTCTAAGGAATTTATTCCGTTTAGAGCTACTTTTAATTTAAGCAATAGATGGGATATAACCTTGATAGAACTGATGAAACAGTTACAGGAGTTTGAACTGCTGATCAGGGAGTCTCCTGCTCGTGGTGAGGCCAATATGGTAGCTGCTTCTGGTTCCAATCCTAACTCTAGGAATGGAAAGAAGCAACAAGCCAAGAGTGGGAAGTCTTCTATTCCTCTTGCAACCAAGAGCAAGAAGAAGAAGAAGAAGAACCCAAAGAAGCTTAAGTGCTTCTTCTGTGGTAAGGTCGGACATATAAAGAAGCATTGCAAGGACTTCCTTTCCAAGGGAGATAGGTGTGATCTTTTATATTTAGAAACTTGTTTGGTTGAGGAATCCAGTGACATCTGGGTCATAGATTCCGGTGCAACTAATCATGTTTGTGTTTCTCTGCAGGGATTCAAAGAAACGAGAAGTCTACTTCGTGAAGGCTTAACGCTTCGGATGGGCGATGGATCCTTGGTCTCAGCGGAAGCAGTGGGAGATGCCCATCTTTATTTTGATAATTATAGGAATTTAATTTTGCGAGATTGTTTTTATGTTCTTAAATTTAAAAGGCATTTAATTTCTGTATCTTCTTTATTTAAAGACTCATACGTGGTATCTTTTAATGAAAAAGTGGTGATTCGTAAAAATAAATCTTTTATCTATTCTGGATGGATGCAAAATAATCTATATTTTATCAAACCTAAGATGGACTTATTGATTAATGCTGAGATAAATGATAATAACTCAAAAAGACTTAAAACTTCTCACTCTAATAAGACTTATCTTTGGCATTTGCGCCTTGGTCACATTAACCTGAATAGGATTCAAAGGTTGGTAAGGGATGGACCTTTAAGTCACTTAAAGGTGGAATCTATACCTCAATGTGAATCTTGTTTGGAGGGTAAAATGACCAAAAGACCATACGGGTCTAAGGGCAATAGGGCCGAAGGGGTTCTAGAACTTGTGCATAGTGATCTTTACGGACCAATGACCATCCGGGCACGAGGAGGGTATGAGTACTTTGTCACTTTTATTGACGATTACTCAAGATATGGGTATGTGTACCTAATGCACCGCAAAAGCGAAACTTATGATAAGTTCAGGGAGTTTCGGGCTGAAGTGGAAAAGCAATTGGATAGACCCATAAAGGCACTTCGATCTGATCGAGGTGGGGAATACCTTTCTGATGAGTTCTTGGGACACTTGTTAGAGAATGGGATTTTATCCCATTTGACTGCGCCGGGCACTCCGCAGCAGAATGGCATAGCGGAGAGAAGGAATAAGACTTTGTTGGACATGATTCGGTCCATGATGAGTTATTCATCATTGCCTTTATCCTTTTGGGGATATGCACTACAAACCGCATGTTATCTTTTGAACAATGTGCCTTCAAAATCGGTCCCTAAAACTCCTCACGAGTTGTGGACAAGACGAAAGACATCTTTAAACCATATTCGCATATGGGGATGTCTAGCTCATGTCCTGTTTAAGGATCCGAATAAGTTGGAAGCACGTTCGGAAGTTTGCGTGTTTGTAGGATATCCAAAAGGGACTAAAGGGGGTTATTTTTATAACCCTAAGGAAAATAAAGTCGTGGTTTCAACTAATGCAACTTTCCTTGAGGAGAATTACATGGACGACTTTAAACCTCGAAGCAAAGTGGTGCTTGAGGAGTTAAGGGGTGATTTGTTCACTCCGGAGGTTCCGAACGAAACCATTTTGATCGATGTAGAAAAACTAAACAAACCTAAACAATAACCTCAGGGGCTTCGGCGTAGTGGGAGGATCTGGCGTCAACCTGAAAGGTACATGTTCAATGGGGAGGTCTTTTTGGCTGAACCGGATGAACATGACAGGGATCCTTATACTTATGTAGAAGCTATGGAGGATGTTGATTCAAAACTCTGGACAGAGGCCATGAACATAAAGATGAAGTCTATGGAGACTAATCGAATCTGGGAGCTTGTGGATCTTCCCGAAGGGGTAAAACCCATAGGGTGTAAGTGGATGTACAAGAGGAAAAGAGAAGTGGATGGAAAGGTCGAAACCTTTAAGGCTAGACTGGTAGCTAAGGGTTATACGCGAAAGGAAGGAATCGATTTTGAGGAAACCTTTTTGCCTGTAGCCATGCTTAAGTCCATCCAGATTCTCTTGTCCATAGCTGTCGCTCTCGACTACGAGATTTGGCATATGGATGTCAAGACGGCTTTTCTTAATGGCTATCTTGATGAGTCCATTTATATGGAACAACCAGACGGGTTCAAGGTCGCGGGTCAAGAGGGTATGGTTTGTAAGCTGCTAAAGTCTATTTATGGACTTAAGCAGGCTTCTCCTTCTTGGAACATAAGATTTGATCAAGTGATCAAGACTTATGGGTTCTCACAAAATGTGGATGAACCATGTGTTTACAAACACATTAAGGATGGGAAGGTGGTTTTTCTACTGCTCTATGTAGATGACATTATGCTAATTGGCAATGACGTTGGGGCGTTGTCATCGGTCAAATTATGGTTGACCAAGCAGTTTGACATGAAGGACTTAGGTGAGGCTAATTTTGTTCTCGGTATCCAGATCTTTCGGCATAGGAAGAACAAAATGATAGCTTTGTCTCAGGCCGGCTACATAGATAAAATTCTCAGGAGGTTTGCAATGCAGGATTCCAAGAAAGGTGGGCAACCATCTAGGTCTGGAATTACTCTTTCTAAGAAAGACTCTCCAAAGTCTTATGAAGAAAGAGAATACATGAAGAAGGTGCCTTATGCTTCGGCAGTAGGTAGTCTCATGTATGCCATGCTTTGCACATGACCGGATATTAGCTATACGGTCGGGATTGTAAGTTGATTTCAAGCGGATCCAGGACCGAACCATTGGGTTGCCGTAAAGCATATTTTCAAGTACCTGAGAAGGACTCGAGGGTATATGCTTGTGTATTCGGGTGAGGATTTAACTCCTCTAGGATACACTGATTCAGATTTTCAATCCTGTCTAGATTCTAGGAAATCAACTTCGGGGTTTGTGTTTACTCTGGGAGGCGGTGCCATCAGTTAGAGAAGTGCGAAGCAAGATTGCACTTCGGATTCAACGATGGAGGCCGAGTATGTGGCGGCTAGTGATGCTTCAAAAGAAGCAGTGTGGCTCCGCAAGTTCCTTGGGGATCTTGAGGTAGTTCCTGGTATGAATAAGGCAGTATCACTGTACTATGATAACAGTGCGACGGTAGCTAATGCTAAGGAACCAAGATTTCATAAGAAGAGTAAGCATATTGATCGGAAGTATCATGTGATAAAGGACTTCGTTGAGGGCAGGCATTTCACGGTGTGCAAGATTACGTCAGAGGACAATTTAGCTGATCCATTTACGAAGACACTTACTGGGAGAGTCTTCGAGAGGCATGTGGAAGCTATGGGGATGCGAAATTTGCTGTATTTACTCACTTAGTGCAAGTGGGAGATTGTTAGACATGTATGCCCTAAGGAGTAAAAATGTAATACGTTTTTGGAGACATTTTTATCAATAAAGAATTTATTCATTTATATATACCAAATCTTATCCTCTTTACGTTCATATTTGTTGAATGTATGATAAGCAAATAGTAGTCTGAGATTATCAGTCTAAACCTTAAGAGTTGGGCATATGATGGACTGATTATGAGGAAGACATGATTCTTAAGGTGATGGTCTAAAACATATGATCCACAATCGAGGGAATAAAGTTGGGCGCTTTATTCATGTAAAGATTGTTATGTTGTCTATATCCCTTTTGGGAGATGGTTTGTCTTGACCATCGGAGTTGGACTCCGTGAATAGAAACATTGGCGCGTTGTCATAGGTGACGATGTGTTGGATCGGGACATAAAGTGAATTGATTTAGATAAATAATTCTGTCTTGGCAAATCGATTCACTTTAGACAGTCATTTGTATTGTATCTTAATACTGAGATGAATAGTGGGCCCGTTATCTCGACTTGTGTCTTTTGATGTACCAATGGGTGACTCCCACATCTCTATAGTGGTATGCATGCCGGTACGTTGGAGGCATGACTCTTGATAGAGTAGACTTGTTATTCATAGATATGGAATCCATAGCTCCTCTTTAGGAGTAATGATATCCTCTTATATGCATTGTCCTGTAATTGGAAAACTGGAGCGCTCAACCATTTGGATACATAGGTGTAACCGAATGGTATTCTATCTTTGGATGGTAAGTTTTCTAATGGTGAGACAATGGAACATAAGATAAAAATAATCGGGAAGGTAAGACAGAACTTGTCCTTAAGCCGATTATGGATGATCATATGGGGATACGATACACTATGATATGTCATGGAGACTTAGCTACACGAGCTTCGTAATTCTATAAAGTTGGAGAGTGCAGCTCCAAGCTTTTAGTGGAGTAGCGTTGGAGTTGATAATTGTGAAATGTATATCTGGGATATTGGGTTTCATAATTATCATGAGCTTGAACTTTATAGGTCCATTTTGGTCCCCTTTGCTAGCTCACAAAATCATGTAACGACACGGCGTGCTTTTCCAATAATTGGTGACTTATGTCGGATTTATCAGATTGGTTTAAAATTTGTAAGAATCAAATAATTCATGTCTGTTTATCAGTTGAATTAATTTTGTAAGAAATTAGTTCAAGATAAACTTGTTGAATTATTGCGATCAGATAATTCTTGTCTGTTTATCGGTTGTTTTAATTTTGGACAAATTAGAACAAGATAAATTTGTAGAATTATTGTGAATTGATTTATTTTCTTAGAGATTATCTTGATAAAGTTTGTTTTGATCAGATAACTTCTCTATTGGGTTATTTGAATCAAAACTGAGACTTTATCCTTTAGAATCTCGAGTGGAAAATAAAAGATTCATGGAGATTTTTTCTCGGTAGTTCGGCCTGCCGGATGACATGTTTGGCCTGCTGAACTGGCCTGATCGGCCTGCCGATCAGAATGTTCGGCCTGCCAATCAGCGGAGATAAGATTACGTGTTTTCATGCAGATCTTATCAGATATTGATCTGAACTTGATTCTGTTTCGAGTTTTTGAGATCTAATCTGATATGGACTGACCCCAGGACCAATAGGTATAAAAAGGGAGTGAGTCTCATGATTTACTCAGATCAATTTGAGAGATTAAGAGTGATACTCTTCTAGTGAGCATCTGAAAACTCCCTGAGAGCTTTTGTTCACAAATCGTGAACACTAGCTTTGGGTTCTCTCTATTGGTTGGAAGGAGAGTCACTGGTGAAAGAAGCTGTACGTGTGAGCCCACACTCACTCCGGTTGTGGATAGAGAATAGCAAAGAAGACCAGTTGGTTGAGGTTCTTCTAGAACGTTACTTCTCTACACAGGTTGCGGAGGTTCTTCGGCACACTAAGGTTAGTAAGATCTGTCTAATTTATACATATAACATGTCAAATTTATGTTTTGGAAATTACTCTGATGGAAAGTTTTTAAAATTCTGCTGCGCACTTTGTTTCCAACAAGAACAAGGAACTCCATCCTTAACTCTAATGGTTAATAGGTCTTCCTCCTTAAGAATCGATTCTGGGTTTTTCAAAAAGTAGGAAACCCCCTTTATAAGTGAGTAGTATTTTCTCTTTTTGAGCGATTCGATTTGCTCGGTTCAATTCGAAGGACTTGTTTTCTATCTTCTTTTTTCATAGTACCCTCTTCTACTTTTTTGCTAGTTCCAACACCACTGATTCTGGAAGCCCATTTGATTTTTTACTGCTCCAAGAGCCATTCGTCGATCTCTCTATCATCGTCACTAGACTAGGGATCGCAACCCTCACTTGAACTCGAACTAATATCTATTGCCTTTGACATTTTGTCATAAACAGAATTATAAAGGAGATCTAGGTTTATAAAGATCTAAAAACTAAAATTTCTAGGGTCTAAGCTATTTTGAAGGAGTTCTTGGAGTTTCAAAGGAGTTCTAAACTCGTAAGAGCAAAACAGGGTTGAAAATTGTAGATTTTCTTGAAAAATGAGTTGAAAATGATGCTAAAATGTTCAAAACAATAAGTGGAACAAACTTGTGGAAAGAAAATTGGAAGAAAATTAGATAAAAGAAAAAAACCTTGCTGGAAATTGCAAGTAAGCATGGGAAAATGGAGGAAAATCTCTTGAGTTTCAAAAAGATTGAGTTAAATGGAGAAGAGAGAGAAAGAGGCATATAAATGTTGTCTAAGGCAAAACGATCAATAAGTTGGATTGATTTTTAGAGAGCATATATGATGGTTGAAATTACACTTCCTTTTAGCTTCCCAATCAAACCGAAGCAATGTCTTTTTGAGTCAGATGTAGATGTTAGCATTGCAGAGATGTTTTGGGATCCTCCAATCATATGGTGATATGTGTAGGGGCAGTTGAGTATTGCGATTTCTCAAAGAAGAATGATGAATACAGTGTACGTGAAACTTTGTCAAGGTGACCTATCATTTAGAAATCGACTTGTTTTTAATTAATTCCCTCGTGTAGTTGATCAAATCGACTAAGGAGTAAGGGGCCAATTATTGGAGTATGATTTGGTCAGGCCCAAAGTAAAGAATATGAGTAACGATTAAAGCGAATCGAACCCAGCAAGAGCATTCGATTTGAGGCAGGAGTGTTCGATTTGATGCAGTCTACCATGAGCAATATTATTTGTCCAGTACTTGTTTGAGTTGAGGCTTTGATCAATTCCATCAAATCCAACTTGATTTTAATCTTTTATCTAAGCATTCATTGTCATTGCAGATTTAATCAATTGTTGGTTCGATAGAATCAATATGTGCGGCCTAGCAGTTACAAGGGAAAACATGTCAAGTCATAAAATGAAACATTGGATAAGCCCGATTCTTATGGCTAATAACGAATTGACATGTGCCCCACTTTTGTGTGCATTATCATTCCCACTCTTTCTGCTAGTTTGAGGCCATGATATCATACCACCTTCTATATAAAAGAAATAGTAACTTCATGAAGGGGGAGGGAGGGAGGAAGATCCACGAAAAGTCTACAGAAATTGTACCAGACCATTTTGCTAAGTTTCCTCTTTAAAATGACTTGTGATTTGTACTTTTCTCATCATAGGGAAGAATAGTGGATGTAGCTTTTTTGTAAGGTAAACCACTCTAAAATACTCATGTGTGGTATCATTTTATTTTTGAGCAGTTTCAAATTTCTTTTTGCCTATTATTTACTTATAATCTTAGCTCTTAACATGATTTTATGAAGCTAAAATTGATCCAAAAAACGGTAATTTGAGGCCTCAAATTTTCCACTAATAATTCTGTAATTAGATAAAATTTTTGAATTTGATTGCAGATCCAACGTTTACACTTGATCCCTCAACGAAGTATGTAGAAACTCGGCCAAATCCTCCCCAAGTGTAGACACAAATTTAAAACAAACCCGAATTCCCCCAAACGATAAAAGTAAATTCCATATTATCCTAATTGGAATCAAAGAGTTTTCCCTTGTACCGAGGGATTATAATTAAGAGGCTATTCTTATAATCTTGAATGGGTTAACTAACAAATAATAAACTCCTACGCTGCCAAATCCTAGTATAGGTGAAATTATGTTGCGTGAAATTATATATATAATCAAATTAATACTATTTTTTTTAAACACTACCAATAGGAATCGAATGTCAAATTTGTTATATGCTAGACTTTGGGGCAAATTTGCCATAAGTTTAGCATATAGTAAATTTTGCATTAAGAATTGCATTGCATTGGAAAGTGTTTTTTTATACTCAAATACTAAATTTGTCATTGACATATCAATTTAGCATTCCATTAGAGATGCTCTAAGAAATAAGAGAGGGGTTTTTATTTCTATACTTTGGTTTCTTTTCTTTTTCATTTCTCTATATTTATTGCATATATGTTTTATATATATATATATATATATATATAACAAAATGACAAGAAGGAATGAAGTGGGAAGGCGGTTTTTCTATGAAGAGCACCAAGCCAAGTGGTGTGGGTGGAGGCGAGGACGGGCTACGATGTGGGTGGTGATAGTGGGGTGAGATAAGGCAGAGGAAAGTTAGGGCTCTTTTTCTTTATTATTATTATTTTTGTTGTTAACATCAATAACTCTTAAACTTAAGGAACTCTTCCACTTTGCTTCTGGAACTTTAAAAAGTACCACTTTGCTTTCTAAACTTTGGAAACTCCTTATTTTATCCCTTGAGACTTAAAAAATCACCACTTTACTGCTTGAACTTTTAAAGCTCCGTATTTTTCCTATTAAACATTCATTTTTGCATTCAAATAGACCGAATAAAGCCTACATGGAAGTGATAAAATCTCATTTTTGTTCTTGTAGGTAACCCATGTATGAATTGCATAGGCTTAATTCCGTTTATTTGAATGGCAAATCAGAAGTTCAGGGGACAAAGTGAGGATTTTTGAAAGTTTAGGGGTAAAGTGGTAATTTTTAAAGATCATAGGGTAAAGTAGGGAGTTTTTAAGGGCCAAAGAGCAAAGTGATGATTTTTAAAGTTCAGAGCGCAAAGTAGGAGAGGTACTAAAGTTTAGGGGTCATTGATGCTAATAATCTTTTTTTTTTCTTTTTGTTTAACTTAGGGGTGGAAGGATTTGAACTCTTCATCTTCTAGTGGAGTCAAGTATAGATTTACCATTAAGGTATGTCAGCAACCACTTATGCTTTTTTTTTTAAGTTTAACTATTGGTTCTTTTTTTATTAGAATATTTTTCAAGGGTATTTTGGGCATTTTAATTTATAATACAATGTTGGGTGTAAAAGGATTTAGATTTGTATATTAAGGACTTGTTTACTTTGAACCAAAAGGAAAGGAAAAGTAAGTAGTGATTCAATTTCTCTTGTAGTAATGTGTTCCATAAACCAAAATGGTGTAACATTCATTTCAAACACTAAATTTATCTCTAACCCATTACACCATTTTTAACTCCAAAAAAAATATTCCATATATATTCCTTTTTATTTCCTTTCTTATATTTCTTTTTACTAATTCCCTGTTATTTATCTATTTCACAAATTATGTCATTGTAATATTATGTAATATTTACGTAGTAATTTTTTTTTACATTAAATTAACCATAAAACAAAATTAACACTATAGGACACAAAAGAAAGTATTTATAGTTTTTGGTAGAAAAAACTGAAAAATAAGAAATTAGGATAACAATAGAAAACAAATATTTTTTTATCTTTTTGCAACTAAAAAAATTAAAAATAAATAAATAAAAAGTGACACCCAATGAATAATGCAATGCATTTCCATTGTCCACAAAAGGCAAACTCACAGCAAAATGTTGTGATATATGGCATTCGGTTGGAGAACTCCAAGGCCTACCTCTTTTCCATGCAATTTTGACGCTTGTTGGAGCTAGCCTTATAAAATCAGTAATAAAGAGTTTTATGAGTGCTACACAATATAAGAAATAACGTAAAAGAATACAAATTTGTTCATACTTTTTAGTACTAATTCCTCATTAAAAGGAATAAATGACATATTTACTTATATGTCCAAATTTAAATGTTATTATTTAATGGTTTTTTGTTATGTAAAAAAATGATATTTTAGTAATTACATTGAATAAGATTTCTATTTTTAAGTAAATAAACACTAGAAATGGAATGAGATTATTTCCCATTACCCCATAAAATTAATAAATAAATACTAAAAAGGGAATGAATGATCCCTATTACTCTTAGGGCATGTTTACCAAACCGTAAAGAAATGTAAAGAAAAATGTAATGGGATTGGAAATGATAGTAAAGTATTAGAAGTGGGCATCATTCATTCTTTTTAATAGAGAATTAATACTAAAAGGTATGAGAGGATTAATATTCTCCTTTCTTATTCTCTATATTATGCGAGGCCCATAAAACTCTCATTGTTGATTTTGTAAGGAAACACATTATTTAAAAGGAATTACTCATTGCTTTCTCTTTCCCTTTGATGCAAAGTAAACATATCCTTACTTTACTTTCCAATCACATTACCTTTTACCATACTTTATAGTTTGATAAACATACTATAGTATAATCTAAAAGTATACAATACTAAAGGTATATATTTTAAATAAATCTAAAATACAGGTACCATAAGGTAAATATCCCTTTCCCATTAGTCATCCTCACTATCTTCAGTTTTCTTTCAAAGCTTGAAAGAATCGATTTCACAGTTAAAAAAACGTCTAAACAAACACTAGTAATTTAGTCGCATGACTTCAAATATCTGTCAAGGCCAAGTTCTTCCTTTTCCTTTTCATTTTTGGGTTTAAATTCTCATTGAGGTCTATTTTATTCTTGCTAGTTTCTTCATCTTCCTTCATTTTCATTTCCATTTTCATATGTAAGGTTGCTGAGAAAATGCAAAAAATGATTTTTTTTTTGTCAATGTTTTTTCGTCTGTTTTTCTTCTTCTCACATGCTATGAAAAGAATGTTGGGTTTGGTGCCCAATAAGTTGTGACATTGTAAATATTGTTAATAAATAAATAAAGTGACATTTATAATTATTTTGGTTGCTTATATGTATTATGAATACTTTTATAAGCATCAAGAAAATTTCATGATTATTTATGTGACTATAAATTTAGCATATAAGTGTTATATGCTTAGGAATAAAATTTATAAACAATAATCTAAATAGTCCGTAATAATTAATTAAAGTTTGGGATCTTTAATTAAATATTACAAGTACGATCCAATCTCATTTGGAATGAAATAGTCTTATCTACGCTATTAATGTAGAGACATTAGATTGGAGTACTTTATATAATGAGATTATATAAGACTGGACCAGATAAATTATGAATCTCTAATAATCGTCTGTTATAAATAGAGTATTCAAATTTACCACTATGATGATCTTATATTTGACAGTCTTAATCCTGAGCATTTATTAGACTCCTATTTATGACATTATGTTTTTTAACTTGCATAGTAAGATTTGTGTAAACTTAACATCATGGAAGCATAATGGAATAAATGGCTGGGAATAATATTATACAGATATGAAATCCATTCATTCCCTACAGAAGTTAGAAAAATAACTCTTTTGAGTGATGATTCAAAGTTTGAACAGTAGAGCGCTCGTTCATAATAAGATTATGAAATAACTGTTCATTAGAGATTTATTGAAACTCAAAAATAAAGATGTAATAAGAGAGGTAAACAAAAATTGAACCTAGCTCTTATTATGAACTATCTATGGAGCACTGACTTATATGCAATGACTATATCAATCGACTACTCTCTAATTTTCTTTGAGTAATTTTCATTATAATCTTAAGAGCTCATTTTCAGGTTTTTAGTGGAGTAACACTGAAACTAATAAATTTGGCACATTAATAAAAAAGTTTGATTAATTCTCAAATTTATTAGAGCTTAGGTTATAGGTCTATAGGTCCCCAATGCCGCCTCTATAATACTGTATTGGATTTAATGCGTAGAATGAATTATGCATATTTAATTTGAAATTATTGAACTCTGAATTAATTATTTCACACTTAAGATATTAATGTGATACAGAAAAAGTTCTCTATGACATATAATACAATGTGATAAATGTTGTCATATTTAACTGAGCATTAGTTAGTTGATTAATTGATATATTTAATTAATGAGATTAATTAAATGTGTTTTAAATTAATTAGTTAATAATATTTGAATAATTAGATTATTCAAATATAATTTTAATTTTGTGTATAATACATGTGTGGTGGGACTACTGTAACGTCCCGAAATTTATTTAATGTTAATGTATTATAAATGATGAATTAGTGTGCCATAATTAAAGTTTTAACTTTAATTAGATTATTTGGTTGGATTTTGAGTTTTGGTTGTTTTGTTAAATTGATGCATTCAAATGATTTCTTATTATTTTAAAATGATGTTTTGAGTTTTAAAACACAACAATTCGTAAAATGTTAAAAATACTCCGTTTTGTAAAACCGTGGGCGGCACATGGTTTTCGTACAGTAAAACCGCCCACCAATTTTCTCTATTTATTTCCCTCTTCTCTCTCTCTCTCCTCACTCTCCCGCAACACCACTCTCTCTCTTCTCTCTCTCTCTCTCGGCAGCTCCCTCTCTCTCAATCTCTTTCAAAAATTTTTAAAACAAATTTGAATCCAAGCTCCGGGATAGGAAGGAGGAAGCTCGGGGACGTGATTCGACAACCGAGAACGCAGATTGAAGCTTCGATTCGAGGTTAGATTCGAAAATTTCTAAACTTTTTACAAAATTTTCAATTTTGTGCATTTTTGAAATCTAGGTTTGATTAAGCTTAGAAAACCTTGTGTTTGAGTTAAATGAGCTTATAACAACTAGAATCTAAGCTTAGATTGAAGAAAAACGGATTGAATTCAAGATTTTTCATTTTTCCCCTCCTTTTCTCATTTTCAGATTTTTGAGGATTTTGAGTCAAAATCTTGTTTAAATGATTCCAAACATGTTTTAGAATGTTTTTCTATCAACTATGATTGTTTTTCATTCCTGTGATTTGAGAAAAACAGGTTAGAAACAAGATTTGGATTTTGGGGATCGAGAAACCCGTGGCTGGGATTTCTGGATTTTCCTAGTTCGGTAGGCCGAACTATGTGTTCGGCAGGCCAGAGTGATGATCGGCAGGCCGGTGTTCTTCCGACCGGCAGGCCGAATCTGGGGAAATGTTCGGCCGACCGAACTTTGCTTCCGGTAGGCCGAATTGTGCAGTTCGGCAGGCCGAAGCAGGGCGTCCGACAGGCCGACCGAGGCATGGAAAATTTTGTGATTTTTACTAGTTTTCACTATTTTGAACCCAGATTTAAATCCCAACCTTATAGGATGATTTTAATGATACAAATGGCACACTAGGACATCATGAAATGATTTAGTAACATAGAATGTCTCGAACTAGATATTGATCGACTTAGCTTGTATCTAGGATCGTTCGTGGTTCCGTGGAGCTAACGTATAGCGGACCGGGATTGCGGTGTGGGGCACCGGCACGAGTATTGAGGTAGGACTTCTATCCTATTTCTTTGGTAGCCTGGTTTTGAAATGATTTAGCTTTGAAAATGATTTCTATCAAAATGTTTTCAACGGTTGTTTGAAAATGGTTTTATCGGTTATATTTTAATATACCATGATTATGAAATGAACTTCATAATAAATGTAACTGACAACACTCGGTAATTGGGTTTTGAATGATAATGATAATAAACACATAGGCATGATGCCATATCAGAGATCGGGTCGTGTAGCTATCGACCTTGGGGGCAGGTCCTGAAACCCAGCTGGGCCACTACGGTGGTGATTTCATGGTTTGCCTAGGTAAAAGAAAAATGGTGTTTTTGATTGTACGAGTAGACTGTTCTGTGTCAGAACGGCTCTACTCAAATTATGTATTTATTTAAGTTTTCTTTTGAGTACTCCAAACAATGAACTGTTTCTTTAAATTAAATTATTTATAAAACTTAGTCCTACTGAGCCTTTCGCTCACGTTTTATCGTTTTAAATTTCCCCCCTTTCTAGGTGGTTTCCCATTTAGGTTTGGAGAAGATTCTTCAGACTAAACTCAGGAGCAATAGGAGGATTTATTTATATTTTGTATTATTTAATCAAGGCATGTAAGATTTAACTTCATTTGTACTTGTACTGTAATTGTATTTATGATATTGTCAGAACCATGTGTGTGCACAAGTTGTGGGTTGTGGAACCCATATTCGCGGTTTTTATTTAATTTTTATTACCTGTTTAATATTTATAAATTCTTTTATAAAATGTGGTGGAAAATCTTCTTAATTTTTATTTAATTTGATTCTCAAACTCTCGATTTTTATTTAAAATTCTTGTTTAATTAATCTAAATATTCTGCCATGTCACCTCCCGTACTCCGGCGCGTGACAGAATGGTATCAGAGCTCAAGGTTATGAACCTTGGGAATTGTGCACACATAGGTTTGACAATGAAATACCTCTGACAGTCCAAATTTTGTTCTCAGAAGTGAGAGAATGGCACCTAGACATCGTTCGACTGCTGACGTCGAGTTCGGAAATGATGAGAGCATGATGAGGTCTATGTTTGCGGCTTTTCGGCAGATGGCAGCCAGGGCTAGACCGAAAGACTCCAGTGTTGGTAGTCGACATGCTTTCTTTAAGGAATTCCGACGGGTGTCTATTCTGACTTTTGATGGCAATGGGGATCCGCAGTTAGCAGAGTATTGGTTGGATTCGATCTTGAAGCATCTGGATACTCTTGGTGTGCCTGAGGAGTATCGTGTGGAGTTCACGGCGTATAAGCTCGAGGGTGGCGCTAACGCCTGGTGGAAACAGATGAAGCGTCTGGAGCACGGTGGCGATATCAGTTGGGACAAGTTTGAGGAGCTATTCTATGATCGGTATTTTTCGCAGGGATATAGAGACCAGAAGGCAGCTGAGTTTTATAGATTGCAGCAGGGTGATCTGTCAGTTCGGGAGTATGAGGCAAAGTTTAATGAGTTGGCTAGATTTGCTCCATCAGCTGTGGCATCGGAGCGCGAGAAGTGTATTAAGTTTCAGGAGGGACTCAAGGCTCCTATTCGGCGGGAGTTGGTTGCTCTACGGCTTAGGAGTTTCGGAGAGCTTGTGTCGTCGGCGATCTCCGTGGAGAATGATTACGTGCAGTATTGTGAGGACCGAGCCAAGGCTTCAGGGGGACAGTAGAGGAGTGGCAGGAAGAGCATCAGTAGTCGTCCAGCTTCGGGGAAAGGCAAGCAAGGCGGTGCGACCAGTGGCAGCAGCAGTTCGTCTGGCAGCGGACGTAGCAACCCCTACAGCTTTCATTATCATTTCTATCAGTAGCCTGGACACATCAAGAGGAATTGCCCGATCAGGAGTGCTCGTCTTAGATCATAGACCGGGGAGGATGCCAGTCGTTCATCTCAGCCTCAGCCTCAGACCCTACCTCCGCCTCCGTAGTACCCGCAGTTGCAGTATCCGTAGTTTTCTCCTCAGCAATTCTCATATCCGGCAAGGGGGCAGCAACCGCAGTATTTTCAACGTAGTGTTCCTCAGTATAGAGCTCCAAGCACAGGCAGTGTGCAGTCGTCTCCATCTCAGCAGCATCGACTGAGTAATCCAGGACCCAGCAATGTCGGTAGAGGAAAAGGAAAGGCGCCAGTGCAGGTTCATGCAATGGCATCTGGAGGGTCAGATTCTCAGACTGGTAACGCGGTTGTTGACGGTATGATCTTGGTTTCTAGATCTTTAGCTCGCGTTTTATTTGATACTGGTGCCTCTCATTCTCTCATTTCGAGTTCCTTTGTACATGTCTTGGGATTAGAGATAGAAGAGTTTAATGAACCCCTAGTCATAACTTCTCCCTTGGGGCGGGTGTGTGTAAATTGTATATGTAAATCCTGTAAAATAAAGATTGGGGATGAGATTTTGAAAAGTGATTTGATTATACTCCCCATGAGCTCCTATGATGTAATCCTAGGGATGGACTGGTTGTCCAGGTATAGTGCAGTCGTGGACTGCCAACTTAGAAAGGTGACCCTAGTGTCTGATAGGGGGACGGTAATCACTTACCAGGGTGGTGGTGATTGGTTAATGAGTGAGCGTCTCATGAAGTCGTGTCTAGGAGGGCGAAGGAATCTAGGTTGTTGTGCTTTTCTTGCCAACCTGGATTGCGAGCCCTATGTTCCGAGTAGTAGTGTAGTGATTCCGGTGGTTGATGAGTTCGAGGATGTTTTCCCCGACGAGTTATCAGGGTTACCACCGCATCGAGAGATTGAGTTTGGTATCGAGTTGTTTCTAGGGACATCACCAATTTCTATGGCACCTTATCGGATGGCGCCGACAGAAATGAAGGAATTGAGGAAGCAACTTCAGGAGCTTGCTGATAAAGGATATATTCGGAATAGCACATCTCCGTGGGGAGCACCAGTTTTGTTTGCTAAGAAGCACGATGGGACTCTCAGGTTATTTGTGGATTATCGGCAGCTAAATCGTGTCACGGTGAAGAACAAGTATCCTTTGCCTAGGATTGATGAGCTATTTGATCAGTTGGGAGGTTCGCGATACTTCTCGAAGATTGATTTGCGTTCAGGTTATCTTCAGCTCAGGATCAAGGAAGAGGATATTCCCAAGACAGCTTTTAGGACTCGGTATGTGCACTTTGAGTTCTTGGTTATGTCTTTTGGGTTGACGAATGCTCCGGCAGCTTTTATGGATCTGATGAACAGGATATTTAGGCCGTATCTGGATCAGTTTGTGATCGTGTTCATCGATGATATTCTTGTGTATTCTAAGACTTGGGAGGAGCAAGAGCAGCATCTTCGGATCGTGCTTCAGACCTTGCGGGAGCACCAGTTGTATGCTAAGAGGGAAAAATGTGAGTTATGGTTGACTGAGGTCAAATTTTTGGGTCATGTCTTCTCGGAGCATGGTATTTCAGTGGATCCATCCAAGATTGAAGCTATATTGGAGTGGGAACGACCAAGGAATGTAGCGGAGATTTGCAGCTTCTTAGGTCTTGCTGGGTATTACAGGAAATTTGTAAAGGACTTTTCAAAGATTGCAGCTCCGTTGACGAGATTGATCAAGAAAAATGTCAGGTTTGAGTGGAATGAAGATTGTGAGCTTGCTTTTCAGGAATTGAAGAACCGGTTGACTTCAGCTCCAGTGTTGGTTATTCCTAGCAGTGACGAGCCGTATGAGGTTTATGCGGATGCTTCAGGGCGTGGACTTGGATGCGTGTTGATGCAGCATGGACGTGTAGTTGCATACGGATCGAGACAGCTACGATCTCACGAGCGGAATTATCCTACTCATGATTTAGAGCTTGCAGCCGTGATCTACGCGCTGAAGGTTTGGAGGTGTTATTTGTATGGAGCGTCGTTTCAGGTCTTCTCCGATCACAAGAGTTTGAGGTATTTGTTCACTCAGAGGGATCTCAACTTGAGGCAGCGCAGATGGGTAGAGTACATGGAGGATTATGATTTCGCGTTGCAGTATCATCCCGGGAAAGCTAATGTGGTCGCGGACACGCTTAGCAGGAAGTCTTCAGGGGTTCTCGCTTGTTTGATTTTTGAGGACTGGAGCAGGGATGCAACAGTGAGTGAGTATCAGCTATTGTATCATGAAGATGGTGATCGAGTTTCGTTATATCATGTGGAAGTGACTCCAGCTCTTGTTCGGATGGTGAAGCAAAGCCAGTGGCAGGATCGACATTTGCAGGGGATTTGGTCGCGGATTCAAAATGGGGAGCAGTTTGAAGAATGGAGCGTGCATGCAGATGGATCGTTGTACTTCCGAGAGCGTCTTGCAGTTCCAGTTATCACCGAGGTGACGAAAGCCGTTCTAGACGAAGCTCATAGGTCTCAGTTTGCTATTCATCCGGGGAGCACCAAGATGTATCATGATTTGAAGAGGCAATATTGGTGGAGAGGCATGAAGAAAGATGTTCGCGAGTACTTGGCCAAGTGTTCGACGTGTCTCCAGGTGAAAGCTGAGCATCAGAAGCCTGCAGGTCAGCTTCAGCCGCTTCCTATTCCAGGGTGGAAATGGGAGCATGTGACGATGGATTTCCTCACAGGTTTACCGAGGACGGAGCAGCGGCATGATGCAGTTTGGGTTGTAGTCGATAGGTTGACAAAATCGATGCATTTCATTCCGTTTAGGTCGACATGTTCCAGGAAGATTCTTGGGGAGTTGTATATGCAGAACATTGTGAGGTTGCATGGAGTTCCTTTGTCCATCACCTCTGATCGAGACACCAGGTTTAATGCTAAGTACTGGAGGAGTTTTCAGGAGGCTTTGGGTACGGATTTGAACTTCAGTACGGCGTTTCATCCTCAGACTGATGGGCAGTCTGAGCGGGTTATCCAGGTTCTCGAGGATATGTTGCGTGCTTGTGCGTTGGACTTTGGCGGGAATTGGAAGCAATGTTTGCATTTGGCGGAGTTTGCGTACAACAACAGTTATCAGGCGAGTATCGGTATGGCACCATTTGAGGCATTGTATGGGCGGCTGTGTCGATCACCTGTGTGTTGGGCCGAGCTGGAAGATAGAGTTATTCTTGGGCCGAAAGAGATTCATGATAGCAACGAGAAAGTCGCGGTGATTCGAGGTCGGTTGAGAGCAGCTCAGGGTCGACAGAAGAGCTACGCGAATAGGGGACGTAGACCCTTAGAGTTTGCGGTTGGAGATTTTGTTCTCTTGAGGGTGTCGCCTCGTAAGGGAACTATGCGGTTCAGAGTGAGTGGGAAACTCGCGCCGAGGTATATTGGGCCGTTCAAGATCACTCAGCGTGTTGGTGTGGTCGCTTATCGGCTTAATCTTCCACCCGAACTTTGTCATGTGCACGATGTGTTTCATGTGTCGATGCTTAGGAAATGTCCACCTGGGCAGGATAAGATAGTTTCGTTTCGCGATGTACAGGTTCAGGAGGATACGACGTACGAAGAAGTGCCGATTCAGATTATCGACCGGAAAGTGATTAGTTTGCGTCGTCATGAAATACCGTTGGTAAAGGTCGTGTGGCAGCATCACGAGGTTGATGAAGCCACTTGGGAATTAGAGTCGAGTATGCGGGAATTGTATCCGCATTTGTTTTGTTTTTGAAGTGAGTTGTAAATTTCGAGGACGAAATTTCTTTTAGGGGTGGAGAGCTGTAACGTCCCAAAATTTATTTAATGTTAATGTATTATAAATGATGAATTAGTGTGCCATAATTAAAGTTTTAACTTTAATTAGATTATTTGGTTGGATTTTGAGTTTTGGTTGTTTTGTTAAATTGATGCATTCAAATGATTTCTTATTATTTTAAAATGATGTTTTGAGTTTTAAAACACAACAATTCGTAAAATGTTAAAAATACTCCGTTTTACAAAACCGTGGGCGGCACATGGTTTTCGCACTGTAAAACCGCCCACCGATTTTCTCTATTTATTTCCCTCTTCTCTCTCTCTCTCCTCACTCTCCTGCAACACTTCTCTCTCTCTTCTCTCTCTCTCTCTCGGCAGCTCCCTCTCTCTCAATCTCTTTCAAAAATTTTTAAAACAAATTCGAATCCAAGCTTCGGGATAGCAAGGAGGAAGCTCGGGGACGTGATTCGGCAACCGAGAATGCGGATTGAAGCTTCGATTCGAGGTTAGATTCGAAATTTCTAAACTTTTTACAAAATTTTCAATTTTGTGCATTTTTGAAATCTAGGTATGATTAAGCTTAGAAAACCTTGTGTTTGAGTTAAATGAGCTTAGAACAACTAGAATCTAAGCTTAGATTGAAGAAAAACGGATTGAATTCAAGATTTTTCATTTTTCCCCTCATTTTCTCATTTTCGGATTTTTGAGGATTTTGAGTCAAAATCTTGTTTAAATGATTCCAAACATGTTTTAGAATGTTTTTCTATCAACTATGATTGTTTTTCATGCCTGGGATTTGAGAAAAACAGGTTGGAAACAAGATTTGGATTTTGGGGATCGAGAAACCCGTGGCTGGGATTTCTGGATTTTCCCAGTTCGGCAGGCCGAACTGTGTGTTCGGCAGGCCGGAGTGATGATCGGCAGGCCTGGTGTTCTTCCGACCGGCAGGCCGAATCTGGGGAAATGTTCAGGCCGACCGAACTTTGCTTCCGGCAGGCCGAACTGTGCAGTTCGGCAGGCCGAAGCAGGGCGTCCGGCAGGCCGACCGAGGCATGGAAAATTTTGTGATTTTTACCCGTTTTCACTGTTTTGAACCCAGATTTAAATCCCAACCTTATAGGATGATTTTAATGATACAAATGGCACACTAGGACATCATGAAATGATTTAGTAACATAGAATGTCTCGAACTAGATATTGATCGACTTAGCTTGTATCTAGGATCGTTCGTGGTTCTGTGGAGCTAACGTATAGCGGACCAGGATTGCGGTGTGGGGCACCGGCACGAGTATTGAGGTAGGACTTCTATCCTATTTCTTTGGTAGCCTGGTTTTGAAATGATTTGGCTTTGAAAATGATTTCTATCAAAATGTTTTCAACGGTTGTTTGAAAATGGTTTTATCGGTTATATGTTAATATACCGTGATTATGAAATGAACTTCATAATAAATGTAACTGACAACACTCGGTAATTGAGTTTTGAATGATAATGATAATAAACACATAGGCATGATGCCATATCAGAGATCGGGTCATGTAGCGATCGACCTTGGGGGCAGGTCCCGAAACCTAGCTGGGCAACTACGGTGGTGATTTCATGGTTTGCCTAGGTAAAAGAAAAATGGTGTTTTTGATTGTACGAGTAGACTATTCTGTGTCAGAACGGCTCTACTCAAATTATGTATTTATTATTTAAGTTTTCTTTTGAGTACTCCTAACAATGAACTGTTTCTTTAAATTAAATTATTTATAAAACTTAGTCCTACTGAGCCTTTCGCTCACGTTTTATCGTTTTAAATTTCGCCCCTTTCTAGGTGGTTTCCCATTTAGGTTTGAAGAAGATTCTTTGGACCGAACTCAGGAGCAATAGGAGGATTTATTTATATTTTGTATTATTTAATCAAGGCATGTAAGATTTAACTTCATTTGTACTTGGACTGTAATTGTATTTATGATATTGTCAGAACCATGTGTGTGCACAAGTTGTGGGTTGTGGAACCCATATTCGCGGTTTTTATTTAATTTTTATTACCTGTTTAATATTTATAAATTCTTTTATAAAATGTGGTGGAAAATCTTCTTAATTTTTATTTAATTTGATTCTCAAACTCTCGATTTTTATTTAAAATTCTTATTTAATTAATCTAAATATTCCGCCACGTCACCTCCCGTACTCCGGGGCATGACAACTACATTTTGTCTTTTCCAACTTGGACAAAAAATTAAATAATTACTTAATTAATTTAAAATCTATTTTTAAATAAATATGATTTATGTTTTGAATATATAAATATATATAATATAAAATCACGTCTTTACATGATACAGTATATATGAAATTTGTTAATTTTGTTAATGAAACATATTGATATATATAGGAAATTCTCGTTACTTTTTTTTCATAAACGTTATAGATATATATATATATATAATAACTTAATGAGTATATCGTGATTTGTTTCAAATAAAATAATAAAAAAAAGTATAAGGATCGTGTAGAGTATATCTTTTCCCCATATATTTGATATGGGGATTATTTCAAATTTAAAATAAATTAAAATTAATTAAAAAATAACTAACTGCTCAAATATAAAAATATAGAGATAACAGTTATCTCATCGATAGATCAATTTTTTTCACGTAACTTTTGCAGAAAACTCTAAGAGAAAAACTGAGAGTTCTTCTCTAATAAAAAAGGTCTACTATTTCAGGTGTTGAGTATATAGCAGATCCAGAAAAGTGTGAGGTTAATTTATTCTTGCAATTTGATGCCCACTCATCTTTCCATTGGTGTGGAGTCCTGGCTTAAAAGATCGTGGTGTCAAAGAGGAAAGTTAAGATACCCTGATAGTCTTCAAAAGGTTTATAAAAATTCTCAAAGCTTTCTATTATTAATTAAAATTATATAGCTATTATCGATGAACAAAGTTTTTAGAAAATTTTTGTTTGTCAATGATCTATTCCTTCCATTACTTTTCATATTTTATTTTAACAAATGACATCAGAGCAGGTTATAGCATATATAATTTTAATTAACATGATTTTATTTTGATAATATCATGTTCTTGATGCATGTTTGTGGGCACTTTGCATTTTTACAATTTTTCTTCATGTGATGAATGGTTATTTTATGAATGGATTTTTAGTCGTTAATTAGGTGGTCCTTTTGGATTAGTTTTTTATTTTCTATTTGATTAGATCAAATTTGTGTAAGCCCATAAGAAGCATAGGCTTTTTGTAATTATTATTATTATTATTATTATTATTCCACTTTTTTTTTTCCCACTTACCTGTACCTGCACGTAGGCTTCCATGAGAGTTGTCTTTGTTAATGTGCATTTAATGCACTTACTTTCTTTAAGTTAAAAAAAGGAAAAGGAAACGAAAAGATGCACCGTGTACACATCATATCAAAAGATATGTAAAAGCACGGCTTTATATACATATATATGTGTGTGTGTGTGTATGTGTGTGTGTTTGTGTGAGAGTTACATGTAGCAATTTTTTTCCTTTCCTCCATAAATGAACATGGAAAACTGTTTCTCAATTGCATGCAACAATAGGCACACATACAACAACCATGAAAAAGCAGTTATTAAACTGCATTTACTCACCTGCAACCTACCTGATGGAGTCTACTTCAATAGAGCAAGGAATTATGTTGTTACAAGAAGACCCCTGTAAATTTTTTTAATTTTTTATAGGGTTGTAATTTAATTATTCAAAAGGACCTGGTCAAAAATCTATTATTTATTTTCATGCTATAATTTACGTGATATTTGTGATAACATGGTCATGTATTATAACATGTTATCTAGGAAAGTGTCTACTTATAGTTATTATAACATGACAAGCATACATTTGCTTATTACTTCATTTTTATAAAGTTGTTTATAGTATGATTTAATATGTGTTAGAATAATTTAATGAGATTAAATTAATTGGGTTGGTTTTGTAGAATTTTAATTTATTTAATTAATCAACCAAATAATGTGATTTTAGTTTTAATAGTTAAAACTTAGTAAAATTCGCATTAATTCTATGTTATCTAATTTTAAATTATTCAATATTGGTCAGCTTAGATAATTCATAATAAATCAAGATTTTTAGAAAATCTGGTAATATTTTAGTGTAAATAGGATAGGGTTCTATTAACACAAAATATAACCTAGTAATTAAAAAGTGTTTTCATTTACTAGAATTATGAAACATATGATGTTTTATAGGATAAAAAACATCATTTTAAAATAATGAGTAAAAGAAGGTAACATGACAATATAACCTACGGTCTCTACTATTAGCACAACACCATAAGATTTAGATAGTGCCTCGCGATGCTTTGATTTCGTCCTCAATACGAAGGCTGTCCATTTAAATCAATAACAAGATTGGCTTCCAAGAGATAGGATTTTATAATGTATTTCAAAATTGACCTACCCTAAGGCGGCAATTTTGAGTTAAGTTATTAGAATCTGAAATAGAGGGTTACACTCATAAGGATACAATTAATTTTTTAATTATATCTTGACCAAAATAAATGATTATTAATATATATATAGAAAATATGCGATATTTTGAATATATTTATTAATTGAGAATGTCTCAATTCAATTCATAAATAATTTAACTACCCTACGACGACACTTTATTTATTAAAATTGAATAATCATGGAATTAGTAAAATATTTTATGTGTTTTTCAATATGCATCATGCATCACGTTTACTATTCCAAAGCATTTATATATGATGTGTTGGAAAAATAGTACGCAGTGTACTTTTAAAATTTTAATACCAGAGTATTTTTTAAAACACAAGTTTGACATGCTATATGCATAAATTAACCAGATCTTACTAACCTTTGTGTGTCGAAAAGCTCTTGCAATCAGTGAAGAGAAGAAACATTCCAGAAGAGCCTCAACCAACTAGTCTTCTTTGCTATTCTCTATCCACGATCGAAGTGAGTGTGGGCTCACACGTACAGCTCTTCCACCGGTGACTCTCCTTCAAACCAATCGAGAGAACCCAAAGCAAGTGTTTGTGATTTGTGAACAAGAGCTCTCAGGGAGTTTCTAGATTCTCACTAGCTGAGTATCACTCTTAACCTCTTAATTAATCTGAATAACTTATGTGACTTACTCCCTACTTATAGAGGTTGGGTCTAGGGTCAGTCCTTATCAGATTAGGTCTCAAAATTTGAATCAGAATCAATTTTGGATCAATATCTGATAAGATCTACATAAAAACGCATGATCTTATCCTTCGCTCATTGGCAGGCCAAACTGAATAATTGGTAGGCCAAACTCGCCCATCGACAGGCCTGAACACAAGGATCGACAAGCCAAACTGCCGAATAAAAATCTTAGCGAATCTTTTATTTTTCACCCAAGATTCTATAGGATAAAGTCTCAATTTTAATTCAAATAACCCAATAGAAAAGTTATCTAATTAAAACAACTTTAGCTAGACAATCTCTAGAAAAATAAATGAATTCCCAATAATTCTACAAGTTTATCTTGATCTAATTTATCCAAAAATTAAATCAACTGATAAATAGAGAAGAATTATCCGATCCCAATAATTCAACAAGTTTATCATGAATTAATTCTATCACAAAATTAATTCAACTAATAAACAGACATGAATTATCTGATTCTTCAAAATTTTAACCAATTTGATAAATCTGACATAAGTCACCAATTATTAGAAAAGCACGCCGTATCGTTACAGGATGTGGTGAGCTAGCAAAGGGGACCAAATGGACCTATATAGTTCAAGCTCCCGATAATTACGAAACCCAATATCCCAGATATACATTTCATAATTATCAACTCCAACGCTACTCCACTAAAAGCTTGGAGCTGCACTCTCGAACTGCATAGAATTACGAAGCCCGTATAGCTAAGTCTCCCTGACATATTATAGTGTATCGTATCTCCATATGATTATCCATAATCGGCTTAAGGACAAGTTCTGTCTTACCTTCCCAATTACTTTTATCTTACATTCTATTATCTCACCATCGAAAAACTTACCATCCAACGACAGTATACTATTCGATTACACCTATGTATCTAAATGGTTAAGCACTCTAGTTTTCTAACTACAGGATAACGCATATAAGAGCATATCACCACTCCTGAAGAGGAGATATGGATTCCATATCTATGAATAACAAGTCTACGCTATCAAGAGTCATGCCTCCAACGTACTGGCATGCATACCACTATTAAGATGTGGGTGTCACCTTTTGGTACATCAAAAGACACAAGTCAAGACAACAGGCCCACTATTCATCTTAGGATTAAGATACAATACAAATGATTGTCTAAAGTGAATCGATTTGCCGAGATAGAATTATTAATCCAAATCAATTCACTTTATATCCCGATCTGACACATCGTCACCTATGACAACGTGCCAATGTTTCTATTCATGGAGTCCACCTTCGGTGGTCAAGAAAAACCATCTCCCTATAGGGATATAGACAACATAACAATCTTTACATGAATAAAGCGCCCAACTTTATTCCCTCAATTGCGGATCTTATGATTTAGACTATCACCTTAAGAATCATGTCTTCCGCGTAATCTATCCATCATATGCCCAATTCTTAAGGTTTAGATCAACAGTCTTAGACTATTGTTTGTTTTAGATACATTCAACAAATATGAACGTAAAGATAACAAGATTTGGTGTATAAACAATAAATAAATTCTTTATTGATAAAAATGTCTCCAAAAACTTATTACATTTTACTCCTTAGGGCATACATGTCTAACAATCTCCCACTTGCACTAAGTGAGTAAGTATGACAAATCTCGCATTCCTATAGCTTCCACATGCCTCTCGAAGACTTTCCCAGTAAGTGTCTTCTTAAATGGATCAGCTAAATTGTCCTCTAACACGATCTTGTACACCGTGATATGCCCGCCCTCAATGAAGTCCTTTATCACATGATACTTCCAATCAATATGCTTACTCTTCTTGTGAAATCTTGGTTCCTTAGCATTAGCTATCACTGCACTGTAATCACAGTATAGTGATACCGCCTTATCCATACTAGGAACTACCTCAATATTCCCAAGGAACTTGCAGAGCCACACTGCTTCTTTCAAAGCATCACTAGCTGCCACATACTCGGCCTCCATCGTTGAATCCAAAGTGTAATCTTGCTTGACACTTCTCCAACTGATGGCACCGCTGTCCAAAGTAAACACAAAACCCTAAGTCGATTTCCTAGAATCCAGGCAGGATTGAAAATCTGAGTCAGTATATCCTAGAGGAGTCAAGTCTTCACCCGAATATACAAGCATATACCCTCGAGTCCTTCTCAGGTACTTGAAAATATTCTTTACCGTAACCTAATGGTTCGGTCCTGGATCTGCCTGAAATCAACTTACAATCCCGATCGCATAACTAATATCCAGTCGTATGCAAAGCATGGTATACATGAGACTACCCACTACCGAAGCATAAGGTACCTTTTTCATGTATTCTCTTTCGTCATTAGACTTTGGAGAGTCTTTCTTAGAAAGATTAATTCCAGACTTAGATAGTTGTCCACCTTTCTTGGAATCCTACGTTGCAAACCTACTAAGAATTTTATCTATGTATCTGGTTTAAGATAAAGCTATCATTTTGTTCTTCCTATCCTGAAAGATCTGGATACCTAGAACAAAAATAGCCTTACCCAAGTCGTTCATGTCAAACTACTTAGTCAACCATAATTTGACTAATGACAATGCCCTAACGTCATTGCCAATTAGTAAAATGCATCTATATAGAGCAGTACAAAAACCACCTTCCCATCCTTAATGTGTTTGTAAACACATGGCTCATCCACATTTTGTGAGAATCTACAAGTCTTGATCACCTGATCAAATATTATGTCCCAAGAATGGGAAGCCTGCTTAAGTCCATAAATTGACTTCAGTAGCTTGCAAACCTTACCCTCTTGACACTTGACTTTGAACCCGTTAGATTGTGCCATATAAATGGACTCATCAAGATAGCCATTCAAAAGAGCCATCTTGACATCCATCTACCAAATCTCATAGTCGAGAGTGGTAGCTATGGACAAGAGAATCCAGATGGACTTAAGCATGGCTTCAGGCAAAAAGGTTTCCTCATAATTGATTCCTTCCTTTTGTGTATAACCCTTAGCTACCAATCTAGCTTTAAAGGTTTCGACCTTTCCATCCACTCCTCTTTTCCTCTTGTAGATCCACTTACACCCTATGGGTTTTACCCCTTCGGGAATATCCACAAGCTCTTAGACCTGATTAGTCTCCATAGACTTAATCTCTATGTTCATACCCTATGTCCAGAGTTTTGAATCAACATCCTCTATAGCCTCTACGTAAGTATAAGGATCCCTATCATGTTCATCCGGTTTAGCCAAGAAGACCTCCCCATTGAACATATACCTCTTAGGTTGATGCCCGATCCTCCCACTATGTCAAAGCCCCTCAGGTTGTTGTTCAAGTTTGTTTGGTTTTTCTACACTGATTGGAACGGTTTCATTCAGAACCTCCAGAGTGATTGGATCACTCCTTAACTCCTTAAGCACAACTTTGCTTCGAGGTTTAAAGTCGTCCATGTAACTCTCCTCAAGGAAAGTTGCATTAGTTGAAACCACGACATTCTTTTCCTTTGGGTTATTCAAATAACCCCCTTTAGCCTCTTTTGGATATCCTACAAACATGCAAACTTCTAAACATGCTTCTAACTTATTCAGATCCTTAAACAGGACATGAGCCGGACATCCCCATATGCAAATATGGTTTAAGGATGTCTTCCTACCCGTCCACAACTCATGAGGAGTTTTAGGGATCAATTTTGAAAGCACATTGTTCAAAAGATAACATGCGGTTTGTAGTGCATATCCCTAAAAGGATGAAGGCAATGATGAATAACACATCATGGACCTAATCATGTCCAATAAAGTCCTATTTCTTATCTTCGTTATGCCATTCTGCGGCGAAGTACCCGGCGAAGTCAAATAGGATAAAATCCCATTCTCTAATAAGTGTCCCAAGAACTCATCAGAAAGGTATTCCCCACCTCAATCGGATCAAAGTGCCTTTATGGGTCCACCCAATTGCTTTTCCACTTTAGCCCAAAACTCCCTGAATTTGTCAAAAGTTTTGCTTTTATGGCGCATCAGGTACACATACCCATATCTTGAGTAATCGTCAATAAAAGTGACGAAGTACTCATACCCTCCTCATGCCCAGATGTTCATCGGTCCACAAACATCACTATGCACAAGTTCTAGAACCCCCTCAACCCTATTGCACTTAGACCTGAATGGTCTTTTGGTCATTTTACTCTCCAAACAAGATTCACATTGAGGTATAGATTCCACCTTTAAGTAACTTAAAGGTCCATCCCCTACCAACCTTTGAATCCTATTCAGGTTAATATGAAAAAGGCACAAATGCTAAAGATAAGTCTTATTAGAGTGAGAAGTTTTAAGTCTTTTAGAGTTATTATCATTCATCTCAGCATTAAGCAATAAGTCCATCTTAGGTTTGATAAAATATAGATTATTTTGCATCCATCCAAAACAGATAAAAGATTTATTTTTACGAATCACCACTTTATCATTAAAAGAAACCAAATAGGAGTCTTTAAATAAACAAGCTATAGAAATTAAATTCCTTTTAAATTTAGCAACATAAAAACAATCTTGCAAAAATAAATTCCTATAATTATCAAAATAAAGATGGACATCTCTCACTACTTCCCTGAGATCAAGGATCCATTGCCCATCCGAAGCGTGAAGTCTTCATGCAGCAGACTTCTCGTTTCTTTGAACCCCTGTAGAGAAACACAAACATGATTAGTTGCACCGGAATCTATAACCCAAATGTCACTGGATTCCTCAACCAAACAAGTTTCTAAATACAAAAGATCACACCTACCTCCTTTAGAAAGGAAGTTCTTGCAATGCTTCTTTATGTACCCGACCTTCCCACAGAAGAAGCACTTAAGCTTCTTTGGGTTCTTCTTCTTCTTCTTGTTGCTCTTGGTGCAAGCAGGAATAGAAGACTTCCCGTTCTTGGCCCGTTGCTTCTTTCCATTCCTAGAGTTGAGATTGGAATCGAAAGCAGCTACCATGTTGGCCTCTCCACCCGTAGGAGACTCCCTGATCAGCAGTTTGAACTCCTGTAACTGTTCCATTAATTTTGTCAAGGTCATAACCCATCTATTGCATAAATTAAAAGTAGCTCTAAACAGAATAAATTCCTTTGACAGTCTCAGAGACCATAGTCTTTTGAGTTTCAGTATCAATGTCGACTCTACTGGTTTGAGCCTCAGCGAGGTAACCTAGGACCAACATCATGTGCTCCTTTACAGATGTCCCCAGCCTCTGCTTACAGTTAAGAAGTTTCCAAAGCACTCCTTGTCACTTTGTTATGGCTTGGCCTCTAAACATATCCTCAAGATTATTCAAGATTTGCTTTGCATTCTCATAATCCTGATGTTGAGCCTGCAGCACGTTATTCATGCTAGCCATAACATAGCAGTGGGCCTGATCATTAGCATCTTTTCAGCGATCATACGCTTGGAATTGCTCATTAGTTGAGGCTCCCGTAGGCTCGAGAGGACAAGTGGTTGTCGGTACATTTTTCAGTTTCTCAAATTAGAGGACGATAACCAGGTTCCGTTTTCAATTATTATAATTCTCTCTGGTTAATAGGTTTTTGTCAAGTTTTGATGATAAAGCATTTTTAGACATTTTTAATCTACAATAAAGAATCATATACCAAACATAAGCAAACATATAATAATAATTTAGTAAGATAACACAATCATGAAAAAATACAAATGTGTTTATGTGTCAAAAGCTTGAAAATATCACAACCTTACAACGATAATTCCTAACTCAGAACTCAACAAGCTCCTAGGGAAGTTATGCTAAATTCAATCAAAAACACGGATCCCCTCCTAATTAATATATGCCATCCAGGATCCGTATAATCCTGCATATATTAATAATCATTTCTTTGGCCATTAATTTTGTTAATAGAGCTCCTAGGGGAGGTTAATAATAAAATTAACGTGAGTGTATAACCATCGTTTCAATATTTTATCTATGATTTATAATCACCACCTAGGGGTGTGCAACCATAAATCATGTTAAAATACCTTATCCTCTCAAAGATCCAATCTGCTACATGATAGAAATCTCTTCCTAGGGGTCAGGGACCCCCATGTTCTGCCTATGGACCAATGATGGAGGCCTTAGGTTCTCTCTTTGAAAACCTTCTCCCACTCAATCTTTTGAAATCAAGGTTTTATTTTAAGAATATGCATGAGCAATTTTAATATGAGTGACACTCCCTATTCTATATGACATATTATCAATATACATGGAAACTCATATTATAATGCAGACAAGTAAAGCTACAAGCAAAATAATAAATAATTGTAATATTATGGCTCCACCCAAGAGAATAGAAAACTAAGATTACAAGAGAATAATCGAGACATATTATCGATTCTTCATCCTTGAATCCTCAAGCTGTATCCTTCTTCATGTAATGCCCATCTTCAAGTCTTCAATCCCGTATGAATCGAATACTTCATATTTTCAGTCATATCCCAATTTAATGTTTCTCAGAATTATCCTAAAAATAAAATTAAAACTGCACCTTTTTTGAAAATTTTCAAGCTCTCAGTCGGCAGGCCGATCTGCGTGATCGGCCTGCTAGTCATGCTCCATCGGTTCAGGAAGATCAGCCTGTCGATTCATGAAAGTTTGGCCTACTGCCAGAGCCTCTGATTTCTACTCTATTGACGGCCTCTCGAACTATACGTCCAGCCTGCCGATCTGCGACCATCGACCTATCGTACTGGAGGGTTCGGCATGCTGACCGAGCAAAAATCTCTCATTCAAGAAAATACAATTTTTGATGCAATTCATCAATTTTATCTTCAACAATTCAAAAACATAAAATTAGAGACTCGAAAAATACCTGGGAGTGCTATCATCATTCTTCTCGATCCGCCTTCCAGATCCGTCTTCTCCAAATAATTATTTAATATGAAAATTTTTACAAATTTAAAAAATAAATAATAATTCCTAGACAGAGATGATAGTCTGTTATCTAATTACATGAAAAACCTAGATACACATTCTAACCTCTAAGGAACCATAACCAGTATAAATTAATTAATTAATAAATAACCATTTAATCAGCCATAATTAATTAATGAACATTCACCACATAATCCATCACAACATATAAAATTTATAGAAACCTGGAGTGCCAACTCTCTATAAAATTAAATTCAAGCATAGGAGAGATTAAGATCACAAACTTTACACATATAGCACAATCACAAACTCAGTAAATTTATGTAAAAACCTGGCTCTGATACCAATTGTTGAAAAAATAGTACACAGTAAAATTTTAAAATTTTAATATTATAGTATTTCTCAAAACACAAGTTTGACATGCTATATGCATAAATTAACCAGATCTTACTAACCTTTGTGTGCTAAAAAGCTCCTGCAATCAGTGAAGAGAAGTAACATTCCAGAAGAGCCTCAACCAATAGTTCTTCTTTGCTATTCTCTATCCACGATCAGAGTGAGTGTGGGCTCACATATACAGCTCTTCCACCAGCTGACTCTCCTTCCAACCAATCGAGAGAACCTAAAGCAAGTGTTTGTGATTCATGAACAAGAGCTCTCGGGGAGTTTCTAGATTCTCACTAGTAGAGTATCATTCTTAATCTCTCAATTGATCTGAATAACTTATGTGACTTACTCCCTATTTATAGAGGTTGGGTCTAGGGTCAGTCCTTATTAGATTAGGTCTCAAAATTTGAATCAAAATCAAATTCGATTCAATATCTGATAATATCCGTGTAAAAATACGTGATCTTATCCTTCGCTCGTGGCGGGCTGAACTGTAGAATAAAAATATTAGCGAATCTTTTATTTCACCTGAGATTCTACAAGATAAAGTCTCAGTTTTAATTCAAATAACCTAATAGAAAAGTTATCTGATTAAAACAACTTTATCTAGATAACCTCTAAGAAAATAAATGAATTCCCAATAAATCAATAACTTTATCTTGATCTAATTTATCCAAAAATTAAATCAACCGATAAACAGGCAAGAATTATCCGATCCCAATAATTCAACAAGTTTATTTTGAATTAATTTTATCACAAAATTAATTCAACCGATAAATAGACATGAATTATTTGATTCTTCCAAATTTTAACCAATCTGATAAATCTGACATAAGTCACCAATTACTGGAAAATCATGCCGTATCGTTACAAGATGTTGTAAGCTAGCAAAGGGGACCAAATGGACCTATATAGTTCAAGCTCCCGATAATTACGAAACCCAATATCCCAGATATACATTTCATAATTATCAACTCCAATGCTACTCCATTAAAAGCTTGGAGCTGCATTCTCGAACTATATAGAATTGCGAAGCCTGTATAGCTAAGTCTCCATGACATATCATAGTGTATCGTATCCCCATATGATTATCCCTAATCGGCTTAAAGATAAATTATGTCTTACCTTCTTGATTATTTTTATCTTACGTTCCATTATCTCACCATCGAAAAGCTTACCATCCAAAAACAGTATACCATTCGGTTACACCTATGTATCCAAATGGTTGAGCGCTTCAGTTTTCTAATTATAGGATAATGCATATAAGAGGATATCACTACTCTTGAAGAGGAGCTATGGATTCCATATCTATGAATAACAAGTCTACGCTATCAAGAGTCATGCCTCCAACGTACTGGCATGTATACCACTATTAAGATGTGGGTCTCACCCTTTGGTACATCAAAAGACACAAGTCAAGACAACAGGCCCACTATTCATCTTAGGATTAAGATATAATACAAATGATTGTCTAAAGTGAATCGATTTGCCAAGACAGAATTATTAATCCAAATCAATTCACTTTATGTCCCAATCCAACACATCGTCACTTATGACAACGTGCCAATGTTTCTATTCATGGAGTCCACCTCTGATCGTCAAGACAAAGCATCTCCCAAAAGGGATATAGACAACATAATAATCTTTACATGAATAAAGCACCCAACTTTATTCCCTTGATTGCGGATCTTATGATTTAGACCATCACCTTAAGAATCGTGTCTTCCGTATAATTAGCCCATCATATGCCCAATTCTTAAGGTTTAGACCGATAGTCTCAAACTATTGTTTGCTTAACATGCATTTAACAAATATGAACATAAAAAGGATAAGATTTGGTATATAAATAATAAATAAATTCTTTATTGATAAAAATGTCTCCAAAAACTTATTGCATTTTTACTCCTTAAGGCATATGCTTATGCAACCATTTAATTTATGTCATTTATTTATTCATTGCAGTGACAATGTCTAATCCAATCATCGCTATTCTCTCAAATAAAAAATAACTAGAGATAATTTTGTCAAGTGGAAGAGTAACACAAACATTGTTCTAATTTGTAAAAATTACGAGTTTATCCTAATAGGGGAATGTCCTCCACCACTTGCTGCCAATGCCTCTCGTAATGTATGAGAAGCATATGATCATTAGATCGAGGCAAATAATAAGGCTTGCTGCTTCCTTTTAACTGGCATGTCTAACGTGCTTAAGATGAAGCACGAAAGCATAAAGACTACTTATGAGATAATGTAATCTTTGCAAGACATGTTTGGCAAACCTTCTAAAAAGGCATATCATAAAGCCATTAAGGCTGTAATGATTGCCAAAAAAAAGGCAGGAGTCTCAGTCAGAGAGCATGTTCTCAGCATGGTTAACTATCTCCATAAGGCCGAGGTAAACGGGGCAGTGATAGATGAAGCCACTCAGGTGGGGATAATTTTTGAAACCCTCTCCCCTGTGTTCCTTCAGCTTAAGAACAACTATTTCATGAATAAAATGAAATATTACATGACTGAGTTGCTTAATGAGCTGCAAACCTACGAATCTATTTCAAAAGAAAAGACTAAAGAAGGTGAGGCATATGTTGTAGAAGCTTGACCTCCTCTTTTGCTCGAAAAAATAGGTAGAGGAAGAAAACTGAAGGAAGTGGTAAGTCTAAGAATGGAGAGTAACCTGAGAAGTACAAAAGCAACAACAACAAAAAGAGCTCAAAGCAAAAAAAGCCCAAAGGAAATGTTTCCACTATGGTGTAGTTGGGCATTGGAAGAGAAACTGCAAGAAGTATCTTCAGAGCTCAAAGAAAAGAAGAACAATGGTAAATCAGATTTACTTATTTTAGAAGCTTGTTTACTTGAAGATGATACTTCACCTTGGATAATTGATTCAAGGGCAACTAATCATCTTTTTTCTTCTCTGTAGATGCTTAGTTCTTCAAGGGAGCTTGCCGGCAAAGAGCAAATGATGAGAGTGGGAACAGAAGCGGTTGTTTCGATAAAAGTAGTGGGAGTCGTTAAACTTTATTTTAGAAATAAGTTTTTAATTTTGGACAATGTTTATTACATTCCTAGTTTTCGTAGAAAGTTGATTTCTGTTTCCAGATTATTTGAACAAATGTTTAATGTTTCTTTCAATACTAATTATGTGAATATTTTTAGAAATGGTTTGGATATTTGTTCTATACATCTAGAAAATGGGCTTCACACTTTGAGACCCAACAAAAAATCACTGCTCAATACTAAAATGTTTAAAGTTGAACAACCAGAACCCAAGAAGGAAAAGGTTTCTTCTAATGATGAACATACCTATGGCACCCTAGATTAGGTCATGTTAACCTTGATAGGATTAACAAATTAATAAAGGATGGTCCCTTAAGAGAAGTAAAAGTTAGTTCTCTACCTGTTTGTGAATCTTATCTTGAAGGTAAAATGACTAAAAGGCCTTTTTTTTGCAAAAGGCGAAAGGGCAAGGAACTACTTGAGCTAATACATTTGGACGTTTGCGGTCCATTGAATGTATAAGCACGTGGTGGTTACGGATATTTCATCACATTTATTGACAATTATTCGAGGTATGGATAAATGTACCTAATCCAAAGAAAATCTGAAACTTTTAGAAAGTTCAAACAATTCCAAGCGAAAGTTGAAAAGCAATTAGGGAGGTCGGTGAAGAATCTTCGATCTAATCGAGGAAAGGAATACCTTGATACTGAATCAAGGTATATTTGATTAAACATTGTATTCTATCACAACTCACTACACCTAGAACACTACAACAGAATGTTGTTGCCAAGAGAAGAAATTGGACATTGCTTGATATGGTAAGAGTTATGCTCAGCTACTCATCATTACCTACTTTATTCTAGGGAATATGTGCTATAAATGGCAGTATATCTTCTAAATATGGTTCCATCTAAGTCTATTCCAAAAACACCCTTAGAGTTATGGAATGGTCGCAAACCTATTATGTGACTTATTCATATATGGGGGTGTCCAGCACATGTACTGATAGGAAAGACCGGGAAGCTGGAACCATGTTCTGAAGTATGCTTGTTTGTAGGATACCTAAAGGAAACAAGGGGAGGTTTGATTTATAGTCCACAAGAAAAGAAGGTATTTGTGTCGACAAATGCCACTTTTCTCGAGAATGATTATATGACAAACTATAAACCTCATAGCGAAGTTGTACTTGAAGAGTTACTTTCTGATCAAATCAGACCACAATCGATAACTGTTGTTGGAGGACAAAATGAGGAGACCACATCTCCAGATTAGGATGTCATACCATCTCGACGTAGTAGGAGGGCTGTGAGACCACCTGCTCACTACAAGGAAATTGGAGAAGCACTTGTTGCTATCTCTGATAATGGTAAGGATGATCCATTGACATATCGTTATGCAATGGAAGATTCTAAGGAGAAATAGTTGGAGGCTATGAACCTTAAAATAGAGTCCATGTACTCAAATTCAGTCTGGGAACTAGTAGACCTACCTAAAGGGATAAAATCCATAAGGTGTAAATGGATCTACAATAAGAAAAAAAGAGTGGATCGGAAAGTTGAGACTTTCAAAGCTAGGCTTGTGGCAAAGGGATATACCTAAAAGGGGAGAGTTAACTATGAAGAAACTTTCTCGCCCATAGCTATGCTTAAATTCCATTCAAATTCTTTTATCTATTGCTACATGTCTTGATTACGAGATATGATAAATGGATGTCAAGACTACCCTTTTGAAGGGCTATCTTGAGGAAAGCATCTATATGGTTCAACCAGAAGGTTTGTAGTCAAAGGTCAAAAGCAAAAAGTTTGCAAGTTGCAAAGGTTCATCTATGGACTCAAGCAAGCTTCAAGATCTTGGAACTTGAGATTTGACGAGGCCATCAAGTTGTATGGTTTTGATCAAAATATTAATGAACCTTGTGTGTATAAGTACATTAAAGATATGAAGGTGGTCTTCTTAGTTCTTTATATAGATAATATCCTACTCATTAGGAATGATGTAGGCATACTATCTAATGTAAAGAAATGGCTCACCAACCAATTCCAAATGAAAGATTTAGGAGAGGCAAGTTATGTTCTTGGCTCCACCACCAATAGTATACTGATTTTAATTTTCAATCAGACAGAGAAACACGTAAATCTATGTCTGGATCAGTGTTTACAATTGATGGTGGAGCCATAATTTGGAGAAGCATTAAACAATCAGGTATTATTGATTCGACTATGGAAGCTGAATATGTGGCTGCTTATGAAGCAGTTAAAGAAGCTGTTTGGCTTCGTAAGTTCTTAAATGATCTGGAAGTCATTCCAGACATGGACAAACCACTCACATTGTATTATGATAACAGTGGTGCAGTGGCAAATTCAAGAGAATAGAGAAACCAGAAAAGAGCAAAGCATATAGAGCGAAAGTATCATTTGATCATAGAAATAATGCATGGAGGCAATATGGAAGTTGTGTCTATAGCATCAGAAAACAATTTTGCCGACCAATTCACCAAGACATTACCTACAAGAGTTTGAGGGAAACTTGGAAGGCTTAGGCCTTAGAGACATGTCTTACCTACTTTAGGGCAAGTGGTAGATAGTAGGGTTTGGTTCCCTATAAGTTGTGACATTATACATGTTGTTAATAGATATATAAAGTGGCATTTATAATTATTTTGGTTGCTTATATGTATTATGAATACTTTTATAAAAATCAAGAAAATTTCATGATTATTTATGTGACTATAAAATTAGCATATAAGTGTTATATGCTTAAGGATAAAATTTATAGATAATAACCTAAATAGTTTGTAAGAATTAATTAAAGTTTTGGATCTTTAATTAAATATTACAAGTATGATCCAATCTCATTTGAAATAAAATAGTCTTATCTAGACTATTAATGTAAAGACATTAGATTGGAAGGTACTTTATATAATAAGATTATATAAGACTGGACCAGATAAATTATGAATCTCTAATAATCATCTATTACAAATAGAGTATTTAAGTTTATCACTATGATGGTTATATATTTAACAGTCTTAATCCTGAGTATTTATTAGACTCCTATTTATGACATTATGTTTTTTGACTTGCATAGTAAGATTTGTCTAAATACAGATCATAACTTGGCATCTTGGAAACATAATGGAATAAATGGCTGGGAATAATAATATACAAATATGGAATCCATACCTTCTCTATGGAAGTTAGAAAAATAGCTATTTTGAGTAATGATTCAAAGTTTGAATAGTAGAGCGCTTGTTTATAATATGATTATGAATTAACTGTTCATTAGAGAATTATTAAAACTCAAGAATAAAGATGTAATAAGAGAGGTGAATGGAAATTGAACCTAGCTCTTATTATGAACTATTTATGGAGGACTGACTTATATGTAATGATTCTATCAATGGACTACTTGCTAATTTTTTTGAGTAATTTTCATTATAATCTCAAAAGTTTAGTTTTAGGTTTTAGTGGAGTAACACTAAAACTAATAAATTTGGTATATTAATTAAAGAGTTTGATTAATTGTCAAATTTATTAGAGCTTGGGTTATAGATCCATAGGTCTCGAATGCCACCTCTATAGCACTGTATTGGACTTAGTACGTAGAATGAACTATACGTATTTAATTTGAAATTATTGAATTCTGAATTAATTATTTCACACTTAAGATATTAATGTGACACAAAAAAAGTTCTCTATGACACATAATATAAGGTGATAAATGTTGTCACATTTAACTGAGCATTAGTTAGTTGATTAATTGATTATATTTAATTAATGAGATTAATTAAATGTGTTTGAATTAATTAATTGATAATATTTGAATAATAAGATTATTCAAATATAGTTTTAATTTTGTGTATAACACATGTATGGTGGGACCACATTTTGTCTTTTTCAATTTGGACACAAAATTAAATAATTACTTAATTAATTTAAAATCTATTTTTAAATAAATATGATTTATATTTTGAATATATATATATAAGATTTAATTATATTATATATATAATATAAAATCACGTCTTTATGTGACACGGTATATACGAAATTTGTTAATTTTTTTTAATGAAACATATGTATATATATATATATTATATTATATAGGGAATTCTTGTTACTTTTTTCTCATACACGTTATATATATATATATATATATATAATAACATAATGAGTATATCTTGATTTGTTTCAAACAAAATAATAAAAAAAGGGATAAAGATCATGTAGAGTGTATCCCTTCCTTATATATTTGATATGGTGATTATTTCAGATTTAAAATAAATTAAAATTAATTAAAAAATAACTAACTATTCAGATATAAAAAGATAGAGATAACAGTTATCTCATCAATAGATCAATTTTTTTTAATGTAACTGTTGCAGAATACTTAGAGAGAAAAATAGAGAATTCTTCTAAAAAAGGGTCTGCTATCTCATGTATTGAGTACATAGCAGACCCAAAAAAGTGTAAAGTTAATTCATTCTTGTAGTTTGATACTCTCTCGTTTTTCTATTGGTGTGGAGGCCTGGCTTGGAAGATTGTAGTGTCAAAGAGGAAAGCTAGCATATCTTACCAGTCTTCAAAAAGTTTGTAAAAATTCAAAAAGCTTTCTATTATTAATTAAAATTATATAGCTATTTCCGATGAAAAAAAGTTTTCAAAAAATTTTTGTTTGTCTATGATCTGTTCTTTCCGCTGCTTTTCATATTTTATCTAACAAAAAACACCAAAGTTTAACATTAAAAAAAACAATAATAAGACCCTAAAAAAACAACAATAAAAAAGGAGCTTGATAAAAGGTTCATTGGTTATAATTATTTGTTCAATTGTTCTCATATGCTATGATTTAATTATGGTCTTCTACTTAAAAAATAAAAACAAAGAGAAAAGCAATCGAATTTGGACAAGAAAGGATTACAATTTTATTAGCTCAATTCTTGAACAAAACTTAATACATGAATGTAAAGAAATTTCTGTAGTCATTTGATACAATAAAGTAAACCAAAGTTACTTTCTTTCTTCTTTCTTCCTTTTTATTTTTCATTTTTTTAATTTTTTAATGTGGTTTATCTATTTAAGCCTATGATTACTTATCATACTAATAAAATTTAATTTATGTTTCTATTTGTATGGGTTAGGTAAATGTGGTATGCCATATCCTTTCCGAATTCTTGCACATTCTACCCAAGAAGAACTCCTCACAGTCTCTTGTTTTTTCAGAAGCATTTGGTTCTGGCTAGCTTTTGCATAAGTGCTTCGTTGTTAAATCAGAACAATGGTGCTAAAGTGGAATACACTCCCTGGTTGATCGTTGGATTGGGGAATCCTGGGAATAAGTACCATGGGACTCGACATAATGTATGTAAATAATATTACGTGTCAAATTTTTTTCTTTCTGTTGATTAGGCAAACTTTTGCTTATTAGGTTGGTTTTGAAATGATTGACAACCTTTGTGAAGCACAAGGCATTGTCATGAGTACAATACAAGCAACGGCCTTGATTGGAATAGGTTGGTCTTAAGCACACATCCCCTACAATCTCACAATCTTCTTTTTCTGCTTAGTTTGATGTCTACCTGGTCTAGACATTTGTTTTATTCCTATTTGTGCGGCTTTATGGTCTTAAAAGCATTTTGATACTTATGATTAATTTGAATTGGCACTATGAGATAGTAACTTATGTTACTAACTTTTCATTTTCTTTGTTGTTGTTGAGGTTGGACCACTTGCTATACACTACCAAGTACCCCTACGCCATATATTATTTGCAAGTACTTTTGTTTGATAACTATAGATTAAGCGAGTAAATAGATGCCTCTAAAGAGTAATTCATCAAATCTGATGGTGTAACATATTTGACCTTGCTCATGTAGGTTTATGATGAGATGAGCTTACCAAATGGTATTATAAGAATTCAGCCAAAAGGAGGCCATGGCCATCACAATGGGCATGTTTATATACCATCGATTAAAGTCCTTAATACTATATATTCTTGTCATTGATCCCAGCTAATGTGGCTTTTAGTTTAATCTGTTGTAGAATCTCAGATGCTTTAACTTCATAGGAGATTGTATAGTGCTGTAAATAGCTAATTGACAGCTAGGTTTATGACTTAGGCTGATTGCAATCTTCCTTGTTTTTTTAGTTTTATGGCTGATTGGTAGGAATTAGTTCATTTCCTATAATAGAGTATTGACCTTGTACTATATAAGTGTATTCCCATTTATGATTAGTATAGAGAAGGATTTTTTCAGTGTTCATTGCTCAGGGTATCAGAGCAGTTCTATAGACATTTCACCCCAAAATCCATTCTCAAAATCTTATGGTGCTAGTTGTCAAACTTCTTTCAATTTCTCCTCTTTCTATCCCAGATTTCTATTTGTCTTTTTCCTTTTTTTTTATCATGTAGGATTCATCTGAGAATCAACCTGTTGTTACTAGTGCCAATGTTGAGGCGACATGCCAGTTGAGTCAAAAGGAGAATTGCAAAATATTCAGTCTTCTTACCAACCCAATGGCTGGAATTATCTCCAGTGGTCTCAAGTTGTTGAGACCTTTCTCAAGGGGAAGGGAAAATTGAGCCATCTTATGGAAACCGGACCTGCTGCTGAGGACGCCATGTTTGCTAAGTGGGACGAAGAAGATTTCATGATCATGTCATGGTTGTGGAATTCTGTGATGCCCAAAATGAGCCAGACCTGTATGTTTCTCATAACCGCAAGAGAAGTTTGGGAAATGATTTGCCAAACCTATTCAAAAATGCAAGACGCTGCATTGATAAATGAGATTCGGACCAAAATCAACACCACGAAGCAAGGTAACCTCTCTGTCACTAAGTACTATAATACTATGAAAGGATTGTGGCTTAAGTTGGATTATTATCAAAACTTTAAAATGACATGCAGCAATGACACTGATATGTTCTAGAAGTTTGTGGAAAGGGAGCGAATACTTGAATTTCTTGCAGGCCTCAATATTGACTTTGATCAAGTCCAAGTCCAAGTTCTTGGGCAAGAAGTTCTCCCCTCTCTTAAAGGTGTTTTTTCAATAATACGGCTTGAGTAAAGTCACCGAGGAGTGATGCTTGACAACCCGGTCAATGAAGGATCAGCCACGAATTCTACAAATGATGGACACAATGCCGAGACTAGTAGGAATGAAAGACAATCCAACTGTGGAGGGGTTTGGTGTACTTACTGCAAGAAGGCGCGTCACACTAAGGACACCTGCTAGAAACTCCACAGGAAGCCACCAAATGTTGGTGGAAAGGGTGGCAATCATGGGGGATAGCCCTGGGGACAAGCCTACATGACCAACGCTAAGGATGTTCCAAGTGAGAAACCAAACCAAGCCAAGATGGACTAGAAACTCTCAAGGAAGAGAGAGAAAAGCTGAAATCCATGCTGAACTCATTTGAGAAGCCTAGCAGCTCGTGTTCTATGGCCTAATTAGTTAAGTTCTCTAATTCTTATGCTCTTAGTGCCTCTTCCGCTATCCAAAATAGTACTTGGATCATAAATTCAAGTGCTATTGATCATATGGTTTTCTCACATAAGCTTTTCACCTCACATAAACCCTGCCCCAGTAGTAGGAAAATTAATATTGCCAATGGAACTTTTACCACTATTGTTGGTCAGGGAATGAGTATGGTTCCACTCTTCCAAAATTGTGTTAAAAAATGTCCTATGTGTTCCTAAATTAGCTGCGAATCTTTTATCCATAAAACAAGCTGCATGTGATTTGACTTGTCAAGTGATTTTCTATCCTGCACATTGTATATTTCAGGATCAGGTCTTGGGGAAGATGATTGGGCTTGCTAAAGAAAGGAATGGTCTTTACATCCTCAATGCTAAGGAAGACAAAAACTATTCCCTTTCAAAATCTTATATTTCTAGTTATTCTACCAATAAAGAGGACATTTGGTTCCAACATTATCGTCTTGGTTATCAACCATTTAGCTTGCTTAGGACTATGTTTCCATTATTGTTCAAAAATATTGAAATGAGTGGTTTACATTGTGATGTGTGTGAACTTGCTAAACACAAACGCGGCTCTTATCCTTTGAGTGACACTAGATCTATGTTACTATAAGTTAGAAGAAATAGAAACTGAGCAATATATTTAGAAAAAATAAAACCAAGTTTCTTCTTATTAAATTACTCCAAAGGAAAGAAAACAATTACATATTTATTAAAAAATTTGTCCCATAAACTTTTCACCTAACAGTTGAAAATAAGAAAGCAGAATAACATTGTAACACCCACCAATTTTGATGTAATAGATCATATTAAGTTAGTATCGATGTTAAGTAAATTTTATTAATAATTTATGTTATATGTTATGATTTATGATCTTAATGTTACTAACTAATTAATTCAAGTGTTATGACAGGTGACGACCGCATGGAATCGGTGTGCTCAAGTGTTCATGTTAATTTTAATGTATGTTTATTTATGATGAAATGATGACTTGAATGTTATAATGTATGGTATTTTAAGGACAGTTCGGCAGGCCAAAAATTCTGCCAAGAATCGGTAGGCCGTTGGAAACCATCGGCAGGCCAAACTTCATGGAATCGGCAGGCCAAACTGTGCAGTCGGTAGGCTGATGATAACTGACGAGCAGTCAGCAGAAATCTCTCTAAATTTATGGATGAGATAATTACGTTGATTGGGTGGTTTAATGTGATTAATTGAAATAATTATGGAATGATTTTATCATTTAAGGAAAGAAATTGTTTGACTTTGCATTGATTGGTATTGTTTCCTATTTTTAGAGGGCAAAACATGGTAAGTGATGAATGATTTGTAGATTTTCTCTTGTCTCTCCTTCCTCCACGCCAATTATCCATCATTTAATCAGAAAATTTTTGATAATAATAGTAAAGATAAGCATTGTTATGTACGTTACTTTTTTCCTTTTTATGATATTTTTATTTTCTCTATCAAACATTTCCTTTCTTTCTCACTCCCTTTCTATACCTCACGTTTTCTCCTCTCCTTCTTCTCCTTGCTTTTCTGAGAATATTTGAAAGAAAAAAAAATTGATAATTTCATTGGTTGAATTCAAGGATTTTGAGAGGAAATTTTTAAGGTAAGAACTCATTTCTTTTGGTGTTTCCGAAAAGCATTTCTCCTCCTCAATTCGTCTACACTATCTTTGTCTAGGAATTGTATTTTGTTCTGAATTTTTAATATAATGTTCATATGTGTGTTATGTTAATGTTCTTTGAAGTTTCAAGTAATTTTGAATTTTCTAAATTAAGTTATGAATTTTCTATCCTCTACCATTCACAGTAAAATATTGTTGTTTGAAAAGTTTGGCTATGATGCATGAAAATGTGATGTTCGTTCAAGGGGTAAATATGTTTTGTTTGCTATGAAATTTAGTAAGAATGTTCATGTATATGTTATGTTATGGACTGCAAAGTTTGGTAATATTTTGATGAGTGAATTATATGTTATGAAATTTCTATGAGATTAGGTCAAGAAAACTGTTTTAACAATGTTAATTTTGGACTTTTGTTTTATGTGATATTCTATATGTTTAAATGATTTTATTAATGATGAAATAATTTTATGATATTGAAATGTATGATAATAAGATGTTAGTATGAATTTTAAAATTAAAATATATGTATTTTAATTGTCAGAAAATGTTTTCAAAAGATTACTCACTACCTTATTATTATTGTTGGTAGATTTCATGTTTGAAATGTGTGGGTTGTCTTTGATGATTATAGCTATTGATGCATGTTATGAATTATGTTTATATGAGATGTATGTATATGTGATGTAATATGAATGAATGTTATATTCTATGATAATAAGTTTTAATTTTATTTGTATTTTAAATGAATAAATGGCATAAACACACAAAGGAACGAGCATATCGAGACCGCGGCGTCGTCACCAATTCATATAAGGTTAAGTGAGCTAGCTTTTAAGGTAGGTACATTCTCACCTGCAACATGATGTGTTTTAAAAGGTTTGATGTTATGTTCATGATGATATTATGATGATTTTATGATAATTTCCTTAAAGGGTTTCTTATGAAAGATTTTTATAATTTAAAGTTATACACATTTGATTATGGAAAATTTCAAAGCATGAAAGTTATGTATATATGTATCACCTAAGAAGTGTTGCACACCAATGTTATGATATGATATGATATGATGTCATGTTTGGTTTAGGATTAGCTACCCTTCTCCTCTCATGACGGCGCGCCTACAATGATGATTATGGTTCAACACTTGGGCCCTTAAGACAAAATGGAATAAGTTTGAATATGGCCATGTAATGAAAGATATGTTTCAATGAAAATGTGCTTAATGCACTATTATGATATGATGATGATGATGTTTATGAGATGTTTTTAAATTGTGAGAATTATATGTACTTACTAAGCTTTAGCTTATTCAAGTTTATGTCATGTTGCAGATAAGGTAAGAAGGTCATGGATTAGGCAAAGGACATGGGAAGGCATGTGAGCATATGAAAGATGAATTGTAACTGGAAGAACGCCGATGAAGCAAATTTTATGATTTAAGTTATGGTTTACTATTTGGACATATTTTTATGATAAGTTTTAAAGAATACAAGAACTATGTTTTAATATTTTATTTTATCATGTTCAGAATTTGATCTTCCGCATTTTTGAAAAGTTGAATTTGTCTTAAAATTAAGTTTTCTAAAGGTTTTTGGCTCTGTCGGCCTACCGAACATCATTGGTCGGCATACCGATGAAAGTAAGTTCAGCCTGCCGATCTCATTTACAGCCTACCGAACTTTGAAAGTCTTTAAACCCTGTTTTCCTGAGCCTCTACCGGCCTGCCAGTTGAAGAACTCCAGCCTGCCGACCTTATTCAATTTCGCTTGCCAAACTGTGGGAGCAAATAGTTTATAAACGATGTCACGTGATATGAGTTATGATTTTACATTTTGGTATATCATTTTATTAAAGCAAGTTTATGATTAATTTAAAGTATAACTAAATTAATTATGGTATGGAATAAGTTAATGAATGTTGTAAAATATATATATATATATATGTATGGATCCTGGTTATGTTTTCTTTAACTATATTTATATTTAAAGTTCAATTAAGTATGTAATGTATGAATGTAACGATATCTGTGACATCTGTAAGGGGGGCGTTACAAACATCTCTAACAAACTGATAACAATCTCCCTAATCTTTACTAACAACCAGATAATACTAAAACTTATCATTATTAAAAAATAAGTAAATAAAACACCTAATTTCCCTAACTGTCTGACATTCTCCTTCAAGTTGGTGCATAGATATCTATCATGCCCAACTTGCTAATGAGATACTCATAGTTAGGTCTAAATAGTCCTTTTGTAAGAATATCAACCATTTGTTGCGAAGTTGAAACACATGGCATACAAATAGCTCCTGCTTCAAGTTTCTCCTTTATAAAGTGCCTGTCAATTTCAACGTGTTTTTTTTAGTCATGTTGAACCAGATTGTGTGCGATGCTAATAACTGCTTTATTGTTGCAGTTTAGCTTCATAGGCATAATCACTAGCCTTTTTAGTTCTTACAAAACTCGTCTTAACCATAACATCTTGCAATCTCCATGAGCCATAGATCTATATTTTGCTTCTACACTACTCCAAGCAACTACATTTTGTTTCTTGCTTCTCTATGTCATTAAGTTTCCCCACATAAAGGTACAATATCTTGATATTGATTTGCTATTAGTAATTGAGCCTGCCTCAATGACTCTTTCTTCATTCTTCTTAAACAAAAGACCTTTCCTTGGTGGACTCTTCAAATACCTAACAATTTAAAACACTGCCTCAAGGTGCTCTTCAGGACAAGAATGCATGATCCGACTTACAAGACTGATTGCAAATGCAATATCAGGACACACATGTGACAAGTAAATTAGTTTTCCAACTAGCTTTTGGTACCGTGATGTATCCACTGGATTATTCTTGCTTTCACCAAGCTTCTAGTTTGGATCAATTGGAGTTTTAGTAAGATGACAACCATTCAGTCCAATTCCATTAAGTAGGTCTATGATGTATTTCCGTTGCAAAACTGTAATTCCTTTCTTTGAATGAGCAACGTCCATACCAAGTATCTTAGTACTCCCAAGTCTTTAATCTCAAACTCCGACACTAGACACTACTTCAACCGCTCCATCTCAACTATGTCATCTATAGTAAAAATAATATTGTCCACATACATTATAAGAATAGCTAACTTCCCATTACTCGAATGCTTTGTGACCATAATATGATCAGCCTGTCCTTGAATGTATCCTTCTTTTTTTTTTGAGATTAAGTGAACTTCTTAAACCAGGCTCTTGGCAAATGTTTCAATCTGTATAAAGATTTTTTCAATTTGTAGACTTTTGATTGAAACTTCTTTTCAAATCCTAGTGGTGGATCTATGTAAACTTCTTCATCCAAGTCTACATTAAGAAACACATTCTTCACATCTAGTTGTTGTAAGTACTAGTCAAGATTCGCTACAATTGACAAAAGTACTCTTACTATGTTTAGTTTGGCTAATGGTGCAAAGGTTTCAAGTTAGTCAATACCGTATATTCGAGTGAAACCTTTAGCCACTAATCGTGCCTTGTATCACTCAAGTCATCCATCTGACTTGTACTTTGTCGTAAACACCCATTTACATCCAACCGTCTTTTTTCCTCTTGGCAGATACATTACTTCCCTTGTTTTATTTTTCTCAAAAGCCCTCATCTCTTTAAGAATAGCCTCCTTCCACTTGGGAACCTATAGAGCATCCTGTACATTCTTTTGAATTTCCACACAAGATAACTGTAAACTGAAAAACAAAGAGGTAGATGTGTAAGAAACAAAGTTAGACATGGAATTTTTTGTACAAGATCTAACATCCTTTCATACAGCAATAGGGTCACACAGATTAGAGGAACTTGACTCATGCTAAAAAACTAGAGTAGACTTAGAATTAGTTTGACTGGCTTGGATAGGTTCGGCATGAAGATTACTTGGAGATTCGGTTGAGTTTTGATCAGTCTTTAGTTTAGACTCTTGACAGTGCTGAGGAGCATTGGTCTCATTACTTTGAATTTGTTTCTTCCATGAGTAAACAAGAAGTTCTTTAGTACTTGTTGTTTTCCCATTGTTGGTTCTAATAAGTTTATGATCATGATTTGGCTTTATAGAATATGGTCATGATTTTTCATTAGTTAAAACACTAGGTTCCGTATTTATAATAAAATTTGGTCCATCAGAAGTTTTGGATGAGATATCTATGACATTTTCAAGTTCAAAAATGTCTAAATACCCCAAATCTTCATGTTGTCTGTCCCCTTGAAGATGAGTTTTAAAGAACGGTTTGGATTCAAAAACGGTGACATCCATGGTGACAAACAAATTTTTGGAAATAGGATTGTAGCATTTGTATCCTTTTTGGGTTGGAGCATAGCCCACAAAGATACATTTCATTGTTCTCAGATCTAATTTACCATGGTTATGATCATGAATATGTACAAAAGCAGTACATCAAACAATTTCAAAGGTTAAGTAGAGGGCAATTTAGACATAGGAAAGCATTTTTTAAGAAACATTTAAAGGTGTCTGAATTTTTAAAATTTTTGTAGGTATTCAATTTATAAGGTATGTAGTCGTAATGATAGCCTCACCCGAAAGATACCTAGGAACCTTGTTTGTAAACAACAATGCACTAGCAACTTCCAACAAATGTTTGTTTTTCTGTTTAGCTAACCCATTTTGTTAGGGTGTGTCATTGCAAGAACTTTGGTGGATCATACCTTTTTTCCAAGAAAAAATTGCCTAAGATTTTTTTAAAATATTCCCTGCCATTGTCACTTCTGTGAATTTTTTTTTCTTGAAATTGGATTTCTATCATGGTGTAGAAATTTTTGAAAACCTCGTCCATTTCAGACTTGTCTTTTTAGCAAATACACCCAACTTACCATCATGTTTTCATTGATAAAGGTAACAAGCCATTTTTTTTTCTAAATTTGTTGGAATTCTAGATGGTCCTTAAACATCATTGTGGATTAATGTAAATGGTTTAGATGGCTAATATGGTTTTGGAGGGAAAAATGTATGGTGGTGTTTAGCTAATTCACAAATCTCACACTAAAATGAAAATCATAAAAGCTTGGATGTCCTAACTTATAATGCCATATGATAACATTATTATCACTAGAAATAGAAATAGATTTAAGACAGGTACTTCGAACTTGTCTTCTCGAATCAGGTCCATCCTCAAAGAAATAGAGACCTCTACCTTCTCTAGAACTGCTAATCATTCTCCCCGAGGCCAATTCTTGAAACTCACAGTCAGAAGAATAGAAATTAGCATGACACTTGAGATCTTTGGTCAACTTGTTGTTGACTATAGATTACAAGACAGTTTGGGAACATGAAGGACATTATGCAAGGTTAAGAAAGAAAATATAACAATAGACCCTGTTCCAATCGAGAGAGCACCATCAGTGATCTTGATTTTTTTGTTCCCTGCACTCAGACTGTAAGTTGAGAAAAGATTGGAGCAACTTGTCATATGATCAACTACTTTGGAGTTATGATCCAAGACATGTTTTAACTAGAATTAACACTAAGGAGAGTAGTGACAAAGTTACCTTTTTAAACTAAAGAACAAGAGGGGTTTACAAAAAATTGTGGAGATTGAAAAAGTTTGTATAAGTGCTCTAACTATTCCTTTGTGAATGGAGATGCTTCTGAATTGACTTGCTACCTCTGGTTTTCTTCATGTGAAGCTTGAAAGGCTCAATTTCTAGTCCCTGGTTTTTTCTTCTAATCCTAAGGCTTTCCATGAATCTTCCAACACGTCTCCTATATGTCCCATGGCCTTTTGCAATGGTCGCACCAAGGTTTCTTCCTCCTTTTATCTTCCATTTTAGAACTTGAAGCTATGGCTGAGTTCTCTCTTTTTATCATGGGCTTTGATTCACAATTGTTCAACATAACTTTCCTTTTGGTTTCTTCTCTTCTATTCTCTAAGCATACCTCTCGAAGGGATGGTAGGGGTTTTCTTCCAAGAATTCGACCCCTTCATCTAGATTACGATTTAGACTTGCTTGAAACAAACACATTATCATTTTCTTCCTTCTTCGTAATTTTCACACTCTTAGGGGACTATCCCATTCATCATTGTAGCATTGATCCAATTCTTGCCACAATGAAATTATCTCATTATAGTACATAGTAACTCCACGCTTGCCTTGCTTGGATTGCTAAAGTTTTGTTTTTAAATAAAAAACCTAAGATGCGTTTTCTAAATCTGAATAGGTTTCTCACACAGCATCCCACACATCTTTTGTAGTTGGCAGGAAGAGATGGTGTTTGCCTATGGTTTGCTCCATTGAGTTGATAAGCGAGGCAGTGACTAATGAGTTTTTTGACCTCCATATGCTTAGATTTGGATCTCCTGTGGCTGGTTACTTCACTTCACCAGTCAAATGTTCTTTCCTCTGGCATCGATTGCCAACTTCACCAATTGAGCCCATTCTAGGTAATTCTTCCCACTTAATTTGTGAGAAGTCAACTGAAACAAAGAATTCTGGTTAAAATGATCTGCTCCATTATAAGTCGTGATAGGTCTTGAACTCGAACTCTCTGTCATTTCAGAACAACTTGCAGTTTTCTTGGCCCTCGTCATCATTGTTTTGACCATTTAATGGAAGAGCCGTAGCTCTAATACCATATAAGTTTAGAAGAAATAGAAGCTAAACAATATATTTAGAAGAAGTAAGACTAAGCTTCTTCTTATTGAATTACTCCAAAGTAAAAAAACAATTACATATTTATAGGAAAAGTTGTCCCACAAAGTTTTCACCTAATAGTTGAAAATAAGGAAACAAAAGAACATCTCTAACAAACCAATCACAATCTCCCTAATCTTTGCCAACAACCAAATAATACTAAAACTTATCGTTATTAAAAAAAAGTAAACAAAACACCTAATTTCCCTAACTATCTGATAGTTACCTTTTTCTTTAATCCATTCCGACATATGGGGACCTTCTAGAATCCTGAATATTACCAGGGCAAAGTAGTTTGTTACTTTTATAGATGATTGCACAAGGGTAACTTGGGTGTATCTCATGAAAAACAAATCTGAAGTGAGTGAGAGGATAAAAAACCAAATGATAAAAAAAAAAACCAAAATTTTCCAAATGATCAAAAACCAATTTGGGGTGAGGATAAAAAACCTACAGAGTGATAATGTAAGAGATTACTTCAATCAAATACTTTCACCTTTTCTTTAAAGAAGGGGTTATCCATTACTCATCTTGTGTTGATACGCCACAACAAAATGGGATATCCGAGTGGAAAAATAGACATCTTTTAGAAGTTACTTGAGCACTCTTGTTTTAAAATAATGTTCCTAAATCCTATTGGGGGAATCAGTTCTCACTGCAGCTCACTTGATTAATAGAAAGCCCTCTAAAGTTCTCAGCTTTACCCCAATTCACAAATACCTTCTGAATTACCTCCAAAAGTTTTTGGGTATGTTGTTTTTGTTCATATTCATGCCATTAATTGAGGCAAACTTGATCCTAGAGCACTAAAATGCATCTTTGTTGGCTATTCTTACACTAAAAAGGGTATAAATGTTATCATCCGCTTTTCGTAAATTCTTCATTTCAATGGATGTTACCTTTATTGAAAACCAGCTTTTTTATTTAGGCTCTCATCTTCAGAGGGAGGGTGTGAGTGAAGATAAAAACATGAGCTATTTTTTCCTGATTTATACCTGATTTACAACCCACTGATCAGCCTAGGGCCACGCTTTCTCCATTTTTGCCTATGACACCCATCCCTTCGCTTGATCAACCACTTAATCAGCCACTTGATTCATTAGAACCAACCTCAATTAGGCCCCTAGTTGCTGAAAATAGAGCCCTGGGTTTTTGAAAAACCTCTCCTAGTCTACTCGAGGAGAAGAGAGCTTGCTCTTATGTTGGAAAACGAGTACACAGCGGAATTTTAATTATTTTAAATCAAAGTATTTTCAAAAACACAAGTTTAACATGCTATATACATAAATTAATCAGATCTTACTAACTTTTGTTATGCCAAAGAACTCCTGCAATCAGTGCAGAGAAAAACGTTCCAGAAGAGCCTCAACCAACTAGTCTTCTTTGCTATTCTCTATCCACCATCGGAGTGTGTGTGGGCATACATCATATAGCTCTTCCACCAGTGACTCTCCTTTCAACCAATTAAGAAGACCCAGAGCAAAGGTTCGTAATTGTGAACAAAAGCTCTAAGGGAGTTTTAGAGTAGCTAACACTATAGTACTCACTCTTAACTTCTCAACTGATCTCAATAACTTAGAAAACTCACTCCCTATTTATAGAGGTCAGACCCAAGGTTGGTCATTATCAGGTAAGGCCTCAAAGATTTAAATCTGGATCAACTTTTGATAAATTCATGTAAAAAACACATGATCAAATTATAGTTAGATCAGCAAGTCGAACTAACGGAACAGCCTATCGAACTTGCTCCATTAGTAGGCCAAACTAACCCATCGGCCTGTCGAACTTACGACAATATGATCCCTAAGAATCTTTTATTTCCCACTTGAGATTCCTTGGATAGAGGCTCAATTTTACTACAAATAACCTAATAGAAAAGTTATCTAATTAAAATAGTCATATTTAGATAATCTCTAAGAAAATAAATATTCTCGATAATTCAACAAGTTTATCTTGAATTAATTTACAAAATTATTTCAATCGGGAAACAGATATGAATTATTTGATCCTATCAAATTTTAGCCAATCTAATAATTTAATATAAGCCACCAAATTATTCAAAAAGCATGCTATATCATTACAATATTTATTATGAGCTAGTAAAGGGGACTTGATGGACCTATATAGTTCAAACTCTAATAATTATAAAATATAAAATCCTAGATGCACATTTTATAATTATCAACTTTAACGCTACTCTAGTAAAAGCTTAGAGCTGCACTCGAGCCATATAAAATTATGACATATCATAATGCGTCATATCCCTATAGGATATTCATAAGCGGCTTAAAAATAAATTCTATCTTACCTTCCTAATTATTTTTATCTTACGTTCTATTATCTCACTATTGGAAAATTTACCAGCCAAGGACAGTATACCATTTGTTTATACCTATGCATCCAAATGGTTGAGTGCTCTAGTTTTCCAATTACAAGATAACGCATATAAGATAATATCATTGACTCCACCAATAGAGCTATGGATTCCATATCTATGAATAATAGGTCTACGCTATTAAGAGTCATGTCTCCAACATACTAGTACGCTCACCATCATAAAGTCAAGTTGTCACCCTTTGGTACATCAAAAGCCATAAGACAAGATAGCATACCCATTAGTCATTTCAAGATTAATATACAACACATTTGATTGTCTAAAGTGAATTGATTTGCGTAGATGGAATTATTAATCCAAATCAATTCCACTGCATGTCCTGATCCAATACTATTGGAAACAAAGTGCGCAGCAGAATTTTAAAATTTTTCATCAGAGTAATTTCCAAAACACAAGTTTGACATGTTATATGTATAAATTAAACAGATCTTACTAACCTCAGTGTGCCGAAGAACCTCCGCAATCCGTGTAGAGAAGTAACGTTCCAGAAGAGCCCCAACCAACTGGTCCTCTTTGCTATTCTCTATCCACAACCAGAGTGAGTGTGGGCTCACACGTACAGCTCTTCCATTGGTGACTCTCCTTCCAACCAACAGAGAGAACCCAAAGCTAGTGCTCGTGATTTGTGAACAAAAGCTCTCAGGGAGTTTTTAAGATGCTCACTAGAAGAGTATCACTCTTAATCTCTCAAATTGATCTGAGTAATCATGAGACTCACTCCCTTTATATAGCTATTGGTCCCGGGGTCAGTCCATATCAGATTAGGTCTCAAAAACTCGAAACAGAATCAAATTCAGATCAGTATCTGATAAGATCCGGGTGAAAATGTGTAATCTTATCTCCCGCAGATCGGCAGGCTGAACATTCTGATCGGCAGGCCGATAAGGCCAGTTCGGTAGGCCGAACACGTCATCTGGCAGGCCGAACTCCCGAGAAAAAATCTTCGCGAATCTTTTATTTTCCACCCGAGATTCTAAAGGATAAAGTCTTAGTTTTGATTCAAATAACCCAATAGAGAAGTTATCTGATCAAAACAAACTTTATCAAGATAATCTCTAAGAAAATAAATCAATTCACAATAATTCTACAAGTTTATCTTGATCTAATTTATCCAAAATTAAATCAACCGATAAACAGACAAGAATTATCTGATCGCAATAATTCAACAAGTTTATCTTGAACTAATTTCTTACAAAAATTAATTCAACCAATAAACAGACATGAATTATTTGATTCTTACAAATTTTAAACCAATCTGATAAATCCGACATAAGTCACCAATTATTGAAAAAGCACGCCGTGTCGTTATTTTTATCTCACATTCCATTGTCTCACCATTAGAAAACTTACCATATGATAATCCATAATCGGCTTAAGGACAAGTTCTATCTTACCTTTCCGATTATTTTTATCTCACATTCCATTGTCTCACCATTAGAAAACTTACCATCCAAAGATAGTATACCATTCGCTTACACCTATGTATCCAAATGGTTGAGCGCTCCAGTTTTCTAATTACAGGACAACGCATATAAGAGGATATCATTACTCCTAAAGAGGAGCTATGGATTCCATATCTATGAATAACAAGTCTACGCTATCAAGAGTCATGCCTCCAACGTACCGGCATGCATACCACTATAGAGATGTGGGAGTCACCCATTGGTAAATCAAGAGACACAAGTCGAGATAACGGGTCCACTATTCATCTTAGGATTAAGATACAATACAAATGATTGTCTAAAGTGAATCGATTTGCCAAGACAAAATTATTAATCCAAATCAATTCACTTTATGTCCTGATCCAACACGTCGTCACCTATGACAACGGGCCAATGTTTCTATTCACGGAGTCCAACTCCAATGGTCAAGACAAACCATCTCCCATAAGGGATATAGACAACATAACAATCTTTACACGAATAAAGCGCCCAACTTTATTCCCTCGATTGCGGATCATATGTTTTAGACCATCACCTTAAGAATCGTGTCTATCGCATAATCATTCCATCATATGCCCAATTCTTAAGGTTTAGGCTGACAGTCTCAGACTACTATTTACTTATCATACATTTAACAAATATGAACGTAAAGAGGACAAGATTTGGTATATATAAATAAATAAATTCTTTATTGATAAAAAAGTCTCCAAAAACGTATTACATTTTTACTCCTTAGGGCATACATGTCTAACAAATACATCGAGAGCTGCAGCTATGGACAAGAGAATCCGGATGGACTTAAGCATGGCTACAGGCGAAAAGGTTTCCTCATAATCGATTCCTTCCTTTTGCGTATAACCCTTAGCTACCTGTCTAGCCTTAAAGGTTTCGACCTTTCCATCCACTCCTCTTTTCCTCTTGTAGATCCACTTACACCCTATGGGTTTTACCCCTTCGGGAAGATCCACAAGCTCCCAGACCTTATTAGTCTCCATAGACTTCATCTCTATGTTCATGGCCTCTGTCTAGAGTTTTGAATCAACATCCTCCATAGCTTCTGCGTAAGTATAAGGATCCCTGTCATGTTCATCCGGTTCAGCCAAAAAGACCTCACCATTGAACATATACCTTTCAGGTTGACGCTCGATCCTCCCACTACGCCGAAGCCCCTGAGGTTGTTGTTCAGGTTTGTTTGGTTTTTCTACATCGATCAGAATGGTTTCGTTTGGAACCTCCGTAGTGAAGGAATCACCCCTTAACTCCTCAAGCACCACTTTGCTTCGAGGTTTAGAGTCGTCCATGTAACTCTCCTCAAGGAAAGTTGCATTAGTTGAAACCATGACTTTATTTTCCTTAGGGTTATAAAAATAACCCCCTATAGTCCCTTTTGGATATCCTACAAACACGCAAACTTTCGAACGTGCTTTCAACTTATTCGGATCCTTAAACAGGACATGAGCCGGACATCCCCATATGTGAATATTGTTGGAAACAAAGTGCGCAGCGGAATTTTAAAAATTTTTCGTCAGAGTATTTTCCAAAACACAAGTTTGACATGTTATATGTATAAATTAAACAGATCTTACTAACCTCAGTGTGCCGAAGAACCTCCGCGACCTGTGTAAAGAAGTAACGTTCCAGAAGAGCCTCAACCAACTGGTCTTCTTTGCTATTCTCTATCCACAACCGGAGTGAGTGTGGGCTCACACGTACAGCTCTTCCACCGGTGACTCTCCTTCCAACCAATAGAGAGAACCCAAAGCTAGTGTTCGTGATTTGTGAACAAAAGCTCTCAGGGAGTTTTCAGATGCTCACTAGAAGAGTATCACTCTTAATCTCTCAAATTGATCTGAGTAAATCATTAGACTCACTCCCTTTTTATACCTATTGGTCCTTGGGGTCAGTCCATATCAGATTAGGTCTCAAAAATCGAAACAGAATCAAGTTCGGATCAATATCTGATAAGATACGCGTGAAAAACGCGTAATCTTAGCTGTCGCGGTCGGCATGCCGAACTGTGAGATAGGCAGGCCGAACACGTCATCCGGCATGCCGAACTGCCGAGAAAAAATCTCCGCGAATCTTTTATTTTCCACCCGAGATTCTAAAGGATAAAGTCTCAGTTTTGATTCAAATAGCCCAATAGAAAAGATATCTGATCAAAACAAACTTTATCAAGATAATCTCTAAGAAAATAAATCAATTCACAATAATTCTACAAGTTTATCTTGTTCTAATTGTCCAAAATTAAAACAACCGATAAACAGACAAGAATTATCCGAACGCCATAATTCAACAAGTTCATCTTGAACTAATTTCTTACATAATTAATTCAACTGATAAACAGACATGAATTATTTGATTCTTATAAATTTTAAACCAATCTGATAAATCCGACATAAGTCACCAATTATTGGAAAAGCACGCCGTGTCGTTACAGGATTTTGTGAGCTAGCAAAGGGGACCAAAATGGACCTATAAAGTTCAAGCTTATGATAATTATGAAACCCAATATCCCAGATATACATTTCACAATTATCAACTCCAACGCTACTCCACTAAAAGCTTGGAGCTGCACTCTCGAACTTTATAGAATTACGAAGCTCGTGTAGCTAAGTCTCCATGACATATCATAGTGTATCGCATCCCCATATGATCATCCATAATCGGCTTAAGGACAAGTTCTTACCTTCCCAATTATTTTTATCTTACGTTCCATTGTCTCACCATTAGAAAACTTACCATCCAAAGATAGTATACCATTCGGTCACACCTATGTATCCAAATGGTTGAGCGCTCCAGTTTTCCAATTACAGGACAACGCATATAAGAGGATATCATTACTCCTAAAGAGGAGCTATGGATTCCATATCTATGAATAACAAGTCTACGCTACCAAGAGTCATGCCTCCAACGTACCGGCATGCATGCCACTATAGAGATGTGGGAGTCACCCATTGGTACATCAAAAGACACAAATCGAGACAACGGGCCCATTATTCATCTCAGGATTAAGATACAATACAAATGATTGTCTAAAGTGAATCGATTTGCCAAGACAGAATTATTAATCCAAATCAATTCACTTTATGTCCAGATCCAACACATCGTCACCTATGACAACGCGCCAATGTTTCTATTCACGGAGTCCAACTCCGATGGCCAAGACAAACCATCTCCCAAAAGGGATATAGACAACATAACAATCTTTACATGAACAAAGCGCCCAACTTTATTCCCTCGATTGCGGATCATATATTTTAGACCATCACCTTAAGAGTCGTGTCTACCGCATAATCATCCCATCATATGCCCAACTCTTAAGGTTTAGACTGATAGTCTCAGACTACTGTTTGCTTATCATACATTCAACAAATATGAACGTAAAGAGGACAATATTTGGTATATATAAATGAATAAATTCTTTATTGATAAAAATGTCTCCAAAAACGTAATACATTTTTACTCCTTAGAGGCCATCGGAGTTGGACTCCGTGAATAGAAACATTGGCGCGTTGTCATAGGTGACGATGTGTTGGATCGGGACATAAAGTGAATTGATTTGGATTAATAATTCTGTCTTGGCAAATCGATTCACTTTAGACAATCATTTGTATTGTATCTTAATCCTGAGATGAATAATGGGCCCGTTGTCTCGATTTGTGTCTTTTGATGTACCAATGGGTGACTCCCACATCTCTATAGTGGCATGCATGCCGGTACGTTGGAGGCATGACTCTTGGTAGCGTAGACTTGTTATTCATAGATATGGAATCCATAGCTCCTCTTTAGGAGTAATGATATCCTCTTATATGCGTTGTCCTGTAATTGGAAAACTGGAGCGCTCAACCATTTGGATACATAGGTGTGACCGAATGGTATACTATCTTTGGATGGTAAGTTTTCTAATGGTGAGACAATGGAACGTAAGATAAAAATAATTGGGAAGGTAAGACAGAACTTGTCCTTAAGCCGATTATGGATGATCATATGGAGATGCGATACACTATGATATGTCATGGAGACTTAGCTACACGAGCTTCGTAATTCTATAAAGTTCGAGAGTGCAGCTCCAAGCTTTCAGTGGAGTAGCGTTGGAGTTGATAATTGTGAAATGTATATCTGGGATATTGGGTTTCATAATTATCATAAGCTTGAACTTTATAGGTCCATTTTGGTCCCCTTTGCTAGCTCACAAAATCCTGTAACGACACGGCGTGCTTTTCCAATAATTGGTGACTTATGTCGGATTTATCAGATTGGTTTAAAATTTATAAGAATCAAATAATTCATGTCTGTTTATCGGTTGAATTAATTATGTAAGAAATTAGTTCAAGATGAACTTGTTGAATTATGGCGTTCGGATAATTCTTGTCTGTTTATCGGTTGTTTTAATTTTGGACAATTAGAACAAGATAAACTTGTAGAATTATTGTGAATTGATTTATTTTCTTAGAGATTATCTTGATAAAGTTTGTTTTGATCAGATATCTTTTCTATTGGGCTATTTGAATCAAAACTGAGACTTTATCCTTTAGAATCTCGGGTGGAAATAAAAGATTCACGGAGATTTTTTCTCAGCAGTTCGGCATGCCGGATGACGTGTTCGGCCTGCCGAACTGGCCAGTTCGGCCTGCCTATCTCACAGTTCGGCATGCCGACCGCGACAGCTAAGATTACGCGTTTTTCACGCTTATCTTATCAGATATTGATCCGAACTTGATTCTGTTTCGATTTTTGAGACCTAATCTGATATGGACTGACCCCAAGGACCAATAGGTATAAAAAGGGAGTGAGTCTAATGATTTACTCAGATCAATTTGAGAGATTAAGAGTGATACTCTTCTAGTGAGCATCTGAAAACTCCCTGAGAGCTTTTGTTCACAAATCACGAACACTAGCTTTGGGTTCTCTCTATTGGTTGGAAGGAGAGTCACTGGTGGAAGAGCTGTACGTGTGAGCCCACACTCACTCCGGTTGTGGATAGAGAATAGCAAAGAAGACCAGTTGGTTGAGGCTCTTCTGGAACGTTACTTCTCTACACAGGTCGCGGAGGTTCTTCGGCACACTGAGGTTAGTAAGATCTGTTTAATTTATACATATAACATGTCAAACTTGTGTTTTGGAAAATACTCTGATGAAAAATTTTTAAAATTCCGCTGCGCACTTTGTTTCCAACAATTGGTATCAGAGCAGAGGTTTTTACATAAATTTGCAAGTTTGTGATCATGTTATATGCATAAATTTTGTGATCTTAATCTCTCCAATGCTTGAATTAAATTTTATAGAGAGATGGCTCTCTAGGTTTCTATATAATATATATGTTGTCATGGATTATATGGTGAATGTTTATTAATTAATTATGGTTGATTAAATTGTTGTTTAATTATTTATTAATTAATTAATACCGGTTATGGTTCCTTAGAGGTTAGAATGTGTATCTAGGTTTTTCATGTAATTAGATGGCGGACTATCATCTCCGTCTTAGAATTATTATTTAATTTTTAATTTGTAAGAATTCTGTAATTAAATAATTATTCGGAGAAGACGGAACGAGAAGTCGGAACATAAAATTGATGAATTGCATTAAAATTGTATTTTCTGGATTGAGGGTTTTCTGCTCGGTCGGCATGCCGGACCTCACAGTTCGGCAGGCCGAAGGTCACCGATCGGCAGGCCGGACGTACGGTCCGGCAGGCCGACAGTGGGGCAGAAATTTTGGTGCTCTGCCGGCAGGCCGAACCACCATGATCGGCAGACCGATCACCCAGATCGGCCTGCCGACCGAGAGCTGCCAGGTGTCCAGAAAAGGTGCGATTTTTCCAGTGCAGTTTTAATTTTATTTTTGGGACGATTCTGAGAAACATTAAATTTGGATATGACCGGAAATATGAAGTGTTCGATTCATACGGGATTGAGGACTTGAAGATGGATATTACATGAAGAAGGATACAGCTTGAGGATTCAAGGATGAAGAATCGATAAATGTCTCGATTATTCTCTTGTAATCTTAGTTTTTCTATTCTCTAGGGTGGAACCATAATATTACGGTTATTATTATTATTATGCTTGTAGCTTTGCTTGATTGCTTTGCTTGTCTGCATTATAATATGATTTACCATGTATATTGATAACATGTCATATAGAATAGGGAGTGCCGCTCATATTAAAATTGTTCATGCATAATTTCAAAATAAAACCTTGACTTCAAAAGATTGAGTGGGAGAAGGTTTTCGAAGAGAGAACCTAAGGCCTCCATCGTTGGTCCATAGGAAGAACATGATGGTCCCAACCCCTAGGAAGGGATTTCTATCATGTACCAGATTGGATCTCTGAAAGGATAAGGTATTTTAGTATGATTTATGGTTTCACACCCCTAGGTGGTGATTATAAATCATGGATAAAATATTAAAACGGTGGTTATACACTCACGTTAATTTTATTATTAACCTCCCCTAGGAGCTCTGTTAATGAAATTAATGGCCAAAGAAACGATTATTATTATATGCTGGATCATACGGGTCCTGGATGGCATATATTAATCAGGAGGGGATCCGTGTTCCTGATTGAATTTGGCATGACTCCCCTAGGAGCTTGTTGAATTCTGAGTTGGGAATTATCGTTGTAAGGTTGTGATATTTTCAAGGTTTTGACACATAAACACATTTGTATGATTTTACATGATTGTGTTATCTTACTAAATTATTATATATGTTTGCTTATGTTTGGTATATGATTCTTTATTGTAGATTGAAAATGTCTAAAAACGCTTTGTCATCGATACTTGACAAAAACCAATTAACCGGTGAGAACTATAATGATTGGAAACGGAACCTGGACATCGTCCTTTTCTTTGAGAAACTGAAATATGTTCTGACAACTCCTTGTCCTCCCGAGCCTACGGGAGACTCAAGTAATGAGCAATTCCAAGCGTACGACCGCTGGAAAGATGCTAATGATCAGGCCCCGCTGCTATGTTATGGCTAGCATGAATAACGTGCTACAGGCTCAACATCAGGATTATGAGACTGCGAAGCAGATCTTGGATAATCTTGAGGACATGTTTGGAGGCCAGGCCATAACAAAGCGGCAAGGGGCGCTTCGGAAACTCTTAAACTGTAGACAGAGACCGGGGACATCTGTAAAGGAGCACATGATGTTGGTCATGGGTTACCTCGCTGAGGCTCAAACCAATGGAGCCGACATCGATGCTGAAACTCAGATGACTATGGTCTTTGAGACTCTGTCTAAGGAATTTATTTCGTTTAGAGCTACTTTTAATTTAAGCAATAGATGGGATATGACCTTGATAGAACTGATGAAACAGTTACAAGAGTTTGAACTGCTGATCAGGGAGTCTCCTGCTAGTGGAGAGGCCAATATGGTAGCTGCTTCTGGTTCTAATCCTAACTCTGGGAATGGAAAGAAGCAACGGGCCAAAAGTGGGAAGTCTTCTATTCATATTGCTACCAAGAGCAAGAAGAAGAAAAAGAAGAACCCAAAGAAGCTTAAGTGCTTCTTTTGTGGTAAGGTCGGGCATATAAAGAAGCATTGCAAGGACTTCCTTTCCAAGGGAGGTAGGTGTGATCTTCTATATTTAGAAACTTGTTTGGTCGAGGAATCCAGTGACATTTGGGTCATAGATTCCGGTGCAACTAATCATGTTTGTGTTTCTCTGCAGGGATTCAAAGAAACGAGAAGTCTACTTCGTGAAGACTTAACGCTTCGGATGGGCGATGGATCCTTGGTCCCAGCGGAAGCAGTGGGAGATGTCCATCTTTATTTTGATAATTATAGGAGTTTAATTTTGCGAGATTGTTTTTATGTTCCTAAATTTAAAAGGAATTTAATTTCTGTATCTTCTTTATTTAAAGACTCCTACGTGGTATCTTTTAATGAAAAAGTGGTGATTCGTAAAAACAAATCTTTTATCTGTTCTGGATGGATGCAAAATAATCTATATTTTATCAAACCTAAGATGGACCTATTGCTTAATGCTGAGATAAATGATAATGACTCAAAAAGACTTAAAACTTCTCACTCTAATAAGACTTATCTTTGGCATTTGCGCCTTGGCCATATTAACCTAAATAGGATTCAAAGGTTGGTAAGGGATGGACCTTTAAGTCACTTAAAGGTGGAATCTATACCTCAATGTGAGTCTTGTTTGGAGGGTAAAATGACCAAAAGACCATACGGGTCTAAGGGCAATAGGGCCGAAGGGGTTCTAGAACTTGTGCATAGTGATGTTTGCGGACCGATGAACATCCGGGCACGAGGAGGGTATGAGTACTTCGTTACTTTTATTGACGATTACTCAAGATATGGGTATGTGTTCCTAATGCACCACAAAAGCGAAACTTATGATAAGTTCAGGGAGTTTCGGGCTGAAGTGGAAAAGCAATTGGGTAGACCCATAAAGGCACTTCGATCTGATCGAGGTGGGGAATACCTTTCTGATGAGTTCTTGGGACACTTGTTAGAGAATGGGATTTTATCCCATTTGACTGCGCCGGGTACTCCGCAGCAGAATGGCGTAGCAGAGAGAAGGAATAGGACTTTGTTGGACATGATTCGGTCCATGATGAGTTATTCATCATTGCCTTTATCCTTTTGGGGATATGCACTACAAACCGCATGTTATCTTTTGAACAATGTGCCTTCAAAATCGGTCCCTAAAACTCCTCACGAGTTGTGGACAAGACGGAAGACATCCTTAAACCATATTCGCATATGGGGATGTCCAGCTCATGTCCTGTTTAAGGATCCGAATAAGTTGGAAGCACGTTCAGAAGTTTGCGTGTTTGTAGGATATCCAAAAGGGACTAAAGGGGGTTATTTTTATAACCCAAAGGAAAATAAAGTCGTGGTTTCAACTAATGCAACTTTCCTTGAGGAGAGTTACATGAACGACTTTAAACCTCAAAGCAAAGTGGTGCTTGAGGAGTTGAGGGGTAATCCGTTTACTCCGGAGGTTCCAAACGAAACCATTCCGATCGGTGTAGAAAAACCAAACAAACCTGAACAACAACCTCAGGGGATTCGGCGTAGTGGGAGGATCGGGCGTCAACCTGAGAGGTATATGTTCAATGGGGAGGTCTTTTTGGCTGAACCGGATGAACATGACAGGGATCCTTATACTTACGCAGAAGCTATGGAGGATGTTGATTCAAGACTCTGGACAGAGGCCATGAACATTGAGATGAAGTCTATGGAGACTAATCGGGTCTGGGAGCTTGTGGATCTTCCCGAAGGGGTAAAACCCATAGGGAGTAAGTGGATCTACAAGAGGAAAAGAGGAGTGGATGGAAAGGTCGAAACCTTTAAGGCTAGACTGGTAGCTAAGGGTTATACGCAAAAGGAAGGAATCGATTATGAGGAAACCTTTTCGCCTGTAGCCATGCTTAAGTCCATCCGGATTCTCTTGTCCATAGCTGCCGCTCTCGACTACGAGATTTGGCAGATGGATGTCAAGACGGCTTTTCTGAATGGCTATCTTGATGAGTCCATTTATATGGAACAACCAGACAGGTTCAAGGTCGCGGGTCAAGAGGGTAAGGTTTGTAAGCTGCTAAAGTCAATTTATGGACTTAAGCAGGCTTCTCGTTCTTGGAACATAAGATTTGATCATGTGATCAAGACTTATGGGTTCTCACAAAATGTGGATGAACCATGTGTTTACAAACACATTAAGGATGGGAAGGTGGTTTTTCTACTACTCTATGTAGATGACATTCTGCTACTTGGCAATGACGTTGGGGCATTGTCATTGGTCAAATTATGGTTGACCAAGCAGTTTGACATGAAGGACTTGGGTGAGGCTAATTTTGTTCTCGGTATCCAGATCTTTCGGGATAGGAAGAACAAAATGATAGCTTTGTCCCAGGCCAGCTACATAGATAAAATTCTCAAGAGGTTTGCAATGCAAGATTCCAAGAAAGGTGGGCAACCATCAAGGTCTGGAATTACTCTTTCTAAGAAAGACTCTCCAAAGTCTTATGAAGAAAGAGAATATGAAGAAAGAGAATACATGAAGAAGGTGCCTTATGCTTCGGCAGTAGGTAGTCTCATGTATGCCATGCTTTGCACTCGACCGGATATTAGCTATGCGGTCGGGATTGTGAGTCGATTTCAAGCGGATCCAGGACCGAACCATTGGGTTACGGTAAAGCATATTTTCAAGTACCTGAGAAGGACTCGAGGGTATATGCTTATGTATTCGGGTGAGGATTTAACTCCTCTATGATACACTGATTCAGATTTTCAATCCTGCCTGGATTCTAGGAAATCGACTTCAGGGTTTGTGTTTACTCTGGGTGGCGGTGCCATCAGTTGGAGAAGTGCGAAGCAAGATTGCACTTCGGATTCAACGATGGAGGCCGAGTATGTGGTGGCTAGTGATGCTTCGAAAGAAGCAGTGTGGCTCCGCAAGTTCCTTGGGGATCTTGAGGTAGTTCCTGGAATGGATAAAGCGGTATCACTGTACTGTGATAACAGTGCGGCGGTAGCTAATGCTAAGGAACCAAGATTTCACAAGAAGAGTAAGCATATTGATCGGAAGTATCATGTGATAAAGGACTTCGTTGAGAGCGGGCATGTCACAGTGTGCAAGATCGCGTCAGAGGACAATTTAGCTGATCCATTTACGACGACACTTTCTGGGAGAGTCTTTGAAAGGCATGTGGAAGCTATGGGGATGCGAAATTTGCAGTATTTACTCACTTAGTGCAAGTGGGAGATTATTAGACATGTATGCTCTAAGGAGTAAAAATGTAATACGTTTTTGGAGACATTTTTATCAATAAAGAATTTATTCATTTATATATACCAAATATTGTCCTCTTTACGTTCATATTTGTTGAATGTATGTTAAGCAAATAGTAGTCTGAGACTGCCGATCTAAACCTTAAGAATTGGGCATATCATGGGATGATTATGCAAAAGACACGATTCTTAAGGTGATGGTCTAAAATATATGATCCGCAATCGAGGGAATAAAGTTGGGCGCTTTGTTCATGTAAAGATTGTTATGTTGTCTATATCCCTTTTGGGAGATGGTTTGTCTTGGCCATCGGAGTTGGACTCCGTGAATAGAAACATTGGCGCGTTGTCATAGGTGACGATGTGTTGGATCGGGACATAAAGTGAATTGATTTGGATTAATAATTCTGTCTTGGCAAATCGATTCACTTTAGACAATCATTTGTATTGTATCTTAATCTTGAGATGAATAATGGGCCCGTTGTCTCGATTTGTGTCTTTCGATGTACCAATGGGTGACTCCCACATCTCTATAGTGGCATGCATGCCGGTACGTTGGAGGCATGACTCTTGGTAGCGCAGACTTGTTATTCATAGATATGGAATCCATAGCTCCTCTTTAGGAGTAATGATATCCTCTTATATGCGTTGTCCTGTAATTGGAAAACTAGAGCGCTCAACCATTTGGATACATAGGTGTGACCGAATGGTATACTATCTTTGGATGGTAAGTTTTCTAATGGTGAGACAATGGAACGTAAGATAAAAATAATCGGGAAGGTAAGACAGAACTTGTCCTTAAGCCGATTATGGATGATCATATGGGGATGTGATACACTATGATATGTCATGGAGACTTAGCTACACAAGCTTCGTAATTCTATAAAGTTCGAGAGTGCAGCTCTAAGCTTTTAGTGGAGTAGCGTTGGAGTTGATAATTGTGAAATGTATATCTGGGATATCGGGTTTCATAATTACCATAAGCTTGAACTTTATAGGTCCATTTTGGTCCCCTTTGCTAGCTCACAAAAACCTGTAACGAAACGGCGTGCTTTTCCAATAATTGGTGACTTATGTCGGATTTATCAGATTGGTTTAAAATTTATAAGAATCAAATAATTCATGTCTGTTTATCGGTTGAATTAATTATGTAAGAAATTAGTTCAAGATGAACTTGTTGAATTATGGCGTTCGGATAATTATTGTCTGTTTATCGGTTGTTTTAATTTTGGACAATTAGAACAAGATAAACTTGTAGAATTATTGTGAATTGATTTATTTTCTTAGAGATTATCTTGATAAAGTTTGTTTTGATCAGATATCTTTTCTATTGGGCTATTTGAATCAAAACTGAGACTTTATCCTTTAGAATCTCGGGTGGAAAATAAAAGATTCGCGGAGATTTTTTCTCGGCAGTTCGGCATGCCGGATGACGTGTTCGGCCTGCCGAACTGGCCAGTTCGGCCTGCCTATTTCACAGTTCGGCATGCCGACCGCGACAGCTAAGATTACGCGTTTTTCACGCGTATCTTATCAGATATTGATCCGAACTTGATTCTGTTTCGATTTTTGAGACCTAATCTGATGTGGACTGACCCCAAGGACCAATAGGTATAAAAAGGGAGTGAGTCTAATGATTTACTCAGATCAATTTGAGAGATTAAGAGTGATACTCTTCTAGTGAGCATCTGAAAACTCCCTGAGAGCTTTTGTTCACAAATCACGAACACTAGCATTGGGTTCTCTCTATTGGTTGGAAGGAGAGTCACCGGTGGAAGAGCTGTACGTGTGAGCCCACACTCACTCCGGTTGTGGATAGAGAATAGCAAAGAAGACCAGTTGGTTGAGGCTCTTCTGGAACGTTACTTCTCTACACAGGTCGTGGAGGTTCTTCGGCACACTGAGGTTAGTAAGATCTGTTTAATTTATACATATAACATGTCAAAGTTGTGTTTTGGAAAATACTCTGATGAAAAATTCTTTATTGATAAAAATGTCTCCAAAAACGTATTACATTTTTACTCCTTAGAGCATACATGTCTAACAAATATGGTTTAAGGATGTCTTCCGTCTTGTCCACAACTCGTGAGGAGTTTTAGGGACCGATTTTGAAGGCACATTGTTCAAAAGATAACATGCGGTGTGTAGTGCATATCCCCAAAAGGATAATGGTAACGATGAATAACTCATCATGGACCGAATCATATCCAACAAAGTCCTATTCCCTCTCTCCGCTACGCCATTCTGCTGCAGAGTGCCGGGCACAGTCAAATGGGATAAAATCCCATTCTCTAACAAGTGTCCCAAGAACTCATCAGAAAGGTATTCCCCACCTCGATCAGAATGAAGTGCCTTTATGGGCCTACCTAATTGCTTTTCCACTTCAGCCCGAAACTCCCTGAACTTATCATAAGTTTCGCTTTTGTGGTGCATTAGGTACACATACCCATATCTTGAGTAATGGTCAATAAAAGTGACGAAGTACTCATACCCTCCTCGTGCCCGGATGTTCATCGGTCTGCAAACATCACTATGCACAAGTTCTAGAACCCCTTCGGCTCTATTGCCCTTAGACCCGTATGGTCTTTTGGTCATTTTACCCTCCAAACAAGATTCACATTGAGGTATAGATTCCACCTTTAAGTGACTTAAAGGTCCATCCCTTACCAACCTTTGAATCTTATTTAGGTTAATATGGCCAAGGCGCAAATGCCAAAGATAAGTCTTATTAGAGTGAGAAGTTTTAAGTCTTTTTGAGTCATTATCATTTATCTCAGCATTAAGCAATAAGTCCATCTTAGGTTTGATAAAATATAGATTATTTTGCATCCATCCAGAACAGATAAAAGATTTATTTTTACGAATCACCATTTTTTCATTAAAAGATACGACATAGGAGTCTTTAAATAAAGAAGATACAGAAATTAAATTCCTTTTAAATTTAGGAACATAAAAACAATCTCGCAAAATTCCTTAGATAGAGTCTCAAAGACCATAGTCATCTGAGTTTCAGCATCGATGTCGGCTCCATTGGTTTGAGCCTCAGCGAGGTAACCCATGACCAACATCATATGCTCCTTTACAGATGTCCCCAGTCTCTGTCTACAGTTTAAGAGTTTCTAAAGCGCCCCTTGTCGCTTCGTTATAGCCTGGCCTCCGAACATATCCTCAAGATTATCCAAGATCTGTGAATAATCTTGATGTTGAGCCTTCAGCATGTTGTTCATGCTAGCCATAACATAGCAGCGGGCCTGATCATTAGCATCTTTCCAGCGATCGTACGCTTAGAATTGCTCATTACTTGAGTCTCCCGTAGGCTCGGGAGGACAAGGAGTTGTCAGAACATATTTCAGTTTCTCAAAGGAAAGGACAATGTCCAGGTTCCGTTTCCAATCGTTATAGTTCTCACCGGTTAATTGGTTTTTGTCAAGTATCGATTATAAAGCGTTTTTAGACATTTTCAATCTACAATGAAGAATCATATACCAAACATAAGCAAACATATATAATAATTTAGTAAGATAACACAATCATGTAAAATCATACAAATGTGTTTATGTGTCAAAACCTTGAAAATATCACAACCTTACAACGATACTTCCCAACTCAGAATTCAACAAGCTCCTAGGGGAGTCATGCCAAATTCAATCAGGACACGGATCCCCTCCTGATTAATATATGCCATCCAGGACCCATATGATCCAGCATATACTAATAATCGTTTCTTTGGCCATTAATTTTATTAACAGAGCTCCTAGGGGAGGTTAATAATAAAATCAACGTGAGTGTATAACCACCGTTTCAATATTTTATCCATGATTTATAATCACCACCTAGGGGTGTGCAACCATAAATCATACTAAAATATCTTATCCTTTCAGAGATCCAATCTGGTACATGATAGAAATCCCTTCCTAGGGGTCAGGACCACCATGTTCTTCCTATGGACCAACGATGGAGGCCTTAGGTTCTCTCTTCGAAAACCTTCTCCCACTCAATCTTTTGAAGTCAAGGTTTTATTTTAAAATTATGCATGAACAATTTTAATATGAGCGGCACTCCCTATCCTATATGACATGTTATCAATATACATGGTAAATCATATTATAATGCAGACAAGCAAAGCTACAAGCAAAATAATAATAACCGTAATATTATGGTTCCACCCTAGAGAATAGAAAACGAAGATTACAGGAGAATAATCGAGACATCTATCGATTCTTCATCCTTGAATCCTCAAGCAGTATCCTTCTTCATGTAATATCCATTTTCAAGTCTTCAATCCCGCATGAATCGAATACTTCATATTTCCGGTCATATCCAAATTTAATGTTTCTCAGAATCGTCCCAAAAAATAAAATTAAAACAGCACTAAAAAAATTGCACCTTTTTTGGACACCTGGTAGCTCTCGGTCGGCAGGGCGATCGTAAAAACCTCAGCTCTGATACCAATTGTTGGAAACAAAGTGCGCAGCGGAATTTTAAAATTTTTCATCAGAGTAATTTCCAAAACACAAGTTTGACATGTTATATGTATAAATTAAACAGATCTTACTAACCTCAGTGTGCCGAAGAACCTCCACAATCTGTGTAGAGAAGTAACATTCCAGAAGAGCCTCATCCAACTGGTCCTCTTTGCTATTCTCTATCCACAACCGGAGTGAGTGTGGGCTCACACGTATAGCTCTTCCACCGGTGACTCTCCTTCCAACCAACAGAGAGAACCTAAAGCTAGTGCTCGTGATTTGTGAACAAAAGCTCTCAGGGAGTTTTTAAGATGCTCACTAGAAGAGTATCACTCTTAATCTCTCAAATTGATCTGAGTAAATCATGAGACTCACTCCCTTTATATAGCTATTGGTCCTGGGGTCAGTCCATATCAGATTAGGTCCAAAAAACTCAAAACAGAATCAAATTTGGATCAGTATCTGATAAGATCTGCGTGAAAACGTGTAATCTTATCTCCCGCTGATCGGTAGGCCGAACATTCTGATCGGCAGGCCGATAAGGCTAGTTCGGCAGGCCAAACACGTCATCCGGCAGGCCGAACTCCCGAGAAAAAATTACCGCGAATCTTTTATTTTCCACCCGAGATTCTAAAGGATAAAGTCTCAGTTTTGATTCAAATAACCCAATAGAGAAGTTATCTGATCAAAACAAACTTTATCAAGATAATCTCTAAGAAAATGAATCAATTCACAATAATTCTACAAGTTTATCTTGATCTAATTTAACCAAAATTAAATCAACCGATAAACAGACAAGAATTATCTGATCGCAATAATTCAACAAGTTTATCTTGAACTAATTTCTTACAAAAATTAATTCAACCAATAAACAGACATGAATAATTTGATTCTTACTAATTTTAAACCAATCTGATAAATCTGATATAAGTCACCAATTATTGAAAAAGCATGCCGTGTCGTTATTTTTATCTCACATTCCATTGTCTCACCATTAGAAAACTTACCATATGATAATCCATAATCGGCTTAAGGACAAGTTCTATCTTACCTTTCCGATTATTTTTATCTCACATTCCATTGTCTCACCATTAGAAAACTTACCATCCAAAGATAGTATACCAGTCGCTCACACCTATGTATCCAAATGGTTGAGCGCTCCAGTTTTCTAATTACAGGACAACGCATATAAGAGGATATCATTACTCCTAAAGAGGAGCTATGGATTCCATATCTATGAATAACAAGTCTACGCTATCAAGAGTCATGCCTCCAACGTACCGGCATGCATACCACTATAGAGATGTGGGAGTCACCCATTGGTAAATCAAGAGACACAAGTCGAGATAACGGGTCCACTATTCATCTCAGGATTAAGATACAATACAAATGATTGTCTAAAGTGAATCGATTTGCCAAGACAAAATTATTAATCCAAATCAATTCACTTTATGTCCTGATCCAACACGTCGTCACCTATGACAACGGGCCAATGTTTCTATTCACGGAGTCCAACTCCAATGGTCAAGACAAACCATCTCCCATAAGGGATATAGACAACATAACAATCTTTACACGAATAAAGCGCCCAACTTTATTCCCTCGATTGCGGATCATATGTTTTAGACCATCACCTTAAGAATCGTGTCTATCGCATAATCATTCCATCATATGCCCAATTCTTAAGGTTTAGGCTGACAGTCTCAGACTACTATTTACTTATCATACATTTAACAAATATGAACGTAAAGAGGACAAGATTTGGTATATATAAATAAATAAATTCTTTATTGATAAAAAAGTCTCCAAAAACGTATTACATTTTTACTCCTTAGGGCATACATGTCTAACAAATACATCGAGAACTGCAGCTATGGACAAGAGAATCCTGATAGACTTAAGCATGGCTACAGGCGAAAAGGTTTCCTCATAATCGATTCCTTCCTTTTGCGTATAACCCTTAGCTACCTGTCTAGCCTTAAAGGTTTCGACCTTTCCATCCACTCCTCTTTTCCTCTTGTAGATCCACTTACACCCTATGGGTTTTACCCCTTCGGGAAGATCCACAAGCTCCCAGACCTTATTAGTCTCCATAGACTTCATCTCTATGTTCATGGCCTCTGTCTAGAGTTTTGAATCAACATCCTCCATAGCTTCTGCGTAAGTATAAGGATCCCTGTCATGTTCATCCGGTTCAGCCAAAAAGACCTCACCATTGAACATATACCTTTCAGGTTGACGCTCGATCCTCCCACTACGCCGAAGCCCCTGAGGTTGTTGTTCAGGTTTGTTTGGTTTTTCTACATCGATCAGAATGGTTTCGTTTGGAACCTCCGTAGTGAAGGAATCACCCCTTAACTCCTCAAGCACCACTTTGCTTCGAGGTTTAGAGTCGTCCATGTAACTCTCCTCAAGGAAAGTTGCATTAGTTGAAACCATGACTTTATTTTCCTTAGGGTTATAAAAATAACCCCCTATAGTCCCTTTTGGATATCCTACAAACACGCAAACTTCTGAACGTGCTTCCAACTTATTCGGATCCTTAAACAGGACATGAGCTGGACATCCCCATATGTGAATATGGTTTAAGGATGTCTTCCGTCTTGTCCACAACTCGTGAGGAGTTTTAGGGACCGATTTTGAAGGCACATTGTTCAAAAGATAACATGCGGTGTGTAGTGCATATCCCCAAAAGGATAATGGTAACGATGAATAACTCATCATGGACCGAATCATATCCAACAAAGTCCTATTCCCTCTCTTCGCTACGCCATTCTGCTGCAGAGTGCCGGGCACAGTCAAATGGGATAAAATCCCATTCTCTAACAAGTGTCCCAAGAACTCATCAGAAAGGTATTCCCCACCTCGATCAGAATGAAGTGCCTTTATGGGCCTACCTAATTGCTTTTCCACTTCAGCCCGAAACTCCCTGAACTTATCATAAGTTTCGCTTTTGTGGTGCATTAGGTACACATACCCATATCTTGAGTAATGGTCAATAAAAGTGACGAAGTACTCATACCCTCCTCGTGCCCGGATGTTCATCGGTCTGCAAACATCACTATGCACAAGTTCTAGAACCCCTTCGGCTCTATTGCCCTTAGACCCGTATGGTCTTTTGGTCATTTTACCCTCCAAACAAGATTCACATTGAGGTATAGATTCCACCTTTAAGTGACTTAAAGGTCCATCCCTTACCAACCTTTGAATCTTATTTAGGTTAATATGGCCAAGGCGCAAATGCCAAAGATAAGTCTTATTAGAGTGAGAAGTTTTAAGTCTTTTTGAGTCATTATCATTTATCTCAGCATTAAGCAATAAGTCCATCTTAGGTTTGATAAAATATAGATTATTTTGCATCCATCCAGAACAGATAAAAGATTTATTTTTACGAATCACCATTTTTTCATTAAAAGATACGACATAGGAGTCTTTAAATAAAGAAGATACAGAAATTAAATTCCTTTTAAATTTAGGAACATAAAAACAATCTCGCAAAATTAAATTCCTATAATTATCAAAGTAAAGATGGACATCTCCCACTGCTTCCGCTGAGACCAAGGATCCATCGCCCATCCGAAGCGTTAAGTCTTCACGAAGTAGACTTCTAGTTTCTTTGAATCCCTGCAGAGAAACACAAACATGATTAGTTGCACCAGAATCTATGACCCAAATGTCACTGGATTCCTCAACCAAACAAGTTTCTAAATATAGAAGATCACACCTACCTCCCTTGGAAAGGAAGGCCTTGCAATGCTTCTTTATATGTCCTACCTTACCACAGAAGAAGCACTTAAGCTTCTTTGGGTTCTTCTTCTTCTTCTTCTTGCTCTTGGTTGCAGCAGGAATAGAAGACTTGCCACTCTTGGCCCGTTGCTTCTTTCCATTCCCAGAGTTAGGATTGGAACCAGAAGTAGCTACCATATTGGCCTCACCACCAGCAGGAGACTCCCTGATCAACAGTTCAAACTCCTGTAACTGTTTCATCAGTTCCATTAAGGTCATATCCCGTCTATTGCTTAAATTAAAAGTAGCTCTAAACGGAATAAATTCCTTAGATAGAGTCTCAAAGACCATAGTCATCTGAGTTTCAGCATCGATGTCGGCTCCATTGGTTTGAGCCTCAGCGAGGTAACCCATGACCAACATCATATGCTCCTTTACAGATGTCCCCAGTCTCTGTCTATAGTTTAAGAGTTTCTAAAGCGCCCCTTGTCGCTTCGTTATAGCATGGCCTCCGAACATATCCTCGCTTCGGCTCCATTGGTTTGAGCCTCAGCAAGGTAACCCATGACCAACATCATATGCTCCTTTACAGATGTCCCCAGTCTCTGTCTACAGTTTAAGAGTTTCTAAAGCACCCCTTGTCGCTTTGTTATAGCCTGGCCTCCGAACATATCCTCAAGATTATCCAAGATCTGTGAATAATCTTGATGTTGAGCCTTCAGCATGTTGTTCATGCTAGCCATAACATAGCAGCGGGCCTGATCATTAGCATCTTTCCAGCGATCGTACGCTTAGAATTGCTCATTACTTGAGTCTCCCGTAGGCTCGGGAGGACAAGGAGTTGTCAGAACATATTTCAGTTTCTCAAAGGAAAGGACAATGTCCAGGTTCCGTTTCCAATCGTTATAGTTCTCACCGGTTAATTGGTTTTTGTCAAGTATCGATTATAAAGCGTTTTTAGACATTTTCAATCTACAATGAAGAATCATATACCAAACATAAGCAAACATATATAATAATTTAGTAAGATAACACAATCATGTAAAATCATACAAATGTGTTTATGTGTCAAAACCTTGAAAATATCACAACCTTACAACGATACTTCCCAACTCAGAATTCAACAAGCTCCTAGGGGAGTCATGCCAAATTCAATCAGGACACGGATCCCCTCCTGATTAATATATGCCATCCAGGACCCATATGATCCAGCATATACTAATAATCGTTTCTTTGGCCATTAATTTTATTAACAGAGCTCCTAGGGGAGGTTAATAATAAAATCAACACCGTTTCAATATTTTATCCATGATTTATAATCACCACCTAGGGGTGTGCAACCATAAATCATACTAAAATATCTTATCCTTTCAGAGATCCAATCTGGTACATGATAGAAATCCCTTCCTAGGGGTCAGGACCACCATGTTCTTCCTATGGACCAACGATGGAGGCCTTAGGTTCTCTCTTCGAAAACCTTCTCCCACTCAATCTTTTGAAGTCAAGGTTTTATTTTAAAATTATGCATGAACAATTTTAATATGAGCGGCACTCCCTATCCTATATGACATGTTATCAATATACATGGTAAATCGTATTATAATGCAGACAAGCAAAGCTACAAGCAAAATAATAATAACCGTAATATTATGGTTCCACCCTAGAGAATAGAAAACGAAGATTACAGGAGAATAATCGAGACATCTATCGATTTTTCATCCTTGAATCCTCAAGCAGTATCCTTCTTCATGTAATATCCATTTTCAAGTCTTCAATCCCGCATGAATCGAATACTTCATATTTCCGGTCATATCCAAATTTAATGTTTCTCAGAATCGTCCCAAAAAATAAAATTAAAACAGCACTAAAAAAATTGCACCTTTTTTGGACACCTGGTAGCTCTCGGTCGGCAGGGCGATCGTAAAAACCTCAGCTCTGATACCAATTGTTGGAAACAAAGTGCGCAGCGGAATTTTAAAATTTTTCATCAGAGTAATTTCCAAAACACAAGTTTGACATGTTATATGTATAAATTAAACAGATCTTACTAACCTCAGTGTGCCGAAGAACCTCCACAATCTGTGTGGAGAAGTAACGTTCCAGAAGAGCCTCATCCAACTGGTCCTCTTTGCTATTCTCTATCCACAACCGGAGTGAGTGTGGGCTCACACGTATAGCTCTTCCACCGGTGACTCTCCTTCCAACCAACAGAGAGAACCTAAAGCTAGTGCTCGTGATTTGTGAACAAAAGCTCTCAGGGAGTTTTTAAGATGCTCACTAGAAGAGTATCACTCTTAATCTCTCAAATTGATCTGAGTAAATCATGAGACTCACTCCCTTTATATAGCTATTGGTCCTGGGGTCAGTCCATATCAGATTAGGTCCAAAAAACTCAAAACAGAATCAAATTTGGATCAATATCTGATAAGATCCGCGTGAAAATGTGCAATCTTATCTCCCGCTGATCGGTAGGCCGAACATTCTGATCGGCAGGCCGATAAGGCTAGTTCGGCAGGCCGAACACGTCATCCGGCAGGCCAAACTCTCGAGAAAAAATTACCGCGAATCTTTTATTTTCCGCCCGAGATTCTAAAGGATAAAGTCTCAGTTTTGATTCAAATAACCCAATAGAGAAGTTATCTGATCAAAACAAACTTTATCAAGATAATCTCTAAGAAAATGAATCAATTCACAATAATTCTACAAGTTTATCTTGATCTAATTTAACCAAAATTAAATCAACCGATAAACAGACAAGAATTATCTGATCGCAATAATTCAACAAGTTTATCTTGAACTAATTTCTTACAAAAATTAATTCAACCAATAAACAGACATGAATTATTTGATTCTTACAAATTTTAAACCAATCTGATAAATCCGACATAAGTCACCAATTATTGAAAAAGCACGCCGTGTCGTTATTTTTATCTCACATTCCATTGTCTCACCATTAGAAAACTTACCATATGATAATCCATAATCGGCTTAAGGACAAGTTCTATCTTACCTTTCCGATTATTTTTATCTCACATTCCATTGTCTCACCATTAGAAAACTTACCATCCAAAGATAGTATACCATTCAGTTACACCTATGTATCCAAATGGTTGAGCGCTCCAGTTTTCTAAATACAGGACAACGCATATAAGAGGATATCATTACTCCTAAAGAGGAGCTATGGATTCCATATCTATGAATAACAAGTCTACGCCATCTAGAGTCATGCCTCCAACGTACCGGCATGCATACCACTATAGAGATGTGGGAGTCACCCATTGGTAAATCAAGAGACACAAGTCGAGATAACGGGCCCACAATTCATCTCAGGATTAAGATACAATACAAATGATTGTCTAAAGTGAATCGATTTGCCAAGACAAAATTATTAATCCAAATCAATTCACTTTATGTCCTGATCCAACACGTCGTCACCTATGAGAACGGGCCAATGTTTCTATTCACGGAGTCCAACTCCAATGGTCAAGACAAACCATCTCCCATAAGGGATATAGACAACATAACAATCTTTACACGAATAAAGCGCCCAACTTTATTCCCTCGATTGCGGATCATATGTTTTAGACCATCACCTTAAGAATCGTGTCTATCGCATAATCATTCCATCATATGCCCAATTCTTAAGGTTTAGGATGACAGTCTCAGACTACTATTTACTTATCATACATTTAATAAATATGAACGTAAAGAGGACAAGATTTGGTATATATAAATAAATAAATTCTTTATTGATAAAAAAGTCTCCAAAAACGTATTACATTCTTACTCCTTAGGGCATACATGTCTAACAAATACATCGAGAGCTGCAGCTATGGACAAGAGAATCCGGATGGACTTAAGCATGGCTACAGGCGAAAAGGTTTCCTCATAATCGATTCCTTCCTTTTGCGTATAACCCTTAGCTACCTGTCTAGCCTTAAAGGTTTCGACCTTTCCATCCACTCCTCTTTTCCTCTTGTAGATCCACTTACACCCTATGGGTTTTACCCCTTCGGGAAGATCCACAAGCTCCCAGACCTTATTAGTCTCCATAGACTTCATCTCTATGTTCATGGCCTCTGTCTAGACTTTTGAATCAACATCCTCCATAGCTTCTGCGTAAGTATAAGGATCCCTGTCATGTTCATCCGGTTCAGCCAAAAAGACCTCACCATTGAACATATACCTTTCAGGTTGACGCTCGATCCTCCCACTACGCCGAAGCCCCTGAGGTTGTTGTTCAGGTTTGTTTGGTTTTTCTACATCGATCAGAATGGTTTCGTTTGGAATCTCCGTAGTGAAGGAATCACCCCTTAACTCCTCAAGCACCACTTTGCTTCGAGGTTTAGAGTCGTCCATGTAACTCTCCTCAAGGAAAGTTGCATTAGTTGAAACCATGACTTTATTTTCCTTAGGGTTATAAAAATAACCCCCTATAGTCCCTTTTGGATATCCTACAAACACGCAAACTTCTGAACGTGCTTCCAACTTATTCGGATCCTTAAACAGGACATGAGCTGGACATCCCCATATGTGAATATGGTTTAAGGATGTCTTCCGTCTTGTCCACAACTCGTGAGGAGTTTTAGGGACCGATTTTGAAGGCACATTGTTCAAAAGATAACATGCGGTGTGTAGTGCATATCCCCAAAAGGATAATGGTAACGATGAATAACTCATCATGGACCGAATCATATCCAACAAAGTCCTATTCCCTCTCTCCGCTACGCCATTCTGCTGCAGAGTGCCGGGCACAGTCAAATGGGATAAAATCCCATTCTCTAACAAGTGTCCCAAGAACTCATCAGAAAGGTATTCCCCACCTCGATCAGAATGAAGTGCCTTTATGGGCCTACCTAATTGCTTTTCCACTTCAGCCCGAAACTCCCTGAACTTATCATAAGTTTTGCTTTTGTGGTGCATTAGGTACACATACCCATATCTTGAGTAATGGTCAATATAGATTATTTTGCATCCATCCAGAACAGATAAAAGATTTATTTTTACGAATCACCATTTTTTCATTAAAAGATACGACATAGGAGTCTTTAAATAAAGAAGATACAGAAATTAAATTCCTTTTAAATTTAGGAACATAAAAACAATCTCGCAAAATTAAATTCCTATAATTATCAAAGTAAAGATGGACATCTCCCACTGCTTCCACTGAGACCAAGGATCCATCGCCCATCCGAAGCGTTAAGTCTTCACGAAGTAGACTTCTAGTTTCTTTGAATCCCTGCAGAGAAACACAAACATGATTAGTTGCACCAGAATCTATGACCCAAATGTCACTGGATTCCTCAACCAAACAAGTTTCTAAATATAGAAGATCACACCTACCTCCCTTGGAAAGGAAGGCCTTGCAATGCTTCTTTATATGTCCTACCTTACCACAGAAGAAGCACTTAAGCTTCTTTGGGTTCTTCTTCTTCTTCTTCTTCTTGCTCTTGGTTGCAGCAGGAATAGAAGACTTGCCACTCTTGGCCCGTTGCTTCTTTCCATTCCCAGAGTTAGGATTGGAACCAGAAGTAGCTACCATATTGGCCTCACCACCAGCAGGAGACTCCCTGATCAACAGTTCAAACTCCTGTAACTGTTTCATCAGTTCTATTAAGGTCATATCCCGTCTATTGCTTAAATTAAAAGTAGCTCTAAACGGAATAAATTCCTTAGATAGAGTCTCAAAGACCATAGTCATCTGAGTTTCAGCATCGATGTCGGCTCCATTGGTTTGAGCCTCAGCGAGGTAACCCATGACCAACATCATATGCTCCTTTACAGATGTCCCCAGTCTCTGTCTACAGTTTAAGAGTTTCTAAAGCGCCCCTTGTCGCTTCGTTATAGCCTGGCCTCCGAACATATCCTCAAGATTATCCAAGATCTGTGAATAATCTTGATGTTGAGCCTTCAGCATGTTGTTCATGCTAGCCATAACATAGCAGCGGGCCTGATCATTAGCATCTTTCCAGCGATCGTACGCTTAGAATTGCTCATTACTTGAGTCTCCCGTAGGCTCGGGAGGACAAGGAGTTGTCAGAACATATTTCAGTTTCTCAAAGGAAAGGACAATGTCCAGGTTCCGTTTCACTCGTTATAGTTCTCACTGGTTAATTAGTTTTTGTCAAGTATCGATTATAAAGCGTTTTTAGACATTTTCAATCTACAATGAAGAATCATATACCAAACATAAGCAAACATATATAATAATTTAGTGAGATAACACAATCATGTAAAATCATACAAATGTATTTATGTGTCAAAACCTTGAAAATATCACAACCTTACAACGATACTTCCCAACTCAGAATTCAACAAGCTCCTAGGGGAGTCATGCCAAATTCAATCAGGACACGGATCCCCTCCTGATTAATATATGCCATCCAGGACCCATATGATCCAGCATATACTAATAATCGTTTCTTTGGCCATTAATTTTATTAACAGAGCTCCTAGGGGAGGTTAATAATAAAATCAACGTGAGTGTATAACCACCGTTTCAATATTTTATCCATGATTTATAATCACCACCTAGGGGTGTGCAACCATAAATCATACTAAAATATCTTATCCTTTCAGAGATCCAATCTGGTACATGATAGAAATCCCTTCCTAGGGGTCAGGACCACCATGTTCTTCCTATGGACCAACGATGGAGGCCTTAGGTTCTCTCTTCAAAAACCTTCTCCCACTCAATCTTTTGAAGTCAAGGTTTTATTTTAAAATTATGCATGAACAATTTTAATATGAGCGGCACTCCCTATCCTATATGACATGTTATCAATATACATGGTAAATCATATTATAATGCAGACAAGCAAAGCTACAAGCAAAATAATAATAACCGTAATATTATGGTTCCACCCTAGAGAATAAAAAACGAAGATTACAGGAGAATAATCGAGACATCTATCGATTCTTCATCCTTGAATCCTCAAGCAGTATCCTTCTTCATGTAATATCCATTTTCAAGTCTTCAATCCCGCATGAATCGAATACTTCATATTTCCGGTCATATCCAAATTTAATGTTTCTCAGAATCGTCCCAAAAAATAAAATTAAAACAGCACTAAAAAAATTGCACCTTTTTTGGACACCTGGTAGCTCTCGGTCGGCAGGGCGATCGTAAAAACCTCAGCTCTGATACCAATTGTTGGAAACAAAGTGCGTAGCGGAATTTTAAAATTTTTCATCAGAGTAATTTCCAAAACACAAGTTTGACATGTTATATGTATAAATTAAACAGATCTTACTAACCTCAGTGTGCCGAAGAACCTCCGCAATCCGTGTAGAGAAGTAACGTTCCAGAAGAGCCTCATCCAACTGGTCCTCTTTGCTATTCTCTATCCACAACCGGAGTGAGTGTGGGCTCACACGTATAGCTCTTCCACCGGTGACTCTCCTTCCAACCAACAGAGAGAACCTAAAGCTAGTGCTCGTGATTTGTGAACAAAAGCTCTCAGGGAGTTTTTAAGATGCTCACTAGAAGAGTATCACTCTTAATCTCTCAAATTGATCTGAGTAAATCATGAGACTCACTCCCTTTATATAGCTATTGGTCCTGGGGTCAGTCCATATCAGATTAGGTCCAAAAAACTCAAAACAGAATCAAATTTGGATCAGTATCTGATAAGATCCGCGTGAAAACGTGTAATCTTATCTCCCGCTGATCGGTAGGCCGAACATTCTGATCGGCAGGCCGATAAGGCTAGTTCGGCAGGCCGAACACGTCATCCGGCAGGCCGAACTCCCGAGAAAAAATTACCGCGAATCTTTTATTTTCCACCCGAGATTCTAAAGGATAAAGTCTCAGTTTTGATTCAAATAACCCAATAGAGAAGTTATATGATCAAAACAAACTTTATCAAGATAATCTCTAAGAAAATGAATCAATTCACAATAATTCTACAAGTTTATCTTGATCTAATTTAACCAAAATTAAATCAATCGATAAACAGACAAGAATTATCTGATCGCAATAATTCAACAAGTTTATCTTGAACTAATTTCTTACAAAAATTAATTCAACCAATAAACAGACATGAATTATTTGATTCTTACAAATTTTAAACCAATCTGATAAATCCGACATAAGTCACCAATTATTGGAAAAGCATGCCGTGTCGTTACAGGATTTTGTGAGCTAGCAAAGGGGACCAAAATGGACCTATAAAGTTCAAGCTCATGATAATTATGAAACCCAATATCCCAGATATACATTTCACAATTATCAACTCCAACGCTACTCCACTAAAAGATTGGAGCTACACTCTCGAACTTTATAGAATTACGAAGCTCGTGTAGCTAAGTCTTCATGACATATCATAGTGCATCGTATCCCCATATCATAATCCATAATCGGCTTAAGGACAAGTTCTATCTTACCTTCCCGATTATTTTTGTCTTACGTTCCATTGTCTCACCATTAGAAAACTTACCATCTAAAGATAGTATACCATTCAGTTACACCTATGTATCCAAATGGTTGAGCGCTCCAGTTTTCCAATTACAGGACAACGCATATAAGAGGATATCATTACTCCTAAAGAGGAGCTATGGATTCCATATCTATGAATAACAAGTCTATGCTATCAAGAGTCATGCCTCCAACGTACCGGCATGCATACCACTATAGAGATGTGGGAGTCACCCTTCGGTACATCAAGAGACACAAGTCGAGATAACGGGCCCACTATTCATCTCAGGATTAAGATACAATACAAATGACTGTCTAAAGTGAATCGATTTGCCAAGACAAAATTATTAATCCAAATCAATTCACTTTATGTCCCGATCCAACACGTTGTCACCTATGACAACGCGCAAATGTTTCTATTCACGGAGTCCAACTCCAATGGTCAAGACAAACCATCTCCCATAAGGGATATAGACAACATAACAATCTTTACATGAATAAAGCGCCCAACTTTATTCCCTCGATTGCGGATCATATGTTTTAGACCATCACCTTAAGAATCGTGTCTATCGCATAATCATTCCATCATATGCCCAATTCTTAAGGTTTAGACTGACAGTCTCAGATTACTGTTTGCTTATCATACATTTAACAAATATGAACGTAAAGAGGACAAGATTTGGTATATATAAATAAATAAATTCTTTATTGATAAAAATGTCTCCAAAAACGTATTACATTTTTACTCCTTAGGGCATACGTGTCTAACAAATACATCGTCACCTATAACAATGTACCAATGTTTCTACTCACAAAGTCCAACTCCGATGACGAAGACAAGTTATCTCCCATCAGGGATGTAGACAACTTAACAATTTTAGCCTAAATAAAGCATCCAACTTTATTCCCTCGATTATAGATCTTATGATTTAGACAATCATCTTTACAATCATGTCTTTCGCATAATATGTCCATCATATGCTTGATTACTGAAGGTTTAGATCGACAATCTTAGACTTTTGTTTGCTTAACATACATTCAACAAATATGAGCATAAAGTGGACAACATTTAGTATATGAACAATAAATAAATTCTTTATTAATAAAATGTGTCCAAAAGCATATTACAATATTTTACTCCTTAGGGCATACATGTCTAACAATCTCCCACTTGCATTAAGTGAGTAAATATGACATATCACGCATCCCCTTAGCTTCCATATGCCTCTCAAAATCCCTCGCAGTTAGTGTCTTCGTGAATGGATCAGCTAAATTGCCCTCAGATGCGATTTTGTATACAGCAACATGCCCGTCCTCAATGAAGTCCTTTATTACTTGATACTTTCGATGAATATGCTTACTCTTCTTATGAAATCTTGGTTCCTTTGCATTAGCTATAGCTACAGTATTATCACAATTCAGTGATACCTCTTTATCCATGACAAGAACTACCTCAAGATCCTTAAGGAACTTGCAAAGCCACACTGATTCTTTCGAAACATAGCTAACTGCCATATACTAAGCTTCCATTGTTGAATTCAAAGTACAATCTTGCTTGACACTTCTCCAAACAATGGCACCGTTGCCCAAAATAAACACAAAACCAAAAGTCGACCTCCTCGAATTCGAACAAGATTGAAAATTTGAATCAATATATCCTAGAGATGTTAAATCCTCACCCAAATATATAAGCATATACCCTCGAGTCCTTCCTAAGTACTTGAAAATATGCTTGATTGTAACCCACTGGTTTGGCCTCAGATCCGACTGAAACCGACTTACTATCCCGATCGCATAATTAATATCTGATTGTGTGCAAAGTATGGCATGCATGAGACTATCCACTACCAAAGTATAAGACACTTTCTTCATGTATTCTCTTTCTTTGTCAGACTTTAACGAGTCTTTCTTAGAAAGAGTAATTCCAAACCTAGGTGGTTGCCTACCTTGGAATCCTACATTGCAAACCTCTTGAGAATTTTATTAATGTAGCTTGCTTGGGATAAAGCTATCATTCTATTCTTCCTATCCCGAAAGATTAGGATACCAAGAACATAATTAGCTTCACTCAAGTCTTTCATGTCAAACTACTTGGTCAACCATAATTTGACCAATGACAATGCCCCAACGTCATTGCCCATTAGCAGGAAAAAAATCTACATAGAGCAGTAAAAAAACCATCTTCCCATCCTTAATGTATTTATAAACACATTGTTCTTCCACATTTTGTTCGAACCCATAAGTCTTGATCACCTGATCAATCTGATGTTCCAAGAATAGGAAGCCCACTTAAATCTTATGTTCTAAGAACGAGAAGCCCACTTAAGTCTACAAATTGACTTTAGCAGCTTACAAACCTTACCCTTCTGACCCTTAGCCTTGAACCCATCTGGCTGTACCATATATATAGACTGATTAAGATAGCCATTCAAAAGGCTGTCTTAACATCCATCTGCCAAATCGCGTAATTGAGAGCGACAGCTATGGACAAGAGAATGCGGATGGACTTAAGCATGGCTATAAGCGAAAAGGTTTTCTTGTAATTGATTCCTTCATTTTTCATGTATCCCTTAGCTAACAGTCTAGCATTATAGGTTTTGACTTTTCCGTCTGTTCTTCTCTTTCTGTTATAGAACCACTTACACCCTATAGGTTTTACCCTTTTAGGAAGATCCACAAGTTCACAGACCTGATTAGTCTCCATAGACTTTATCTCAGTGTTCATAGCTTTTTTCTAGAGTTTTGAATCAACATCCTCTATAGCCTCTTCGTAAGTGTAAAGATCCCTGTTATGTTCATCCAGTTTAGCCAAAAAGGCCTCAACGTTGAACATATACCTCTCAGGTTTACGCCTGATCCTCCCACTACCTCGAAGTCCCTTAGGTTGTTGTTTGGTTGGTTTTTCTACATTAATTGGATTTATGACTCCCACCTAACTTAAACATACTACTAATTTATAATCAAGCTAGTTGGTGACATATTTTTTGTTCTTTTTTTTTTTTTACTAACAAAGTAATTATTTAATCCAAAATAGCAGGCAGATTTGAATTTTTTTCTTGGAAACCTTGTAATTTTCCATTAACTACACGTTTATACTTACAAAAGATGGGTCGGTGATAAATACTTACAATAATTTTACATCTCAAAATGAAACGCTACTCGAACCATAGTTATAACAATCCTATAGTATTTACAAGTACTAAAATATGAACTTTAAACAAAAGTATGCCCATGTAAGGTCAACAATATCATATACGTAGAGTCATGAGCATGGAGAATGTGCTAGTCGACCTTTAAATCAATACTACTGAGATGTACCCTCATCTGCATCACAAGATAAAAATGAGCTAATGCCCAATAAGTAGAAACTACGCAATATAATGTAGTGGAATCATGTATGGCCTCATAACATTTTCATTGTACCTATCATATTATAAAAACATATAATGCGTGTATAGTTCTGTACACCATGAGTCGCCCACCTAGGCCTATCACAAGCATGCATGTATACTAACAAACCTTTGCCGAGCAATCATGCCTCAGATAATCCCATGAGACACCATAATCCCTTAATCCAAGGAACTACAAACAAGTCCAAAAATGGTCTCAGGCACTCCCATAAAACCTTATGAGTCCCAAGCTATCCTACGAGACTCTATAGTCCCCTAATCCTAGGAACTATCAAGAGGTTCAAAAAATAGTCTCAGGCACTCCCATGAAACCACTCGAGTCCTAGGCTATCCCATGAAACTAAATTAAGGCCACTTACAAGCTAATTACATAGCGCACACACAAACAATCTCTTTTCATAGTACGATGATTTTTTTTCAAAAACTATACATATGCCTTTATGCCATGAATACAAGTGATATAGTAAATCATATATATTACAACAACAACAACAACAACAATCTTGTGATGTAGTTGAAATTAATTTCTACTTACCTCATTTTCAAAAAAAAGATGATAAGTGGAAGGCATTAGTATCCTCGTTAAGCCAGATGTGCTAGTATGCCTAGTTTAACAATTCACAGAAGAATCATAAAGGGCTATGCTAATGAATAGTAAGAAAAATATATCATTGCGATAGAATTTAAGAAAATCCACTAAATATAAATTTCATTGAGAACTAGATCATTAGTTAGAAGTTCAAACTTTCAAATATAGTACAACAATAATATTCTACACGTATAAGTATAATTCAATAGAAGCTTCTTGTTAACCATTCAAAGTATAACTGTATCAACAAACAAGTAATTTTGATGATTGAATTACACTATATTTGTATATAAATAACCATGACTAAAAAGGTACATGTTTTGATTCATCACTTTAAAGTATATAATTATATTTATAGTTCCATTCAACCTATATAATGTGATGTGAATAATAGATGAATATAGTATACTCCAACGTGAACTTTATAGGAAATAATGAATAAGTTGTCTTTCTTTCTTTCTTTTCTTTAATAGTAAAATATCCATATTACTATCAATAAGTTTAATTATCTCATATATCACAAAGACACATTCACACATGTATATATGATAATAATAACTCCAAGTTACTCCCTGAAAACTAATTATCTAATCATACAAGTTTAGCTCAGGTTTTGGCAATAACAATATACATGTATATATAATATTATCAGTTTACAATCTTCATGTTTCTAACTAGACTACAATTGTAAAGTTGTGGCTACATTGATTCTTCAAAGCATTCCCATAACCAATTAGAAATAAAATTAGTTTCTAAGAATCTCTTTATATATGTATATAAAAGACTTAAAGAAAAACCCTGACGAAGAATATATGTAAAAGAGCTTTACCTTCAATCAATAAAAGCTAGGAGTTTGATATCACTTGATAACTTGGAAAGGATAGAACAAGATGATGAAATAGGCGAGGAGAAGATTCTGGAGGTTCTATGTGTTATATGTGTAGCATGTGGTATATATAAAGAAAACACACAATGGCTGACAGCAACTGAGAGAAATTCTAGTTCTCATCCCTTTTTTTTTTAAATTACTAGCTAGGCTGTTTACTTCCTAACAGATGCAACACGTTAATGTTATTAAAATTATTAAATAAGTAAATAGATAGATAGATAAATAAATAAATAAAGCAATTGTACAAACTAAGCTTTATAACAGCTACTAACTTGACAAAGAAAATTGCAATATTCTTAGTTTAGCACATCGAGCTTCCTAGTCGAGGAGACTGAGCCTTCACACTGCACCAAATAACTCAAAATAAAAATTAATAAAGATTAGGCATCTTAGTAATAATTGTAAATGCGATGCAAATATATTATTATTGGCTAAGTTTGTATGTGAGAATTTATGGACACCACAGGATTGGTTTCTATCGGAACACCCAAAGCGATTGAATCACTCGCCAACTCCTCGAGTACCACTTTACTTCGAGGCTTAAAGTCGTTCATGTAACGTTCCTCAAGGAAAGTTGCATTCATTGAAACCACAACTTTATTTTCCTTTGAGCTATAGAAATAACCCCCTTTAGTCCCTTTTGGATATCCTACAAACATACAAGCTTCCAAACATGCTTTCAACTTATTCGCTTCCTTGTACAGCCCATGAGTCAGGCATCCCCATATGCGAATATGGTTTAAGGATGTCTTCTTCCTTGTCCACAACTCAAGAGGAGTTATAGGAATCAATTTTGAAAGCATATTGTTCAAAAAATAACATACGGTTTATGGTGCATATCCCCAAAAGGATAAAGGCAATGATGAATAACACATAATGGACCTAACCATGTCCAATAAAGTCCTATTCCATCTCTTAGCTACACCGTTCTGTTGCGGAGTGCCCAGCACAGTCAAATGAGATAAAATCCTATTCTCTAACAAGTGCTCTAAGAACTCATTGGAGAGGTATTCTCTACCTCGATCGGATCGAAGTGCCTTTATGGGTTTACCTAATTGCTTTTCCACTTCAGCTCGAAACTCCCTAGACTTGTCAAAAGTTTCACTTTTGTGATGCATTAGGTAAACATACCCATACCTTTAATAATCATCAATAAAAGTGACAAGTACTCATACCCTTCTCGTGCACGGATGTTCATGGGACCACAAACATCATTATGCACAAGTTCTAGAACCCCTTTGGCCCTATTACCCTTAGACCTGAATGGTCTTTTGATCATTTTGCCCTCCAAACAAAATTCACATTGTGGTATAGATTCCACCTTCAAGTAACTTAAAGGCCCATCTCTTACCAACCTTTGAATCCTATTCAAGCTAATATGAACCAATCAGAAATGGCAAAAATAGGTCTTACTAGAATGAGAAGTCTTAAGTCTTTTTGAGTTTTATCATTAACCTCAGTGTTAAGCAATAAGTTCATCTTAGGTTTGATAAAATACAAATTGTTTTATATCCATCCATGATAGATAAAAGATTTATTTTTACAAATCACGACTTTATTATTAAAAGAAACTGAATAAGAATTTTTAAATAATCAAGGTACAGAAATTAAATTCTTTTTAAGTCTAAGAACACAAAAACAATCTTGCAAAACTAAAATCCTATAATTATCCAAATGAAGATGGACGTCTCCCACTACTTCAGCTAACACCAAGGATCCATCGCCCATTCGAAGCTTGAAGTCTTTATGTAGCAGACCTCTCATTTTTTTGAACCCTATAGAGAAATACAAACATGATTAGTTGCTGCAAAATCTATGACCCAAGTGTTACTTGATTCCTCAACCAAACAAGTTTCAATAACTAGGAGATCATACCTACCTCCTCAAGTAAAGAAGTCTTTACAATTATTTTTGATGTGCCCGATCTTCCCACAGAAAAAGCACTTTAGCTTCTTCAGGTTCTTCTTTTTCTTCTTCTTATTCTTGCCATTTGTAGGAATAGAAGATTTCCTATTCTTTGTCTTCTGCTTCCTTCCCTTCCTAGGGTTAGGATTATAACCAAATGTTGCCACCAAATTAGCCTCGCCACTTGTCGGAGTTCCCTAATTAGATTTTTGAACTCCTATAAGTGCTTCATTAACTTCATTAAGGTCACATACTGTCTATTGCTTAGATTGTATGAAGCTCTAAACAGGATGAACTCCTTAGATAGTGTTTGAAAAACCATAGCAATCTATGACTTGACATCAATGTTAGTTCCATGGGTTGAGCCTCAGCAAGGTAACCCATGGCCAACATCATATGTTCCTTCACAGACGTCCCTAGTCTTTGTTAACAGTTCAAAAGTTTCTGAAGCACCACTAAACGTTTTGTTATGGCTTGGCCTCCAAACATGTCTTCAAGATTATCTAAGATCTACTTCGTAGTCTCATAATCTTCATGTTGAGCCTGCAATATGTTATTCATGCTAACTATAACATAAAATTGGGCCTAATCACTACTATCTTTCCAGCGATCATATGCTTGGATTTGCTCATTAGCGGATTCCCTAGTAGGTTTAGAAGGACACAGTGTTGTCAGCACAAGTTTTAGTTTCTCAAAGGCTAGGACGATATTTAGGTTCATCTTCCAATCATTGTGATCCTCTCTAGTTAATTGGTTTTTATTGAGTGTCAAAGATAAAGCATTTTTAGACATTTTAATCTACAGTAAAAAGTTATTTACCAAATATACCACAACAGTTTAGTAAGACAACACAATCAAGTAAACAAACAATTGTGTTTATGTGCCAAAACCTTGAAAATATCATAATCTTACAATGATAATTCCTAACTCAAAATTCAACAAGCAGCATGGGGGAGACTTGCCAATTTCAATTAGTAACACGGATCCCCTCCTAATTAATATATGCCATCTAGGACTCGTCTAATTCAGCATATATTAATACTTGTTTTCTTTAGCCATTAATTCTATTAATTGAGCTCCTCGGGAAGGTTAATAATAAAATTAACTTAAGCGTATAACCATCGTTTCACTTATTTTATCGATGATTTATAATCACCACCTAGGCGTATGCAATGATAAATCATGCTAAAATATCTTATCCTTTTGGAGATTCAACCCAATACATGATGAGTCCCTTCCAAGGGGTCCAAACAACCATGTGCTACCTATGGACCAACTATGGAGGCTGTAGGTACTCTCTTCAAAAACCTTCTCCCACTCAATGTTTTGAAACCAAGGTTTTACTTTAAAACATGCATGAACAATTTTTAATGAGCGACACTCCCTATTCTATATGGCATGTTATCAACATACATGATAAATCATATTATAATGCAAACAAGCAAAGCAAACATGCAAAGTCACAAGCAAAATAATAATAAATAACCGTAATATTATGCTTCCACCCTAGAAAAAAGAAATTAAAAATTACAAGAGATCAATCGCAACATATTATCGATTTTTTATCCTTAATCTTCAAGTTGTATCCGTCTTTATGTGGTATCCATCTTCAATTTTTCAATCCCACATAGATCAAATACTTCACTTTTCCAATCATCACAAAATTTCATGTTTCTTAGAATTGTCTCAAAAATAAAATCAAAATTGCACCAAAAAATGCACCTTTTTCGAAAACCCACAGCTCTCTATCGGCATACCGATTTGTATGATCGGCTTACCGATCATTTGTTGGAAACACGGTGCGTAGCGAAATTTTAAAAATTTTCATCAGAGTAATTTCCAAAACATAAGTTTGACATGTTATATGTATAAATTAGACAAATCTTACTAACCTTTGTGTGAAGAACCTCCGCAGCCTGTGAAGAGAAGTAACGTTCCAGAAGAGCCTCAACCAACTGGTCTTCTTTGCTATTCTCTATCCACAACCGGAGTGAGTGTGGGCTCACACGTTCAGCTCTTCCACCGATGACTCTCCTTTCAACCAAGAGAGAGAACCCAAAGCTAGTGTTCGTGATTTGTGAACAAAAGCTCTCAGGGAGTTTTTAGATGCTCACTAGAAGAGTATCACTCTTAATCTCTCAATTGATCTGAGTAAATCATGAGACTTACTCCCTTCTTATAGCCCTTGGTCCTGGGGTCAGTCCTTATCAGATTAGGTCTCAAAAACTCAAAACAAAATCAAGTTCGGATCAATATCTGATAAGATCTGCATGAAAATGCATAATCTTATCTCCCGCTGATCGGCAGGCCGAACATTCTGATCGGCAGGCCGAATAGGCCAGTTCGGCAAGCCGAACACGTCATTCAGCAGGCCAAACTCCCGAGAAAAAATCTCTGCGAATCTTTTATTTTTCACCCGAGATTCTAAAGGATAAAGTCTCAGTTTTGATTCAAATAACCCAATAGAGAAGATATCTGATCTAAACAAACTTTATCAAGATAATTTCTAAGAAAATAAATCAATTCACAATAATTCTACAAGTTTATCTTGATCTAATTTATCCAAAATTAAATCAACCGATAAACAGACAAGAATTATCTGATCCAATAATTCAACAAGTTTTTCTTAAATTAATTTTATTACAAAATTAATTCAACCAATAAACAGACATGAATTATTTGAATCTTACAAATTTTAAACCAATCCGATAAATCTGACATAAGTCACCAATTATTGGAAAAGCATGCCGTGTCGTTACAGATTTTGTGAGCTAGCAAAGGGGACCAAAATGGACCTATAAAGTTCAAGCTCATGATAATTATGAAACCCAATATCCCAGATATACATTTCACAATTATCAACTCCAAAGCTACTCCACTAAAAGCTTGGAGCTGTACTCTCGAACTTTATAGAATTACGAAGCTCGTGTAGCTAAGTCTCCATGACATATCAAAGTGTATCGTATCCCCATATGATAATCCATAATCGGCTTAAGGACAAGTTCTGTCTTACCTTCCCGATTATTTTTTTCTTGCGTTTCATTGTCTCACCATTAGAAAACTTACCATCCAAAGATAGTTTACCATTCGATTACACCTATGTATCTAAATGGTTGAGCGCTCCAGTTTTCCAATTACAGGACAACGCATATAAGAGGATATCATTACTCCTAAAGAGGAGCTATGGATTCCATATCTATGAATAACAAGTCTACGCTATCAAGAGTCATGCCTCCAACGTACCGGCATGCATACCACTATAGAGATGTGGGAGTCACCCATTGGTACATCAAGAGACACAAGTCAAGACAATGGGCCCACTATTCATCTCAGGATTAAGATACAATACAAGTGATTGTCTAAAGTGAATCGATTTGCCAAGATAGAATGATTAATCCAAATCAATTCACTTTATGTCCCAATCCAACACATCGTTATCTATGACAACGCACCAATGTTTCTATTCACGGAGTCCAACTCCGATGGTTAAGACAAACCATCTCCCAAAAGGGATATAGACAACATAACAATCCTTACATGAATAAAGCGCCCAACTTTATTCCCTTGATTGCGGATCATATGTTTTAGACCGTCACCTTAAAAATCGTGTCTTCCGCATAATCAGTCCATCATATGCCCAATTCTTAAGGTTTAGACTGGCAGTCTCAGACTACTATTTGCTTATCATACATTCAACAAATATGAACTTAAAGAGGACAAGATTTGGTATATATAAATGAACAAATTCTTTATTGATAAAAAATGTCTCCAAAAACATTTTACATTTTTACTCCTTAGGGCATACATGTCTAACAATCTCCCACTTGCACTAAGTGTGTAAATGCAGCAAATTTCGTACCCCCATAGCTTCCACATGCCTCTCGAAGACTCTCCTAGTAAGTGTCTTCATAAATGGATCAGCTAAATTGTCCTCTGACGCGATCTTGCACACCGTGACATGCCCACCCTCAACGAAGTCCTTAATCACGTGATATTTTTGATCTATATGCTTACTTTTCTTGTGAAATCTTGGTTCCTTAGCATTAGCTACCGCGGCACTGTTATCACAGTACAGTGATACCGCTTTATCCATACCAGGAACTACTTTAAGATCCCTGTAACGCCCTGAAATTTATTTAATGTTAATGTAATATAAATGATGAATTAGTGTGCCATAATTAATGTTTTAACATTAATTAGATTATTTGGTTGGATTTTGAATTTTGGTCGTTTTGTTAAATTGATGCATTCAAATGATTACTTATTGTTTTAAAATGATGTTTTGAGTTTTAAAACACAATAATTTGTAAAATGTTAAAAGTACTCTATTTTACAAAATCGTGGGCGGCATATGGTTTTCACACAGTAAAACCACCCACCGATTTTCTCTACTTATTCTCTCTCTTCCTCCTCTCTCCTCACTCTCACGGCCACCTCTCTCTCTTCCTCTTGATCTCTCTCGGCACTCTCTCTCTCTCTTTTCATCTCTCTCAAATTTTAAACCCCATTTTGAATCCAAGCTTCGGGATAGCAAGGAAGAGGCTCGGGGACGTGATTTGGAAACCGAGATCGTGGATTGAAGCTTCGATTCGAGGTTAGATTTCAAATTTCTAAACTTTTTACAAAATTTTCAATTTTGTGCATTTTTGAAATCTAGGTTTGTTTATGCTTAGAAAACCATGGATTTGAGTTAAATGAACTTAGAACACCTAGAATCTAAGCTTAGATTGAAGAAAAATGGATTGGATTCAAGATTTTTCATTTTTCCTCAATTTTTTTCCTATTTTTGGATTTTTGGGATTTTTGTGTTTGAATCTTGTTTAAATGGGTTTTAAAGTGTCTAAGTATGTTTTTCTATCATCTATGAATGTTTTCTATGCCTGATATTTGAGAAAAACAGGTTTAAATCATGATTTAGGTTTTGGGGAAATCGAAACTCGTGGCTGGAATTTTTGGGTTTTCCCAGTTCGGTAGGCCCAAGTGCGTGTTCGACAGGCCAAAACAGGGATCGGCAGGCCGGTGTTCTTTCGTCCGGCAGGCCGAACCTAGGGAAGTGACCGGCCGACCGGACCTGGCTTTCGGTAGGCCGAACTGTGTAGTTTGGCAAGCCAAAGCAGGGAGTCCGGCAGGCCGACCGAGGCATGGAAATTTTTGTGATTTTCACCCGTTTTCACTGTTTTGAACCCTGATTTAAATTCCAACCTTATAGAATGATTTTAAGGGTACAAATGGCACACTAGGACATCATGAAATGGTTTAGTAACATAGAAAGTCTCGAACTAGTTATTGATCGACTTAGTTTGTATCTAGGATCGTTCGTGGTTCCGCGGAGCTAACATATAGCGGACCGGGATTACGGTGTGGGGCATCGGCACGAGTATTGAGGTAGGACTTCTATCCTATTTCTTTGGTAGCCTGGTTTTAAAATGATTTGGCTTTGAAAAGGATTTCTATCAAAATGTTTTCAACGGTTGTTTGAAAATGAATTTATCGGTTCTATTTTAATATACCGTGATCTGAAATGAATTTCATAATGAATGTAATTGACAACACTCGGTAATTGGGTTTTGAATGATAATGATAATAAACACATAGGCATGATGCCATATCAGAGATCAGGTCGTGTAGCGATCGACCTTGGGGGTAGGTCCCGAAACCCAGCTGGGCCACTACGGTGGTGATATCATGGTTTGCCTAGGAAAAGAAAAATGGTATTGCTAATTGTACGAGTAGACTGTTCTGAGTCAGGACAGTTCTACTCAAATTATCTATTTATTTATTTAAGGTTTCTTTTGAGTACTCTTGTCAATGAAATGTTTTTTTAAATTAAATTATTTTATAAAACATAGTCCTACTGAACCTTTCGCTCACGTTTTATTTGTTTTAAATTTCCCCCTCTAGGTGGTTTCCCATTTAGGTTTGGAGAAGATTCTTCTGACCGAACTCAGGAGCAATAGGAGGATTGATTTATATATTTTGTATTATTTAATCAAGGCATGTAAGATTTAATTTTATTTGTACTTGGACTGTGATTGTATTTATGATATTGTCAGTACCATGTGTGTGGACAGGTTGTGGGTTGTGGAACCCATACTCGCGGTTCTTTATTAATTTTTATTATTTGCTTAATACTTATAAATTCTTTTATAAAATGTGGTTGAAATCTTCTTATTTCTCACTTAATTTGATTCTCAAACCATTGGTTTTAATTAAATTCTTATTTAATTAATTTAAATAAACCGCCACGTCACCTCCCGTACTCCGAGGCATGACAGAATGGTATCAAAGCTCAAGGTTATGAACCTTGGGAATTGTGCACACATAGGTTTGACAATGAAATACCTCTGACAGTCCAAATTTTGTTTTCAGAAGTGAGAGAATGGCACCTAGACGTCGTTCGACTGCTGACGCCGAGTTCAGAAATGATGAGAGCATGATGAGGTCTATGTTCCCAGCTTTTCGGCAGATGGCAGCCAGGGCTAGACCAGGAGATTTTGATGTTGGTAGTCGGCATGCGTACTTTAAGAAATTCCGACGGGCATCTATTCTAACTTTTGATGGCAATGGGGATCCGCAGTTAGCAGAGTATTGGTTGGATTCGATCCTAAAGCATTTGGATACTTTTGGTGTGCCTGAGGAGTATCGTGTAGAGTTTGCTGCGTACAAGCTCGAGGGTGGCGCTAACACTTGGTGGAAACAAGCTAAGCGTCTGGAGCACGGTGGTGATATCAGTTGGGACAGGTTCGAGGAGCTATTCTATGATCGATATTTTTCGTAGGGGTATAGAGATCAGAAGGCAGCTGAGTTCTACACATTGCAGTAGGGTGATCTGTCAGTTCAGGAGTATGAGGCAAAGTTTAATAAGTTGGCTAGGTTTGCTCCATCAGCGGTGGCATCGAAGCATGAGAAGTGTATTAAGTTTTAGGAGGGACTCAAGGCTCCTATTCGGCGGCAGTTGGTTGCTCTACGGCTTAGGAGTTTCGGAGAGCTTGTGTCGTCGGCGATCTCCGTGGAGAATGATTATGTGCAGTATTGTGAGGACCAAGCCAAGGCTTCAAGAGGACCGCAGAGGAGTGGCAGGAAGAGCACCAGTAGTCATCCAGCTCTGGGGAAAGGCAAGCAAGGCGGTGCGACCAGTGGTAGCAGCAGTTCGTCTAGCAGCGGGCGCAGCAATCCCTACAGCTTCCATTGTCATTTCTATCAGCAGCCCGGACACATCAAGAGAAATTGCCCGATCAGGAGTGCTCGTCTTGGATCTTAAACTGGGGAGGATGCCAGTCGTTCATCTCAGCCTCAGACCCTACCTCCACCTCCGCAGTACCCGCAGTTGCAGTATCCGCAGTTCTCTCCTCAGTAATTCTCATATCCAGCACGGGGGCAGCAACCCCCGCATTTTCAGCGCAGTGTTCCTCAGTATCGAGCGCCGAGTATAGGTAGTGTGTAGTCGTCTCCATCTCAGCAGCATCAGCCGAGTAATCTAGGACCCAGCAATGTCGGTAGAGGAAAAGGGAAGGCGCCAGTGCAGGTTCATCCAATGGCATCTGGAGGGTCAGATTCTCAGACTAGTAATGCGGTTGTCGATGGTATGATCTTAGTTTCTAGATCTTTAGCTCGCGTTTATTTGATACCGGTGCCTCTCATTCTCTCATTTCGAGTTCTTTTGTACATGCCTTGTGATTAGAGGTAGAAGAGTTTAATGAACCCCTAGTCATAACTTCTCCCTTGGGGCGGATGTGTGTAAATTGTATGTGTAAATCCTGTAAAATAAAGATTGGGGATGAGATTTTTAAAAGTGATTTGATTATACTCCCCATGAGCTCCTATGATGTAATTCTAGGGATGGACTGGTTGTCCAGGTATAGTGCAGTCGTGGACTGCCAACTTAGAAAAGTGACCCTAGTGTCTGATAGGGGGACGGTTATCACTTACCAGGGTGGTGGTGATTGGTTAATGAGCGAGTGTCTCATGAAGTCGTGTCTAGGAGGGCGAAGGGATCTAGGTTGTTGTGCTTTTCTTGCCAATCTAGATTGCGAGCCCTATGTTTTGGGTGACAGTGTAGTTATTCTGGTGGTTGATGAGTTCGAGGATGTCTTCCCCGATGAGTTACCAGGATTACCACCGCATCGGGAGATTGAGTTTGATATCGAGTTGTTTCCAGGGACATCACCGATTTTTATGGCACCTTATCGTATGGCACCGGCGAAAATGAAGGAATTGAGGAAGCAACTTCAGGAGCTTGCTGATAAAGGGTATATTTGGAATAGCACATCTCCGTGGGGAGCACCGGTTTTGTTTACTAAGAAGCACGATGGGAGTCTCAGGTTATGTGTGGATTATCGGCAACTGAATCGTGTTACGGTGAAGAACAAGTATCCCTTGCCTAGGATTGATGAGTTGTTTGATCAGTTGGGAGGTTCGTGGTACTTCTGGAAGATTGATTTGTGTTCGGGTTATCATCAGCTCAGGATCAAGGAAGGGGATATTCCTAAGAGAGCTTTTAGGACTCGGTATGGGCACTTTGAGTTCCTGGTTATGTCGTTTGGGTTGACGAATGCTCCGGTAGCTTTTATGGATTTGATGAACAGGATATTTAGGCCGTATCTGGATCAGTTCGTGATCGTGTTCATCGATGACATTCTTGTGTATTCTAAGACTTGGGAGGAGCATGAGCAGCATCTCCGGATCGTGCTTCAGATTCTGCGGGAGCACCAGTTGTATGCTAAGAGGGAAAAGTGTGAGTTTTGGTTGACTGAGGTTAAGTTTCTGGGTCATGTTATCTCGGAGCATGGTATTTCAGTGGATCCGTCCAAGATTGAAGCTATATTGGAATGGGAACGACCAAGGAATGTAGCGGAGATTCGCAGCTTCTTGGGTCTTGCTGGTTATTACAGGAAATTTGTAAAGGATTTTTCAAAGATTGCAGCTCCGTTGACGAGATTGATCAAGAAAAATGTCAGGTTTGAGTGGAATGAAGATTGTGAGCTTGCCTTTCAGGAATTGAAGAACCGGTTGACTTCAGCTCCAGTTTTGGTTATTCCTAGCAGTGACAAGCCGTATGAGGTTTATGCGGATGCTTCAGGGCGCGGACTTGGATGCGTGTTGATGTAGCATGGACGTGTAGTTGCGTATGAATCGAGACAGCTACGACCTCATGAGCAAAATTATCCTACTCACGATTTAGAGCTCGCGGCGGTGATTTACGCACTGAAGATTTGGAGGTGTTACTTGTATGGAGCATCGTTTCAGGTCTTCTCCGATCACAAGAGTTTAAGGTATTTGTTCACTCAGAGGGATCTCAATTTGAGGCAGCGCAGATGGGTAGAGTATATGGAGGATTATGATTTCGCGTTGTAGTATCATCCCGGGAAAGCTAATGTGGTCGCGGACGCGCTTAGCAGGAAGTCTTCAGGGATTCTCGCTTGTTTGGTTTTTGAGGACTAGAGCAGGGATGCGACAATGAGTGAGTATCGGCTACGTTATCATGAAGACTGTGATCGAGTTTCGGTGTATCATGTGGAAGCGACTCCAGCTCTTGTTCGGATGGTGAAGCAAAGTCAGTGGCAGGATCGGCATTTTTAGGGGATTTGGTCGCGGATTCAGAACAGGGAGCAGTTTGAAGAATGGAGCGTGCATGCAGATGGGTCGTTGTACTTCTGGGAGCGTCTTGCAGTTCCAGTTATCACCGAGGTGATGAAAGCCGTTCTAGACGAAGCTCATTGGTCTAAGTTTGCTATTCATCCGGGGAGCACCAAGATGTATCGTGATTTGAAGAGGCAGTATTGGTGGAGAGGCATGAAGAAAGATGTTCGCAAGTATGTGGCCAAGTGTTCGACGTGTCTTCAGGTGAAAGCCGAGCATCAGAAGCCTACAGGTCAACTTCAGCTGCTTCCTATTCCAGGGTGGAAATGGGAGCATGTGACGATGGATTTCCTCCCAGGTTTGCCGAGGACGGAGCAGCGACACGTGCAGTTTTGGTTGTGGTCGACAGGTTGACAAAATCAACGCATTTCATTCCATTTAGGTCGACGTGTTCTAGGAAGGTTCTCGGGGAGTTGTATATGCAGAACATTGTGAGGTTGCATGGAGTTCCTTTGTCCATCACCTCTGATCGAGATACCAGGTTTAATGCTAAGTATTGGAGGAGTTTTCAGGAGGCTTTAGGTACGGATTTGAACTTCAGTACGGCGTTTCATCCTCAGACTGATGGGCAGTCTGAGCTGGTTATTCAGATTCTCAAGGATATGTTGTGTTCCTGTGCGTTGGACTTAGACGGGAATTGGAAGCAATGTTTGCATTTGGCGGAGTTCGCGTACAACAATAGCTATTAGGCGAGTATCGGTATGGCACCATTTGAGGCGTTGTATGGGCAACCGTGTCAGTCACCTGTGTGTTGGGCCGAGCCGAAAGATAGAGTTATTCTTAGGCCGGATGAGATTCGTGATAGTAACGAGAAAGTCACGGTGATTCGAGATCGGTTGAGGGCAGCTCAGAGTCGGCAGAAGAGCTACGCGGATAAGAGACGTAGACCTTTAGAGTTCGCGGTTGGAGATTTTGTTCTCTTGAGGGTATCGCCTCGTAAGGGAACTATGCGGTTTGGAGTGAGTGGAAAGCTCGCACCGAGGTATATTGGGCCGTTCGAGATCACTCAGCGTGTTGGTGTGGTCGCTCAAATGCTTGATCTTCCGCGCGAACTTTCTCATGTTCACGATGTATTTCATGTGTCGATGCTTAGGAAGTGTCCACCTGAGCAGGGTAAGATAGTTTCGTTTCGCGATGTGCAGGTTCAGGAAGATACGACGTACGAAGAAGTGCCGATTCAGATTATCGACCGGAATGTGATTAGCTTGCGTCGTCGTGAGATACCGTTGGTAAAGGTCGTGTGGCAGCATCATGGGGGTGATGAAGCCACTTGGGAACTAGAGTCGAGTATGCGGAAATTGTATCCGCATTTGTTTTGTTTTTGAGATAAGTTGTAAATTTCGACGGCGAAATTTCTTTTAGGGGTGGAGAGTTGTAACGCCCCAAAATTTATTTAATGTTAATGTAATATAAATGATGAATTAGTGTGCCATAATTAATGTTTTAACATTAATTAGATTATTTGGTTGGATTTTGAATTTTGGTCGTTTTGTTAAATTGATGCATTCAAATGATTACTTATTGTTTTAAAATGATGTTTTGAGTTTTAAAACACAACAATTTGTAAAATGTTAAAAATACTCCGTTTTACAAAATCGTGGGCGGCATATGGTTTTCGCACAGTAAAACCGCCCACCGATTTTCTCTTTTTATTCTCTCTCTTCCTCCTCTCTCCTCACTCTCACGGCCACCTCTCTCTCTCTTCCTCTTGATCTCTCTCGGCACTCTCTCTCTCTCTCTTCATCTCTCTCAAATTTTAAACCCCATTTCGAATCCAAGCTTCGGGATAGCAAGGAGGAGGCTCGGGGACGTGATTTGGCAACCTAGATCGCGGATTGAAGCTTCGATTCGAGGTTAGATTTGAAAATTCTAACTTTTTACAAAATTTTCAATTTTGTGCATTTTTGAAATCTAGGTTTGTTTATGCTTAGAAAACCATGGATTTGAGTTAAATGAACTTAGAACACCTAGAATCTAAGCTTAGATTGAAGAAAAATGGATTGGATTCAAGATTTTTCATTTTTCCTCAATTTTTTTCCTATTTTTGGATTTTTGGGATTTTTGTGTTTGAATCTTGTTTAAATGGGTTTTAAAGTGTCTAAGTATGTTTTTCTATCATCTATGAATGTTTTCTATGCCTGAGATTTGAGAAAAACAGGTTTAAATCAAGATTTGGGTTTTGGAGAAATCGAAACCCGTGGCTGGAATTTCTGGGTTTTTCCAGTTCGGCAGGCTGAAACAGGGATCGGCAGGCCGGTGTTCTTCCGTCCGGGAGGCCAAACCTAGGGAAGTGACCGGCCGACCAGACCTGGCTTCCGGCAGGCTGAACTGTGCAGTTCGGCCGGCTGAAGCAGGGAGTCCGGTAGGCCAACCGAGGCATGGAAATTTTTGTGATTTTCACCCGTTTTCACTGTTTTGAACCCTGATTTAAATTCCAACCTTATAGAATGATTTTAAGGGTACAAATGGCACACTAGGACATCATGAAATGGTTTAGTAACATAGAAAGTCTCGAACTAGTTATTGATCGACTTAGTTTGTATCTAGGATCGTTCGTGGTTCCGCGGAGCTAACGTATAGCGGACCGGGATTATGGTGTGGGGCACCGGCATGAGTATTGAGGTAGGACTTCTATCCTATTTCTTTGGTAGCCTGGTTTTGAAATGATTTGGCTTTGAAAAGGATTTCTATCAAAATGTTTTCAACGGTTGTTTGAAAATGAATTTATCGGTTATATTTTAATATACCGTGATCTGAAATGAATTTCATAATGAATGTAATTGACAACACTCGGTAATTGGGTTTTGAATGATAATGATAATAAACACATAGGCATGATGCCATATCAGAGATCGGGTCATGTAGCGATCGACCTTGGGGGCAGGTCCCGAAACCCAGCTGGGCCACTACGGTGGTGATATCATGGTTTGCCTAGGAAAAGAAAAATGGTATTGCTGATTGTGCGGGTAGACTGTTCTGAGTCAGGACGGTTCTACTCAAATTATCTATTTATTTATTTAAGGTTTCTTTTGAGTACTCTTGTCAATGAAATTTTTCTTTAAATTAAATTATTTTATAAAACATAGTCCTACTGAACCTTTCGCTCACATTTTATTTGTTTTAAATTTCCCCCTCTAGGTGGTTTCCCATTTAGGTTTGGAGAGGATTCTTCGGACCGAACTCAGGAGCAATAGGAGGATTGATTTATATATTTTGTATTATTTAATCAAGGCATGTTAAATTTAATTTTATTTGTACTTGGACTGTGATTGTATTTATGATATTGTCAGTACCATGTGTGTGCACAAGCTGTGGGTTGTGGAACCCATACTCGCGGTTCTTTATTAATTTTTATTATTTGCTTAGTACTTATAAATTCTTTTATAAAATGTGGTTGAAATCTTCATATTTCTCACTTAATTTGATTCTCAAACCATTGGTTTTAATTAAATTCTTATTTAATTAATTTAAATAAACCACCACGTCACCTCCCGTACTCTAGGGCGTTACAATCCCCAAGGAACTTGCGGAGCCACACTGCCTCTTTCGAAGCATCACTAGCCACAACATACTTGGCCTCCATCGTTGAATCCGAAGTGCAATCTTGCTTCGCACTTCTCCAACTGATGGCACCGCCGTCCAGAGTAAACACAAACCCCGAAGTCGATTTCCTAGAATCCAGACAGGATTGAAAATCCGAATCAGTGTATCCTAGAGGAGTTAAGTCCTCACCCAAATACACAAGCATATACCCTCGAGTCCTTCTCAGGTACTAGAAAATATGCTTTACCGCAACCCAATGGTTTGGTCCTGAATCTGCCTGAAATCGACTCACAATCCCGACCGCATAGCTAATATCCAGTCGTGTGCAAAGCATGGCATACATGAGATTACCCACTGCCGAAGCATAAGGCACCTTCTTCATGTATTCTCTTTCTTCAGAAGACTTTGGAGAGTCTTTCTTAGAGAGAGTAACTCCAGACCTAGATGGTTGCCCACCTTTCTTGGAATCCTACATTACAAACCTCCTGAGAATTTTATCTATGTAGCCGGCCTATGACAAAGCTATCATTTTGTTCTTCCTATCCAGAAAGATCTGGATACCGAGAACAAAATTAGCCTCACCCAAGTCCATCATGTCAAACTGCTTGGTCAATCATAATTTGACCGATGACAATGCCCCAACGTCATTGTCAATTAGCAGAATGTCATCCACATAGAGCAGTAGAAAAACTACCTTCCCATCCTTAATGTGTTTGTAAACACTTGTTTCATCCACATTTTGTGAGAACCCAGAAGTCTTGATCACCTGATCAAATCTTATTTTCCAAGAATGGGAAGCCTGCTTAAGTCCATAAATTGACTTTAGCAGCTTACAAACCTTACCCTCTTGACCCACGACCTTGAACCCGTCTGGTTGTTCCATATAAATGGACTCATCAAGATAGCCATTCAAAAAAGTCGTCTTGACATCCATCTGCCAAATCTCATAGTCGAGAGCGACAGCTATGGATAAGAGAATCCGGATGGACTTAAGCATGGCTACAGGCAAAAAGGTTTCCTCATAATCGATTCCTTCCTTTTGCGTATAACCCTTAGCTACCAGTCTAGACTTAAAGGTTTCGTCCTTTCCATCCACTCCTCTTTTCCTCTTGTAGATCCACTTACACCCTATGGGTTTTACCCCTTCCGGAAGATCCATAAGCTCCCAGACCCGATTAGTCTCCACAGACTTCATCTCTATGTTCATGGCCTCTGTCCAGAGTTTTGAATCAACATCCTCCATAGCTTCTGCGTAAGTATAAGGATCCCTGTCATGTTCATTCGGTTCAGCCAAAAAGACTTCCCCATTGAAAATATACCTCTCAAGTTGACGCCCGATCCTCACACTACGCTGAAGCCCCTGAGATTGTTGTTCATGTTTGTTTGGTTTTTCTACACCGATCGGAATGGTTTCGTTCGAAACCTTCGGAATGAACGGATCACCCCTTAACTCCTCAAGCACCACTTTGCTTTGAGGTTTAAAGTCGTCCATGTAACTCTCCTAAAGGAAAGTCGCATTAGTTGAAACCACGACTTTATTTTCCTTTGGGTTATAAAAATAACCCCCTTTAGTCCCTTTTGGATATCCTATAAACACGCAAACTTCCAAACGTGCTTCCAACTTATTTGGATCCTTAAACAGGACATGAGCCAGACATCCCCATATGCGAATATGGTTTAAGGATGCCTTCCGTCTTGTCCACAACTCATGAGGAGTTTTAGGGACCAATTTTGAAGGCACATTGTTCAAAAGATAACATGCGGTTTGTAGTGCATATCCCCAAAAGGATAAAGGCAATGATGAATAACTCATCATGGACCGAATCATGTCCAACAAAGTCCTATTCCTTCTCTCCACTACGCCATTCTGCTGCGGAGTGCCCGGCGCTGTCAAATGGGATAAAATCCCGTTCTCTAAAAAGTGTCCCAAGAACTCATCAGAAAGGTATTCTCCACCTCGACCAGATCGAAGTGCCTTTATGGGTCTACCCAATTGCTTTTCCACTTCAGCCCGAAACTCCCTGAACTTATCACAAGTTTCAGTTTTGTGGTGCATCAGGTACATATACCCATATCTTGAGTAATCGTCAATAAAAGTGACGAAGTACTCATAACCTCCTCGTGCTTGGATGTTCATCGGTCCGCAAACATCACTATGCACAAGTTCTAGAACCCCTTCGGCCCTATTGCCCTTAGACCCGTATGGTCTTTTGGTCATTTTACCCTCCAAACAAGATTCACATTGAGGTATAGATTCCACCTTTAAGTGACTTAAAGGTCCATCCCTTACCAACCTTTGAATCCTATTCAGGTTAATATGGCCAAGGCACAAATGCCAAAGATAAGTCTTATTAGAGTGAGAAGTTTTAAGTCTTTTTGAGTCATTATCATTTATCTCAGCATTAAGCAATAAGTCCATCTTAGGTTTGATAAAATATAGATTATTTTGCATCCATCAGGAACAGATAAAAGATTTGTTTTTATGAATCATCACTTTTTCATTAAAAGATACGACATAGGAGTCTTTAAATAAAGAAGATACAGAAATTAAATTCCTTTTAAATTTAGGAACATAAAAACAATCTCGCAAAATTAAATTCCTATAATTATCAAAGTAAAGATGGACATCTCCCACTACTTCCGCTGAGACCAAGGATCCATCGCCCATCCGAAGCGTTAAGTCTTTACATAGTAGACTTCTCGTTTCTTTGAATCCCAGCAGAGAAACACAAACATGATTAGTTGCACCAGAATCTATGACCCAAATGTCACTGGATTCCTCAACCAAACAAGTTTCTAAATATAGAAGATCACACCTACCTCCCTTGGAAAGGAAGTCCTTGCAATGCTTCTTTATATGCCCAACCTTACCACAGAAGAAGCACTTAAGCTTCTTTGGGTTCTTTTTCTTCTTCTTCTTGCTCTTGGTAGCAGCAGGAATAGAAGACTGCCTTGGCCCGTTGCTTCTTTCCATTCCCTGAGTTAGGATTGAAACCAGAAGCAACTACCATGTTGGCCTCACCATCAGCAGGAGACTCCCTGATCAGCAGTTTGAATTCCTGTAACGGTTTCATCAGTTCTGTCGAGGTCATATCCCGTCTATTACTTAAATTAAAAGTAGCTCTAAACGGAACAAATTCCTTAGACAGAGCCTGAAAGACCATAGTCATCTAAGTTTTAGCATCGATGTCGGCTCCATTGGTTTGAGCCTCAGCGAGGTAACCCATGACCAACATCATGTGCTCCTTTACAGATGTCCCTAGTCTCTGTCTACAGTTTAAGAGTTTTCAAAGCGCCCCTTGCTGCTTTGTTATGGCCTGGCGTCCGAACATATCTTCAAGATTATCCAAGATCTGCTTCACAGTCTCATAATCTTGATGTTGAGCCTGCAGCGTTGTTCATGCTAGCCATAACATAGCAGCGGGCCTAATCATTAGCATCTTTCTAGCAATCGTACTCTTGGAATTGCTCATTACTTGAGTCTCTTGTAGGCTCGGGAGGACAAGGGGTTGTCAGTACATATTTTAGTTTCTCAAAGGATAGGACGATGTCCAGGTTCCGTTTCCAATCGTTATAATTCTCACCGGTTAATTAGTTTTTGTCAAGTATCGATGATAAAGCGTTTTTAGACATTTTTAATCTACAATAAAGAATCATATACCAAATATAAACAAACATATATAATAATTTAGTAAGATAACACAATCATGTAAAATCATACAAATGTGTTTATGTGTCAAAACCTTGAAAATATCACAACCTTACAACGATAATTCCCAACTCAAAATTCAACAAGCTCCCAGGGGAGTCATGCCAAAATCAATCAGGAACACGGATCCCCTCTTGATTAATATATGCCATCCAGGACCCGTATGATCTAGCATATACTAATAATCATTTCTTTGGCCATTAATTTTATTAACAGAGCTCCTAGGGGAGGTTAATAATAAAATTAACGTGAGTGCATAACCATCATTTCAATATTTTATCCATAATTTATAATCACCACCTAGGGGTGTGCAACCATAAATCATACTAAAATACCTTATCCTTTCAGAGATCCAATCTAGTACGTGATAGAAATCCCTTCCTAGGGGTGGGGACCACCATGTTCTTCCTATGGACTAACGATGGAGGCCTTAGGTCCTCTCTTCGAAAACCTTCTCCCACTCAATCTTTTGAAGTCAAGGTTTTATTTTAAAATTATGCATGAACAATTTTAATATGAGCGGCACTCCCTATCCTATATGACATGTTATCAATATACATGGTAAATCACATTATAATGCAGACAAGCAAAGCAATCAAGCAAAGCTACAAGTAAAATAATAATAACTGTAATATTATGGTTCCACCCTAGAGAATAGAAAAAACAAAGATTACAAGAGAATAATCGAGACATTTATCGACTCTTCATCCTTGAATCCTTAAGTTGTATTCTTCTTCATGCAATACCCATCTTCAAGTCTTCAATCCCGTTTTGAATCAAAAAACTTCATATTTTCGGTCATATCCAAATTTAATTTTTCTCAGAATCGTCTCAAAAATAAAATTAAAACTGCACTGGAAAAATTGCACCTTTTCTGGACACTTGGCAGCTCTCGGTCGGCAGGCCGATCTGGGTGATCGGCCTGTCGGTCGAGCACCCCAATTTCTGCCCCACTATCGGCCTGTCGGACCACACATCCGGCCTGCCGATCTATGACCATCGGCCTGCCAAACTGTGACGTCCGGCATGCCGACCGAGCAGTAAAAATTACTCCAGAAAATACAACTTTAATGCAATTTATCAATTTTATTTTCAACAATTCAAAAACATAAAATTAGAGACTCAGGAAATACCTGGGGGTGCCATCATCATTCTTCTAGATCCGTCTTCTAGATCCGTCTTCTCTGAATTATTATTTAATTACAAAAATTCTTGCAAATTTAAAATTAAATAACAATTCCTAGACGGAGATGACAGTCCGCCATCTAATTACATGAAAAACCTAGATACACATTCTAATCTCTAAGAAACCATAACCGGTATTAATTAATTAATAAATAATTAAACAACGATTTAATCAACCAAAATTAATTAATAAACATTCACCACATAATCCACGACAACATATATATTATATAGAAACCTAGAGTGCCATCTCTCTAAAAAATTCAATTCAAGCATAGGAGAGATAGAGATCACAAAATTTATGCATATAACATGATCACAAACTCGTAAATTTATGTAAAAACTATGTCTCTGATATCAATTGTTAGAAACACGGTGCGCAGTGAAATTTTAAAAATTTTCATCAGAGTAATTTCCAAAACATAAGTTTGACATGTTAAATGTATAAATTAGACAGATCTTACTAACCTTTGTGTGAAGAACCTCCACAGCCTGTGAAGAGAAGTAACGTTCCAGAAGAGCCTCAACCAACTGGTCTTCTTTGTTATTCTCTATCCACAACCGGAGTGAGTGTGGGCTCACACATTCAGCTCTTCCACCGGTGACTCTCCTTCCAACCAAGAGAGAGAACCCAAAGCTAGTGTTCGTGATTTGTGAACAAAAGCTCTCAGGGAGTTTTTAGATGCTCACTACAAGAGTATCACTCTTAATCTCTCAATTGAAATGAGTAAATCATGAGACTCACTCCCTTTTTATAGCCCTTGGTCCTGGGGTCAGACCTTATCAGATTAGGTCTCAAAAACTCAAAACAGAATCAAGTTCGGATCAATATCTGATAAGATCCACGTGAAAATGCGTAATCTTATCTCCCGCTGATCGACAAGCCAAAAATTCTGATCGGCAGGCCGAACTCTCGAGAAAAAATCTCCACGAATCTTTTATTTTTCCCTCGAGATTCTAAAGGATAAAGTCTCAGTTTTGATTTAAATAACCCAATAGAGAAGATATCAGATCAAAACAAACTTTATCAAGATAATCTCTAAGAAAATAAATCAATTCACAATAATTCTACAAGTTTTTCTTGATCTAATTAATCCAAAATAAAATCAACCGATAAACATACATGAATTATCCGATCGAATAATTCAACAAGTTTATCTTAAATTAATTTTATTACAAAATTAATTCAACCAATAAACAGACATGAATTATTTGATTCTTACATATTTTAAACCAATCCAATAAATCCGACATAAGTCACCAATTATTGGAAAAGCACGCGGTGTCGTTACAGGATTTTGTGAGCTAGCAAAGGGGACCAAAATGGACCTATAAAGTTCAAGCTCATGACAATTATGAAACCCAATATCCCAGATATACATTTCACAATTATCAACTCCAATGCTACTCCACTAAAAGCTTGGAGCTGCACTCTCAAACTTTATAGAATTACGAAGCTCGTGTAGCTAAGTCTCCATGACATATCAAAGTGTATCGTATCCCCATATGATAATCCATAATCGGCTTAAGGACAAGTTCTGTCTTACCTTCCCGATTATTTTTATCTTACGTTCCATTGTCTCACAATTAGAAGACTTGCCATCCAAAGATAGTATACCATTCGGTTACACCTATGTATCCAAATGGTTAAGCGCTCCAATTTTTCAATTACAGGACAACACATATAAGAGGATATCATTACTCCTAAAGAGGAGCTATGGATTCCATATCTATGAATAACAAGTCTACGCTATCAAGAGTCATGCCTCCAACGTACCGGCATGCATACCACTATAGAGATGTGGGAGTCACCCATTGGTACATCAAGAGACACAAGTCGAGACAACGGGCCCACTATTCATCTCAGGATTAAGATACAATACAAGTGATTGTCTAAAGTGAATCGATTTGCCAAGACAGAATTATTAATCCAAATCAATTCACTTTATGTCCCGATCCAACACATCGTCATCTATGACAACGCACCAATGTTTCTATTCACGAAGTCCAACTCCGATGGTCAAGACAAACCATCTCCCGAAAGGGATATAGACAACATAACAATCTTTACATGAATAAAGCGCCCAACTTTATTCCCTCGATTGCGGATCATATGTTTTAGACCGTCACCTTAAGAATCGTGTCTTCCGCATAATCAGTCCATCATATGCCCAATTCTTAAGGTTTAGACTGACAGTCTCAGACTACTGTTTGCTTATCATACATTCAAGAAATATGAACGTAAAGAGGACAAGATTTGGCATATATAAATGAAAAAATTCTTTATTGATAAAAAATGTCTCTAAAAACATATTACATTTTTACTCCTTAGGGCATACATGTCTAACAACATTAGCCATCGGCTTGCCGAACTTGATAGTTTAGCCTGTCGCCAAAGCTAGCTGAATCTTGTCCCGCGAATGGCTAACTGAACTAGAAGTTTGACCTATCAGTCTGCGACCATTGGCCCACCAAACCTGAGGGTTTGGCCTACCGACCAAGCAAAACTCACCTTTTTCCATAAAATAGTTTTTATGTAGTTTTTCAATATTCTTTTCAACAATTCAAAAACATAAAAATTTAGAGACTTAGGAAATACCAATGAAACCTTTATCATCCATCTTCTAGAACCGTCTTCACTCTGAATGATTATATAATTATAAAATTTATACAAATTTAAAATTAAATAATAATTCTTAGACGGTGATGATAGACCACCCTTTCATTACATGAAAAACTTAGATACACATTCTAACCTATAAGGAACCATAACTGGCATAAATCAATTAATTAAATAATAATTTAATTAACCATAATTAATTAATAAACATTCACCATATAATCTCATAACAACATATAAATATATAGAAACTCTAGAGTGCCAATTCTCTAAAAAATTAAATTCAAGCGTAGGAGAGATCAAGATCACATAATTTATATATATAGCATGATCATAAACTCATAAATTTATGTAAAAGCCATGTCTTTGATACCAATTATTAGAAAACGAGTACGTAGTAGAATTTTAAAAATTTTAAATCAGAGTATTTTTAAAAACACAATTTTGACATGCTATATACATAAATTAATTAGATCTTACTAACCTTTATTATGCCGAAGAGCTCCTGCAATTAGTGTATGTTCCAGAAGAGCCTTAACCAACTGGTCTTCTTTGCTATTCTCTATCTAGGATCGGAGTGTGTATGGTTACAAGTCATACAGCTCTTCCACCGGTGACTCTCCTTCCAACCAATTGAGAAGACCTAGAGCAAAGGTTCGTGATTGTGAACAAATGCTCTCAAGAAGTTTTAGAGTATCTAACACTATAGTACCCACTCTTAACTTCTCAAGTAATCTCAATAACTCAAAAAACTCACTCTCTATTTATAGAGGTCGGACCCCAAGGTTGCTCATTATCATATAAGACCTAAAAAATTCAAATCTAGATCAACTTTTGATAAAATCATGTCAAAAACACGTGATCAAATTATCGTTAGAATGGCCTATTAGACTTACTCCATCGGCAGGCCGAACTAACCAATCGGCTTGCTGAACTTATGATAATATGATCCCTGAGAATCTTTTATTTCCCACTCGATATTTTTTGGATAAAGCCTTAGTTTTAATTCAAATAATCCAATAAAAAGTTATCTAATTAAAACAGTCATATTTATATAATCTTTAGAAAAATAAATATTCTTGATAATTCAACAAGTTTATTTTGAATTAATGTACAAAATTAATTTAACTGATAAATAGACATAAATTATCTGATCCTATCGAATTTCAGCCAATCTAATAATTTAACATAAGTCACCAATTTATTGAAAAAGCATGTTATATTGTTACAAGATTTATTATGAGCTAGCAAAAGGGACCTAATAGACCTATATACTTCAAGCTCGGATAATTATAAAATATAATATCCCATATACATATTTTATAATTATCAGCTCTAACGCTACTCCACTAAAAGCTTAGGATTGTACTCGAGAACTATATAAAATTACGAAGCCCAAATTAGTCAAGTGTCCATGACATATCATAATACGTCGTATCCCCATAGGATATTCATAATTGGCTTAAGGATAAATTCTACCTTACCTTCCTGATTTTTTTTATCTTACGTTCTATTATCTCACCATTGAAAAACTTACCATCCAAGGATAGTATACCATTTGGTTACACCTATGTATCCAAATGGTTAAGCGCTTCAGTTTTCCAATTACAGGATAAATATAAGAGAATGTCATTGACTCCACCAATGGAGCTATGGATTCCATATCTATGAATAACAAGTCTACACTATTAAGAGTCATGTCTCCAACGTATTGGTATGCGCACCATCACAAAGTCAAGATCTCACCTTTGGTACATCAAAGGACATAAGACAAGATAACGGGCCCATTAGTCATTTCAAGATAAAGATACAACACATATGATTGTCTAAAGTCAATTGATTTCCATAGATGAAATTATTAATCCAAATCAATTTCACTTTATGGCCCGATCTAACACATCGTCAACTATGAAAATGTACCAATGTTTCTACTCACGGAGTCCAACTCTGATGGCCAAGACAAGTCATCTTCCATCAGGGATGTAGATAACATAACAATCTTAGCATGAATAAAGCACCCGACTTTATTCTTTATTCCCTCGATTGCAGATCTTACGATTTAGACCATCATCTTTAAAATCATGTCTTCTGCATAATCTATCCATCATATGCCTGATTACTAAAGGTTTAGATCGACAATCTCAGATGTTTGTTTACTTAACATACATTCAACACATATGAACGTAAAGAGGAAAACATTTGGTATATGAACAATAAATAAATTCTTTATTGATAAAATGTCTCTAAAAACATATTACAACATTTTACTCCTTAGGGCATACATGTCTAACATCCTACCCAATTGCAAGTTCAAGATTCAACTTTGAAACTAGGCATGCAAACACAATTACCCTCTCTGTTGATTGATGATTTAGATGTTCCTATAGCAGTTAGGAAAGGTGTTCAAAACTAGACTCAACATCCTATTTCTCACTTTGTTTCTTTGGATAGAATCTCATCTAAACACCGTTGTTTTCTCACTAAATTAGATGCCATTCCTATTCCCTAAACCTTTAATGAGGCACTAAGGGATGAGAATTGGAAACTTGCTATGAATGAGATAATGGGTGCACTTAATAAAAATCATGCATGGGAGATTGTTGATCATCCAAAAGACATGAAACCAAGTGGGTGTATACAATTAATTTTAAAGCAGATGGGTCTTTGGAGAGGTACAAGGCTAGGTTAGTGGCCAAGGGGTACATTTAAATGCAAAGGGTAGAGTATCAAAAAAATTTTGCTCCAGTAGCTAAGATGAATACGGTCTACATTCCATTATCCTTGGCTACTAATTTTAATTGGTGTTTGTAGCAATTTGAGGTTAAGAATGCCTTTTTACATGGTGATCTTAAAGAAGTGGTGTATATGGAACCTCCACCTAGTTTTGAGAAGTATTTCAAGAACAATCATGTGTGCAGGTTAAGAAAGGCACTTTACGGGTTTGGAAAGTTCTAAACTGATGCTTAGTATTGGCTATAAACAAAGTCAAGGGAATCATACTCTATTCTTCAAACACGCGGCAGTAGGGAAAATCATAGTTTTGATTGTATATGTTGATGACATCATTGTGACAGGTGATGATGATGATGAGGAAATTCCAAGACTCAAGACTAGACTTGCGAAGGAGTTCGAGATAAAAGATCTTGGGAAACTCAAATATTTTTTAGGAATCGAAGTGGCTTGCTCTAAATAAGGCATCTTTGTTTCCCAACAAAAATACATACCTGATCTTCTACAAGAAATGGGAATGATAGGATGCAAGCCTATTGTTACACTGAACAAAATCACCGATTACATGAAGCTTTCGATCAAGGAAGGTACTAGAAGTTGGTAGGAAAACTGATTTACATCACAAACACATCCTGGTATCTTATATGCTGTGAGTATGATAAGTCAATTCATGCACAACCCCAAAATGTTCATCTACAAGCTGCACAGAGTTATCCAATATTTGAAAGCTACACTTGGGAAAGAAACCTTGTTTAGAAAAGGAACAGAGATGACCATAGAAGGGTGCATGGATGCTGACTATGCTGGCTCACTCATAGATCGACGCTCAACAACAGGTTATTGTACTCCAATTGGAGGAAACTTGGTGACTTGGAATAGAAAGGAGCAAGCAATAGTTTGAAGATCAAGTGCTTAAGCTGAGCTTCGTGCAATGGCTCAAGGAATTTGTGAGCTCTTGTGGATAAAGAAAATCTTAGAAGATGCAAGTTAAATGGCAGGGATGTATGAAGCTAATATTGTGACAAGTCTGTTATAAGCATTGCCCACAACCCGGTTCAACAAGATAGAACAAAACATATTGAGGTGGACCAACACTTCATCAAAGAAAAGATTGAAAGTGGATTAATCTATGTTCCTTATGTTCCTACAAAAAGTCTAATGGAGGACACGCTCATAAAGGGATTGGAAAGCTCAACCTTCCAAGATATTACTAGCAAGATGGGAATGGAAACATTTATTCTCCAACTTTGAGGGGGGAGTATTGGAGAATCTCAGATTCTTTCTTTGTAGGAGATTTTATACTTCTATAAATAGCTAATTGACAGCTAAGTTTCGGACTTAGGCTCATTGTAAGCTGCCTAATTTATATAGTTTTATGGCTGATGGGTAGGAAATAATTTGCTTCCTAAAATAGGATATTGACCTTGTACTATACAAGTGTATTCCTGTTTATGTTCAGCATAGAGAAGAATTTTTTAGTGTTTTTGCTCACAATCAATCAAGAATATGCACATTTTAATAATTACACTATGGTGGTAATTTGATCCCATGCTTAATAGATGGATGCTTAGTTGATTGAATGCATGTCATTTGATTGTTGGTTGTATTTGTAAAAGTTCAATCAAGGAACTTTACAAGTTCTGCAAATGTGAAAGAAACCTTATTTTATTCAGTTCAAGAAACTTGCCTCCATAGGGTATAAAGTACTTTGTATCTTCTTTGATGAATATCTTTTCTCGACATCACATTCTTAAAAATCCAATAAAAGACATGATAATCAGCGAACTAAGTCGGGCTATTGGATGCATATGATTAATTCCTGTGGGCTCTTTAACGCAATTAGATAGCCAGGGCTCGTTATGAGGTTTCCTCGTCACCTTTTCAAACCAACAAACAATCATCTAAGGCTACAAACAAAGGCATTAAGCTAGTGTTAACATTTCCCCTGGTATCGTTGTCGTAATATTCAGTATACACTTATGATCTCATGTGTAGAATGGCTTATAATTGGTTATCTCTTGATTGCAGAGTAAAGAGTGTAATGGCCCATTTGGATGGTTGCCGTGATTTTCCTCGGTTGTGTATAGGTTTGTTTCTGATTTCCCACCGGTTTATGATTATTAGTGTTTTCCTAATGTGAATAGACCTAAGCTATACTAGACTCAGCTGTAATTGAAAAAGAAAATTATTTCATTTCTCAGGTGTTGGGAATCCATCAGGCAAGATGGACATAAGGGCTTATCTTCTTCAAAAGTTCAGCAGTGTAGAAAGACATCAGATATATGATTGCTTCAACTATACCACAGATACATTAAATTTTCTCACTCTTTTGAAGAAAAAATATGACGTTGTCGATTACAAAAGCACAAGACAAGTCCATTTAGTTCATTGCTACTGTTCTGCCTGTTGTCCACGTTTGAAAAATCATATCCCGAAGTTCGTCATAATGTACTTGATAGTAGATGATCATTCTAGTTTTTCTCTTTTCATTTTTGTTTTCCAAATCCTCGATTAATCATAGATGATTCCTCTTTAGCACTGCATTTTTTTTTTCATAAAACAAGTAAGCGAAGGATGGTAGATAGGAATAAAACGTTTGAATATAATGGTTTTTGGAAAAAAAATTTTGCATTATGTATTAGTCCAAAATTTCATCTCAATTTATGGCTCCTTGAAACGACCTTTTGTAACACTCAAGATTTTAATTAAGTAAGATTAGCATGTAAATAGTGGAATAGTATGCCTTTATGTGATTTAAACTTAATTTAATATTTTGTCGTATATTTTAAATTTATCTCACTTTTAGTTATATTTGGTTGTTATTTTGAATTTTTGAAACAAACAATTTGTCAAATATCCAATATGTTCCTTTTGGAAAACCATGTGTTGGAACATGGTTTTCACTCTACAAAACCACATTTTCTTCTATTTAAGCTCACTCTTCCTTTCTTCCTTCCCCACTCTCTTTCCCAGCTCTCTCTCTCTCTCATGTTACACTTTCCCTCCCTCTCCCATTTTTCATTTCAAAAATTTTGAGTTCAAATTTCGAATCTCAGCTAGATTGGGAGCTCGGGAACGCGATTGGGCTTCTACAAACTCGATTTAAAGCTCAGATTTGAGGTTAGTTTACTAAATTTTCAAAATTTCAAACTTTTTCCCAAATTCTCTAAATTTCTTTAAATGTTGAAATTTGAGTTTCTAGAGCTCAGGAAACCTTAAATCTAAGTTAGTAGAACCCAAATCATCAAGAATCTAGGCTTGATTTCACGAAAATTTGGTTAAATTACATTTTCCCCTTTTTCTCCATTTCAGATTTATTCAAAAATCTTTGTGTAAATCTTGTTTAAAGTTGTTTAAAAGAGTTCTAGTATGTTTTTCTATCATCTATGAGCATTACCCATGCTTGAGAATTAAGAAAACAGGTTTAGAGTGAAATTTGGGATTCGAGGAGGTCGAGACTTAAAGTCTCAAGTTCCCAGATTTTTCCAGTTCAGCAGACCAATCATGAGAATTTGTAGGCCGGACTCATGAGTTCAGCAAATCGAATTCATACCGTTAGAAGGCCGAACCAGGGCCGATTTGGTAGGCCGGTATTGTACATCCTGTAGGCAAAACTGTATAGTTTCGCAGGCCGGACAGAAGAGTTTGGCAGGCCGACCAAACTTTACAAAATTTTGTCATTCTCATTGTTTAAAACCTAGATGAAGACCTTGACCCTATGATATGATATTTTGATTATAAAAGGCATACTAAAACACTATAGAATAGTATAATAGCATAGAATACTCTAAATTAGAGATTGATAGAGTTCAATTTACTTTTAAGGTTGATCGTGGCTCCGTAGAGCTAATGTATAGCGGGTCAGGACTACGGTGCTGAATTACGATGCAGGATATTGAGGTAGAACTTCTACCCCTTTCTTGGAAGCTAGTTTTTTAATGGTTTTGGCCTTAAAATATTCTTTCAAAATGTTTCCAATAAATGACAAAATGTTTTAAATATTTTCAAAAGGGGCCTTTGGCCACAAAAGATTTCTTGCCAAATGATTCTTTCAAATTGAATTTTTAAGGAATGATTAAAATGAATTTCTTAGTATTTTTCATTTCTTATTTAAGAATGAATGTTCATAATGAACCAAATAATGAATGTAAATGAGAATACTTGGTAAGATAAGACCAAAATAATGACATAATACCGGACGCGTTATAAATACCATCTGGAATGAAACAATTGAGCATGATGCCATATATAGAGATCGGATCGTCGAGAGTGCGACCTTAAGGGCAGGTCCTGAAACCCAGTTGGGCCATTACGGTGGTGATACTATGGCTTTGCCAAAGAACAAATAATAAAAGATAATTCTAGATGAATATGAATTTTAAAGGTAAGGATGAAATTAATATGTTTTTATTCATGTTTTTGAAATTTTATAAATTATTTTCAAATATGAAAATTTATGCTTAGAATTGATGTCTTTCTAAACCTAGTCTTACTAAGTTTTCTGCTCAAATTTCTTTTTTTGTTTTGAAACCCTTTTCCCTAGGTCAATTGCAGCTTAGGACCAACACGAAGGCAACAAAGTAAACAAGCGAGTTGTAGGAATACTGTTTAGGGTATTGCTTTATTTAAACTAAGGCATGTATTATTTAAATGTTTATCTCTTGTATTGGACTGTGATTGTAATATTTTATTGTCGATACTATGTGTGTGCACTAATGTGTGTCCTGTAAGGCCCGACTTATGTTTTAACCTTCTTTAATATTTTACTTCCTAATTAATTGTTCCAAAATAGCAATAATTGTTTTAAAATGTTTTAAGCTATCACGTTTTTTAAAATAACCCAATCATTTAATTGGTGATTTTAATAAAAAATCAACTTAATTAAATTAATTAATCCATCACGTCACTACCCGTACTTCGGGGTGTGACAGAATGGTATCAGAGTTGTTAAAAAATTAGTACGCAGCGAAATTTTAAAAATTTTACATTAGAGTATTTTTCAAAAAACAAGTTTGACATGCTATATGCATAAATTAACCAGATCTTACTAACCTTCGATTGCCGAAGAACCCTCGCAAAACGTGAAGAGAAGTAACGTTCCTGAAGAGCCTCGACCAATTAGTCTTCTTTGCTATTCTCTATCTAGGGCTGTACAAAAACCGCCCTGCACCCGCCAACCGTCCACTCCCGCGCCCGCCCATTTCAAAAAAAGTGGGTTTACGTTAGCAACCCACTGGTGGACGGGTTCAACCCGCCCACCAATATATTCGGTGGGCGGGTTTGGTTTTAAGTTTTTTAGGGTGGGTTCAACCCGCACCCGCCCGCCTATATATTTTTTTAAAAAAACTTATCATTTATTTGATTTTGTTCTTATTTTAGAGATGATTGAACAATCCAACACTTCAAGCATGGGCTCGGCTGTCTCTTGACATATTAGAAATTGAAAATTCTCCTATTATTTTGTGAAGTGATCAAAATTCAAATCAAGTAAATTAGTAGAGAAAGCCCTAAAAGAAAAAGAACACTTGACTTTGTTCATCATTTCATTTGTAGCATTCTATTATTTTCGAACCTAATGAATAGGCTTTAATTTTTATGGACTCTTGACTTTATTTATCACTTTATATGTAGTTGATGTTTCTTGTTGCAGTGAATGATTATGTTTCTTAATTTATACTTTTGAATATGGTCACTGTCTTTAAGCATCAAACTTGTTGGGAATGCTTTATGTATTATCATCTTATATTTTCTATAAATTTTCTTCACTTTCTAAAAAAAAGGTCCAAAAAATTACATTAGGCAATAGCATAGGCCTAAACCGCCTCAACCCGCCCACACCCGCCCGCAACCACCCAAAACCAAACCAAAACCACCCGCCATTTGGTGGGCGGTTTACGGGTTGGTTAATCGCCAACCCGCCATCCAACCAAACCGCACTGCACCCGCCCAAAAACCATCAAACCGCCCGCCGTTCACCCCTATCTCTATCCACGACCAGAGTGAGTGTGGGCTCACACGTACAGCTCTTCCTCTAGTTGAGTCTCCTTCCAACCAATTTAGAGAACCTAAAGCAAGTATTCGTGATTTGTGAACAAACGCTCTCAGGGAGTTTTCAGATTCTCACTAGCAGAGTATCACTCTTAATCTCTCAACTGATCTAAGTAACTCTTAAGACTTACTCCCTATTTATAGAGGTTGGTCCTAGGGTCAGTCCCTATCAGATTAGTCCTCAAAAATTTGAAACAGAATCAAGTTAGGATCAATATCTGATAAGATCCATGTAAAAATACGTAATCTTATCCTTCGCTCATTAGCAAACTGATCAGGATGTTCGGCAGGCCGAACACGTAGATCGGCAAGCCAAACTGCCGAATAAATATCTCTACGAATCTTATATTTTCCACCTGAGATTCTATAGGATAAAGTCTCAGTTTTAATTCAAATAACCTAATAGAGAAGTTATCTTATCAAAACAATTTTATCTAGATAATCTCTAAGAAAATAAATGAATTCCCAATAATTCTACAAGTTTATCTTGATCTAATTTATCCAAAATTAAATCAGCCAATAAACATACAAGAATTATTCGATCCCAATAATTCAACAAGTTTATCTTGAATTAATTACAAAATTAATTCAACCGATAAATAGACATGAATTATCTAATTCTTCTAAATTTTAACCAATCTGACAAACATGACATAACTCACCAATTATTGGAAAAGCATGTTGTATCGTTACAGGATGTCGTGAGCTAGCAACGGGGACCAAATGGACCTATATAGTTCAAGCTCCCGATAATTACAAAACCCAATATCCCAGATATGCATTTCATAATTATCAACTCCAACGCTACTCCACTAAAAGCTTGGAGCTGAGCCCTCGAACTACATAGAATTACGACGCTTGTATAGCTAAGTCTCCCTGACTTATTATAGTGTATCGTATCCCCATATGATTATCCATAATCGGCTCAAAGACAAGTTCTGTCTTATCTTCCTGATTATTTTTATCTTGCGTTCCATTTTCTCACACCATCGGAAAACTTACCATCCAAAGATAGTATACCATTCGGTTACACCTATGTATCCAAATGGTTGAACGCTCCAATTTTCAAATTACAGGATAACGCATATAAGAGGATATCATTACTCCTAAAGAGGAGGTATGGATTCCATATCTATGAATAACAGGTCTGGGCTACCAAGAGTCATGCCTCCAACATACCGGCATGCATACCACTATTAAGATGTGGGTGTCACCCTTTGATACATCAAAAGACACAAGTCAAGACAACGGGCCCATTAATCATCTCAGGATTAAGATACAATACAAATCAATTCCCTTTATGTCCCGATCCAACACATCATCACCTATGATAACGTGCCAATGTTTCTATTCATAGAGTCCACCTCCGATGGTCAAGACAAACCATCTCCCAAAAGGGATATAGACAACATAACAATCTTTACATGAATAAAGCGCCCAACTTTATTCCATCGATTGCAGATCTTATGATTTAGACCATCATCTTAAGAATCGTGTCTTCTACATAACCTGTCCATCATATGCCCAATTCTTAAGGTTTAGACCAACAGTCTCAGACTATTATTTGCTTAACATACATTCAACAAATATGAACGTAAAGAGGATAAGATTTGGTATATAAATAATAAATAAATTCTTTATTGATAAAAAATGTCTCCAAAAACTTATTACATTTTTACTCCTTAGGGCATACATGTCTAACAATCTCCCACTTACACTAAGTGAGTAAATACGACAAATCTCGCATCCCCATAGCTTCCACATGCCTCTCGAAGACTGTCCCAGTAAGTGTCTTCGTAAATGGATCAGCTAAATTGTCCTCTGACGCGATCTTGCACACCGTGACATGCCCGCCCTCAACAAAGTCCTTTATCACATGATACTTTCGATCAATATGCTTTCTCTTCTTGTGAAATCTTGGTTCTTTAGCATTAGCTACCACTGCACTGTTATCACAGTACAGTGATACCGCCTTATCCATACCAAGAACTACCTCAAGATCCTCAAGGAACTTGCGGAGCCACGCTGCTTCTTTTGAAGCATCACTAGCTACCACATACTCAGCCTCCATCGTTGAATCCGAAGTATAATCTTGCTTGGCACTTCTCCAACTGATGGCACCACGCCTAGAGTAAACACAAAACCTGAAGTCGATTTCTTAGAATCCAAGTAGAATTGAAAATCTGAGTCAGTGTATCCTAGAGGAGTCAAGTTCTCACCTGAATAGATAAGCATATACCCTCGAGTCCTTCTCAGGTACTTGAAAATATGCTTAACTATAACCCAGTGGTTGGGTCCTAGATCCGCCTGAAATCGACTTACAATCTCGACCATATAACTAATATCCGATCGTGTGCAAAGCAAGGCATACATGAGACTACCCACTGCCGAACCATAAGGCACCTTCTTCATGTATTCTCTTTCTTCATAAGACTTTGGAGAGTCTTTCTTAGAAAGAGTAATTCAAGACCTAGATGATTGCCCACCTTTTTTAGAATCCTGCATTGCAAACCTTTTGAGAATTTTATCTATGTAGCCTGCCTGAAACAAAGCTATCATTTTGTTCTTCCTATCCCAAAAGATTTGGATACCGAGAACAAAATTAGCCTCACCTAAGTCCTTCATGTCAAACTGCTTAGTCAACCATAATTTGACTAATGATAATGCCCCAATGTCATTGCCAATTAGCAAAATGTCATTTACATAGAGCAGTAGAAAAACCACCTTTCCATCCTTTATGTGTTTGTAAACACATGGTTCATTTACATTTTGTGAGAACCTATAAGTCTTGATCACCTGATCAAATCTTATGTTCCAAGAACGAGAAGCCTACTTAAGTCCATAAATTGACTTTAGCAGCTTACAAACCTTATCCTCTTGACCCGTGACCTTGAACTCGTCTGGTTGTTTCATATAAATGGACGCATCAAGATAGCCATTTAGAAAAGCCGTCTTGACATCCATCTACCAAATCTTGTAGTCGAGAGCGGCAGTTATGGACAAGGGAATCCGAATGGACTTAAGCATGGCTACAGGCGAAAAGGTTTCCTCATAATCGATTCCTTCCTTTTGCGTATAACCCTTAGCTACCAGTCTAGCCTTAAAGGCTTCAATCTTTCCATCCACTCCTCTTTTCCTCTTGTAGATCCACTTACACCCTATGGGTTTTACCCCTTCATGAAGATCCACAAGCTCCTAGACCTGATTAGTCTACATAGACTTCATCACTATGTTCATGGCCTCTGTCTAGAGTTTTGAATCAACATCCTCCATAGCCTCTGTGTAAGTATAAGGATCCCTGTCATGTTCATCCGATTCATCCAAAAAGACCTCCCCATTGAACATATACCTTTCAGGTTGATGCCCGATCATCCCATTACGTCGAAGCCCCATAGGTTCTTGTTTAGGTTCGTTTGGTTTTCCTACACTAATCGGAATAGCTTCATTCGAAACCTGCGGAGTGATCGGATCACTCTTTAACTCCTCAATCACAACTTTGCTTCGAGGTTTAAAGTCGTCCACGTAACTCTCGTCAAGAAAAGTTGCATTAGCTGAAACCATGACTTTATTTTCCTTTGGGTTATAAAAATAACTCCCTTTAGTCCCTTATGGATATCCTACAAACACGCAAACTTTCGAATGTGCTTCCACCTTATTCGAATCCTTAAACAGGACATGAGCCAGACATCCTTATATGCGAATATAGTTTAAGGATGTCTTCCTACCCGTCCACAACTCGTGAGGAGTTTTAGGAACCGATTTTGATGGCATATTGTTCAAAAGATAACATGCGGTTTGTAGTGCATATCCCCAAAAGGATAAAGGCAATGATGAATAACTCATCATGGACCTGATCATGTCCAATAAAGTCCTATTTCTTCTCTCTGCTATGCCATTCTACTGTGGAGTACCCGGCGCAGTCAAATGAGATAAAATCTCTTTCTCTAATAAGTGTTCCAAGAACTCATCAAAAAGGTATTCCCCACCTCAATTGGTTTGAAGTGCCTTTATGGGTCTACCCAATTGCTTTTCCACTTTAGCCCAAAACTCCTTGAACTTGTCAAAAGTTTCACTTTTGTGGTGCATCAGGTACATATACCCATACCTTAAGTAATCGTCAATAAAAGTGACAAAGTACTTATACTCTCCTCGTGCCTGGATGTTCATCGGTCCGCAAACATCACTATGCATATGTTCTAGAACCCCTTTGGCCCTATTGCCCTTAGACCCGAATGGTCTTTTGGTCATTTTACCCTCCAAACAAGATTCACATTGAGATATAGATTCCACCTTTAAGTGACTTAAAGGTCCATCCCTTACCAACCTTTGAATCCTATTCAGGTTAATATGCCCAAGGCGCAAATGCCAAAGATAAGTCTTATTAGACTGAGAAGTTTTAAGTCTTTTAGAGTTATTATCATTCATCTCAGCATTAAGCAATAAGTCCATCTTAGGTTTGATAAAATATAGATTATTTTTCTTCCATCCAGAACAGATAAAAGATTTGGTTTTACGAATCACCACTTTATCATTAAAAGAAACCAAATAGGGGTCTTTAAATAAACAAGCTACAAAAATTAAATTCCTGTTAAATTTAGAACATAAAAACAATCTTGCAAAAATAAATTCCTATAATTATCAAAATAAAGATGGACGTCACCCACTACTTCCGTTGAGACCAAGGATCCATTGTCCATCTAAAGCATGTAGTCTTCATGCAGCAGACTTCTCGTTTCTTTGAACCCCTGTAGAGAAACACAAACATGATTAGTTGCACTGGAATCTATGACCTAAATGTCACTGGATTCCTTAACCAAACAAGTTTCTAAAAATAGAATATCATACCTACCTCCTTTGGAAAGGAAGTCCTTGCATTGCTTCTTGGTATGCTCGACCTTTCCACAGAAGAAGCACTTAAGCTTCTTTGGGTTCTTCTTCTTCTTCTTCTTGCTATTGGTGCTAGCAGGAATAGAAGACTTCTCGTTCTTGGCCCGTTGCTTCTTTCCATTCTCAGAGTTGAGATTGGAACCAGAAGCAACTACCATGTTGGCCTCACCACCTGTAGGAGACTCCCTGATCAGCATTACGAACTCTTGTAACTGTTTCATTAATTCTATCAAGGTCATATCCTGTCTATTGCTTAAATTAAAAGTAGCTCTAAATGGAATCAATTCCTTAGACAGAGTCTCAAATACCATAGTCATTTGAGTTTCAGCATCGATGTCGGCTCCATTGGTTTGTGCCTCAGCGAGGTAACCCATGACCAACATCATGTGCTCCTTTACAGATGTCCTCGGTCTCTGCTTATAGTTTAAGAGTTTCTAAAGCACCCCTTGCCGTTTTGTTATGGCCTAGCCTCCAAACATATCCTCAAGATTATCAAAGATCTGCTTCGCAGTCTCATAATCCTGATGTTGAGCCTACAGCACGTTATTCATGCTAGCCATAACATAGCAGCAGGCCTGATCATTAGCATCTTTCCAGCGATCATACTCTTGGAATTGCTCATTAGATGTGTCTCCCATAGGCTCGGAGGACAAGGGGTTATCAGTACATATTTCAGTTTCTCAAAGGAAAGGATGATATCTAGGTTCCGTTTTCAATCATTATAATTCTCTCCAGTCAATAGGTTTTTATCAAGTATCAATGATAAAGCATTTTTAGACATTTTTAATCTACAATAATGAATCACATACCAAACATAAGCAAACATATAATATCAATTTAGTAAGATAACACAATCGTGCAAAAATTTACAAATGTGTTTATGTGTCAAAACCTTGAAAATACACAACCTTACAATGATAATTCCCAACTCAAAATTCAACAAGCTCCTAGGGGAGTCATGCAAAATTCAATCAGGAACACGAATCCCCTCCTGATTAATATATGCTATCCAGGACCCGTATGATCTAGCATATATTAATAATCATTTCTTTGGCCATTAATTTTATTAACAGAGCTCCTAAGAGAGGTTAATAATAAAATTAACGTGAGTGTATAACCATCATTTCAATATCTTATCCATGATTTATAATCACCATCTAGGGGTGTGCAACTATAAATCATACTAAAATATCTTATCCTCTCAAAGATCTAATCTAGTACATGATAGAAATCCATTTCTAGGGGTCAGGACCACCATGTTCTGCCTATGGACCAACGATGGAGGCCTTAGGTCCTCTCTTCGAAAACCTTCTCCCACTCAATCTTTTGAAATCAAGGTTTTATTTTAAGAATATGCATGAACAATTTTAATATAAGCAGCACTCCCTATTCTATATGACATGTTATCAATATACATGGCAAATCATATTATAATGTAGACAAGCAAAGCAATCAAGCAAAGCTACAAGCAAAATAATAAATAACCGTAATATTATGGTTCCACACTAGAGAATAGAAATAAAAAATTACAAGAGAATAATCGAAACAAATTATCGATTCTTCATCCTTGAATCCTCAAGTTGTTTCCTTCTTCATGTAATGCCCATCTTCAAGTCTTTAATCCCGTATGAATCGAATACTTCATATTTTTGTTCATATCCAAACTTAATGTTCCTCAAAATTGTCCCAAAAATAAAATTAAAACTATACCTTTTTTGGTAATTTTCTAGCTCTTGGTCGGTAGGCCGATCTGGGTGATCGGCCTACCGATCAGGAAGATCGACCTGCCTTTCTATGAAAGTTTGGCCTGCCGCCAGAGCCTCCTGATTTCTACTATGCTGATGGCCTGCTGAATCCACACATCCAGCCTGCCGATCTGTGACCATCGGCCTACTGAATTGTGAGGTTCGGCATGCCGACTGAGCAAAAATCTCTCATTCCAAAAAATACAATTTTTAATGTAATTCATCAATTTTATTTTCAACAATTCAAAAACATAAAATTAAAGACTCAGGAAATACCTATGAGCGCCATCATCATTCTTCTAGATCCGTCTTCTCTGAATAATTATTTAATTATAAAATTCTTACAAATTTAAAATTAAACAATAATTCCTAGACGGAGATGATAGTCCGCCATCTAATTACATGAAAAACCTAGATACACAATCTAACCTCTAAGGAACCATAACCGGCATTAATTAATTAATAAATTAATAATTAAATAACAATTTAATCAACCATAGTTAATTAATAAACATTCACCATATAATCCATGACAACATAAAATTATATAAAAACCTAGAGTGCCAACTCTCTATAAAATTAAATTCAAGCATAAGAGAGATTAAGATCACAAAATTTATTCATATGACATGATCACAAACTTGTAAATTTATGTAAAAATCATGTCTCTGATACCAATTATTGGAAAAATAGTACGTAACAGAATTTTAAAAATTTTACATCAGAGTATTTTCTAAAACACAAGTTTGACATGCTATGTGCATAAATTAACCAGATCTTACTAACCTTTGATTGCCGAAGAACCATTGTAAAACGTGAAGAGAAGTAACGTTCCTAAAGAGCCTTAACCAACTGGTCTTCTTTGCTATTCTCTATCCACGACCAGAGTGAGTGTGGGCTCACACGTACAGCTCTTCCTCTAGGTGACTCTCCTTCCAACCAATTGAGAGAACCTAAAGTAAGTGTTCGTGATTTGTGAACAAAAGCTCTCAGGGAGTTTTTAGATTCTCACAAGCCGAGTACCACTCTTAATCTCTCAACTAATCTGAGTAACTCTTAAGACTTACTCCCTATTTATAGAAGTTGATCCTAGGGTCAGTCCTTATCAGATTAAGTCTAAAAAATTTGAAACAGAATCAAGTTCGGATCAATATCTGATAAGATCTGTGTAACAATACGTAATCTTATCCTTCGCCCATCGGCAAGCCGATCAAGATGTTCGATAGGCCGAACAGGCCCATCGACAGGCCTAACACGTAGATCGATAGGCTGAACTGTCGAATAAATATTTCTGCGAATATTTTATTTTTCACCCAAGATTCTATAGGCTAAAGTCTTAGTTTTAATTCAAATTACCTAATAGAGAAGTTATCTGATCAAAACAACTTTATCTAGAAAATCTCTAAGAAAATAAATAAATTCCCAATAATTCTACAAGTTTATCTTGTCTAATTTATCCAAAATTAAATCAACTGATAAACAGACAAGAATTATCCGATCCCAATAATTCAACAAGTTTATCTTTAATTAATTTTTTTATCACAAATTAATTCAACCGATAAACAGACATGAATTATCTGATTCTTTCAAATTTTAACCAATCTAACAAATATGACATAAGTCACCAATTATTGGAAAAGTACGCCGTATCGCTACAGGATGTCGTGAGCTAGCAAAGGGGACCAAATGGACCTATATAGTTCAAGCTCCCGATAATTAGGAAACTCAATATTCCAGATATACATTTCATAATTATCAACTCCAACGCTACTCCACTAAAAGCTTGGAGCTGCACTCTTGAACTACTTAGAATTACGAATCCCATATAGCTAAGTCTCTATGACATATCATAGTGTATCGTATCCCCATATGATTATCCATAATCAGCTTAAGGACAAGTTCTGTGTTACATTCCCGATTATTTTTATCTTGCGGTCCATTATCTCACCATTGGAAAACTTACCATCCAAAGACAGTATACCATTTGGTTACACCTATGTATCCAAATGGTTGAGCGCTCCAATTTTTAAATTACAGGATAACGCATATAACAGGATATCATTACCCCTAAAGAGGAGGTATGGATTCCATATCTATGAATAACAGGTCTAGGCTACCAAGAGTCATGCCTCCAACGTACCGACATGCATACCACTATTAAAATGTTGGTGTCACCCTTTGGTACATCAAAAGACATAAGTCAAGACAATGGGCCCTTTATTCATCTCAGGATTAAGATACAATACAAATGATTGTCTAAAGTGAATCGATTTGCCAAGACAGAATTATTAATCAAAATCAATTCACTTTATGTCTCGATCCAACACATCATCACCTATGACAACGTGCCAATATTTCTATTCACGGAGTCCACCTCTGATGGTCAAGACAAACCATCTCCCAAATGGGATATAGAGAACATAACAATCTTTACATGAATAAAGCACCCAACTTTATTCCCTCGATTGCAGATCTTATGATTTAGACCATCATCTTAAGAATCGTGTCTTTTGCATAATCTATCCATCATATCCCTATTCTTAAGGTTTAGACCGACAGTCTCAGACTATTGTTTGCTTAACATACATTCAACAAATATGAACATAAAGAGGGCAAGATTTGGTATATAAATAATAAATAAATTCTTTATTGATAAAAAATGTCTCCAAAAACTTATTACATTTTTACTCCTCAAGGCATATATGTCTAACAATCAAATCCCTAGATTTTGAACCTTGGGAATTGTGCACACATAGGTATATAGTGAAAAGCCTCTGGCATTCCAATTTTGTTTTATAATTGAGAGAATGGCACCTAGGCATCATCCAGTTGTGGCTTACGCGAGTCTCATGAATGAGGGAAGTATGATAGGGGCTTTATTTGCCGCTTTTCGACAAATGGCAAGAGGGTTAGACCTAGCGATTCTAAGGCAAGTCACTAGTAGGAGTGTCTTAAGGACCTTCGGCATGTGTCTATCCCAACCCTTGATGGAAATGGAGGTCCGTAGGTGGTTGAATATCGGTCAGATTCAATAGTGAAGCATTTGGATGTCCTTGGTGTACTGGTAGTGTATTAAGTGGAATTGCGACTCATATATGGGAAGTAGTGTTGACACTTGGCAAAAGCACGCAACGCATCTAGAGGATTATAGGAATATCGGCTTACATTAAAAGGTTCGAGGAATTATTCTACGAGCATTATTTTTTACAGGGATACAGAGACTAAAAGATCACTGAATTCTACCGGATCGGATAGGGCAACATGAAGGTTCAGGAACATGAGGTACAGTTTTATAAGTTGGCCAAGTTTGCTCCATTTGCCATGGCTTTTGTATGTGAAAGGTGTACCACGTTCCAAGAAGGGTTCAAGATATCCTTTTGACGGCAACTAGTGGCCTTGCGACTTCAGAGTATTGGTAAGTTAGACTCGTCACTTCATCAATAGGAGGAGATTATGCTCCCTACTACGAGGACCGAGCGAGAACATCAGGGAGACCCTAACGGAGTAATAGGAGAGGTAGCGATTGCCAAGCTTAGGTAAAGAATCGGCATGGTGGTGTAACAGTGTAAGCAGCAGATCATCCAATAGTGGACGAAGCAACCCTTGCCATTTCTGCTAGCAACCGGGAACGAATTGAGAGGAGCTGCCCAATAAGGAATGCTCGACCAGGATTTCAGACCGATGAGAGTGCAAGCCGTCAGCCCCAACCTCAGTCCTTACCTCCTCCTTAGCAACATTCTCAGTTTCAACTTCATTAGTTTTCTCCATAGCAGTATCAGCCGATGAACCCAGGATGTAGCAATGCTAGCAAACTCTAGTGCGAGTTCACGCCATGACTTCAAGAAGTTTGGATGCTTATACCAGCAATGTGAGAGTCTACGGTATAGTTTCGGTTTCTTAGTTTTCAGTTTTGGTTCTAGTTGATACTAGTGCCATTCATTCTCTCATTTTGAATTCTTTTATACATGCCTTGGGATTAGAAATAGAGGAATTTAATAGACCCTTGATTATTATTTCACCCTTGGGGTAGGTATGCGCGTGAACTATATATGTAGATTTTGTAAGATAATGACTAGGGATGAGACTCTGGATGGTAATTTGACTATAATCCCCACAAGTACTTATGATTGATTTTAGGGATAGATAGGTTGTCCAGGTAAGATGCAACCATAGATTGCCACATTAGAGAGGTAACCCTAGCGATTGATAAGGGGAAGATGATGTTCACTAGGATGGTAATGATCAAGTAATGGGTGAGTGTGTTGGAAAAATAGTACGCAGCAAAATTTTAAAAATTTTATATTAGAGTATTTTCCAAAACACAAGTTTGACATGCTATATGCATAAATTAAACAAATCTTACTAACCTTCGAATGCTGAAGAACTTCTGAAAACTGTGAAGAGAAGTAACGTTCTAGAAGAGCCTCAACCAACTGGTCTTCTTTACTATTCTCTATCCATGATCAGAGTTAGTGTGGGCTCACATGTACAGCTCTTCCTCCAGGTGACTCTTCTTCCAACCAATTGAGAGAACCCAAAGCTCATGTTCGTGATTTATGAACAAGAGCTCTCAGGGAGTTTCAGATTCTCACTAGCAGAGTATCTCTCTTAATCCCTCAATTGATCTAAATAACTTATGTGACTTACTCCTTATTTATAGAGGTTGGGTCTAGGGTCAATCCTTATCAGATTATGTCTCAAAAATTTGAATTAGAATTAAATTCGGATCAATATCTGATAAAATCCACGAAAAAATGCGTAATCCTTTTTCCGCGCATCGGCAGGCCGATCTGCCTAATCGGCAGGCTGAACTTGCCCCATTGGCAAGTCAAACTTGAGGATCGGCATACCAAATTGTCCAAAAAAGATCTCAGTAAATCTTTTATTTTTCACCCGAGATTCTATAGGATAAAGTCTCTATTTTAATTCAAATAACCCAATAGAGAAGTTATCTAATTAAAACAACTTTATCTAAATAATCTCTAGGAAAATAAATGAATTCTTAAAAATTCTACAAGTTTATCTTGATTTAATTTTGAATAAATTAAATCAACTGATAAACAGACAAGAATTATCCTGATCCCAATAATTCAACAAGTTTATCTCGAATTAATTTTATCATAAAATTAATTCAATCGATAAATAGACATCAATTATTTAATTCTTCTAAATTTCAACCAATCTAATAAATCTAACATAAGTAACCAATTATTGGAAAAGCACGCCGTATCGTTACATGATGTTGTGAGCTAGCAAAGAAGACCAAATGGACCTATATAGTTCAACCTCCCGATAATTACGAAACCCAATATCCCAGATATACATTTCATAATTATCAACTCCAACGCTACTCCACTAAAAGCTTGGAGCTGTAGTCTCGAACTACATAGAATTACAAAGCCTGTATAGCTATGTTTCCATGACATATCATAGTGTATCGTATCCCCATAGGATTATCCATAACCAGCTTAAGGACAAGTTCTGTCTTACCTTCTCGATTAGTTTTATCTTACGTTCCATTATCTCACCATCGAAAAACTTACCATCCAAAGACAATATACCATTCGGTTACACCTATGTATCCAAATGGTTGAGCGCTCCAGTTTTCAAATTACAGGATAACGCATATAAGAGGATATCACTACTCCTAAAGAAGGAGCTATGGATTCCATATCTATGAATATCAGGTTTATGCCATCAAGAGTCATGCCTCCAATGTACCGGCATGCATTCCACTACTAAGATGTGGGTGCCACCCTTTGGTACATCAAAAGACACAAGTCAAGACAACAGGTCCACTATTTATCTCAGGATTAAGATACAATACAATTGATTGTCTAAAGTGAATCGATTTGCCAAGACAAAATTATTAATCCAAATCTATTCACTTTATGTCTCGGTCTAACACATCGTCACCTATGACAACGTGCCAATGTTTCTATTCATGGAGTCCACCTCTGATGGCCAAGATAAACTATCTCCCAATAGGGATATAGACAACATAACAATCTTTAGATGAATAAAGCACCCAACTTTATTCCCTTGATTGCAAATCTTATGATTTAGACCGTCACTTTAAGAATCGTGTCTTCCACATAATCTGTCCATCATATACCCAATTCTTAAAGGTTTAGACCAATAGTCTCAGACTTTTGTTTGCTTAACATACATTCAACAAATATGAATGTAAAGAGGACAAGATTTGCTATATAAACAATAAATAAATTCTTTATTGATAAAAATGTCTCCAAATAGTTATTACATTTTTACTCCTTAGGGCATACATGCCTAACAGAGTGACCTATGAGAATGTGTTTAGGTGCACAAGGAAACTCAGCATGATACATATGCATATACTTTGGAATCTAAAAGAAGAGTATAATGTTGCAGGAAGAAATGCAGCAATATCGGTGGTTGATGAGTTTAATGATGTCTACCTCGACTAGTTATTTGGATTAGCAATGCATCGGGGCATTGAGTTGGTATCAAGTCATTCCTAGGGACTGCTCTGATTTTTGTAGCACCGCATCAATTGGCACCAGTAGAAATGAAGGAAATGAAGAAACGACGTTAGGAACTTATGGGTAAAGGATACATTAAGGGTAGAGTGGGGTGCATTAGTTTTGATTGCCAAGAGATATGATAGTGCGCTCAGGTTGTGCGTTGATCATCGACAGTTGAATCGGGTCACCATGAAGAATAAGTATCCACTGCTCAAGATCGAGGGGTTGTTTGACTGGTTATGAGGTTCCCGATATTTCTCAAAGACAAAGTTATGATTCAAAAAGCACTAGATGTATGCCAAAAAGGTTAGGTTTCTCGGGTATATCATCTCCAAACAAGGTATCTCAATGGATTCGTCTAAGGTAGAGGCTATAGTACGGTGGCAATGATAGAAGGATGTGGCCGAGGTTTGTAGCTTTTTAGGACTTGCTGGGTACTATAGAAGGTTCATGAAGGATTTCTCAAAGGTAACAGCTCCATTGACGCGGTTGATCAGGAAAAGTGTCAAGTTTGCTTAGGATGAGGAATATAGTTACGCCTTCCAAGAGTTACGAAATTGGTTGACTACCGCTTCTATATTGACTATACTGAGTAGTGACAGGCTTTATAAGGTCTACACTAATGTAGCAAGATGAGGGCTCAAATGTGTGTTGATGTGACATGGATGAGTTGTGATTTATGGATTGCGATAGTCAAGACCTCATGAGCAAAATTAATCTATGCCCGATTTAGAGCTCACAACAGTGATTCACGTTTTGGGGATCTAGAGATGCTACTTGTTGGAGTGATATTTTAGGTATTCTCGTATCATAAGAGCTCAAGTTATTTGTTCACTCAAAGGGATTTGAATTTGAGGTAATGAAGATAGATGGAATATGTGAAGGACTATGATTTATCGCTGTAGTATCACCTGGGTAGGGCCAACGTGGTTGTAGATGTGCTCAGTAGAAAGTCTTCAAAGATTCTCGCATATCCGGCATCAGAGGATTGGAAGAGAGATGTTACCATGAGCGCACATGGGCTGTAGTACCATGAAGACTTTGACCAGGTATCAGCGTAATGTATGGAATTGACTCTAGCGTTTGACTAGATGATGAAGCAAAATCAGCAGCAAGACCAGCATCTTCAAGGAATGTAGACGCGGATACAAAATGAGTAGCAGTTTGAAGAACAAAGGATTCTTGCAGGTGGGTCGTTGCAATCTCAGGAGACATCTGGCAGTGTCTGCGATCGAGGGAGTGGCGAAGGCTTTGACAGACGAAGCTCTCAAGTCTCACTTTGCTATTCAACCAGGAAGCACGAAGATGTATCACGATTCATAGAGGCAAAACTTGTGGAGAAGTATGAAGAAAGGTGTTCAAGAGTACGTGGTCAAGTGCGTGGCTTGTCTCCAGGTAGTAGTTGAGCATTAGGAACCCATTGGTCAACTGTAGCTACTTCCCATTCCAGAGTGGAAATGGGAGCTTGTCACGATGGATTTCCTCATCGGGTTGCCGAGGACAAAGCAAGGGCATGATGCGATTTGGGTCATAGTTGGCAGGTTGACGAAATCAGTGCATTTCACGTTCTGCCCTTAGGTCGTCGTGCTCGAGATGAGTTCTTGGAGGAGTTTTTAGGAAGCTTTAGGCATATACTTAGGTTCCAGCGTGGCTTTTCATTCTCAGACTGATAGGCAGTTTGCCTAAGTTATTCAGATTCTTAGGGGTACATTGCATGCGCATGTATTGGATTTTGGCAGGAATTGGAAGAGACATTTGCATCTGGCGGAGTTGGGTACAACAAAGTTATCAAGTAAGCATCATGATGATACCATTCGAAGCACCATGTGGATGGCTGTGCTGATCGCTAGTGATTTGGGCTACATCGGAAAACAAGATCATTATTGGACCTGAAGAAACAAGTGAGAACAATAAAAAGGTTACTACAATTCGTGATCAGTTAAGAGCTACTTAGAGTAGGTGGAAGAGTTCTACGGATAGAAGACATCAGCCTCCAGAACTTGAGATAGGGGATTCCATTTTCTTAAAGGTTTTGCCATATAGGTGAGTTTCACGTTTTGGTGTGAACGGAATTTTTCACCGAGGTATGTCAGATCATTTGAGATTTCTCAACATGTTGGGTGACCGCTTATCACTGTGATCTTCCTCCTGAACTCTCATATTCATGTCGTAGTCGATGCTTCGGAATGTCCACCTAAACCAAGCAAGATTGTTCTGATTCATGGTGTGTAGATTTAGGAAGAGGCAACCTACAAAACAGTGTTGGTTTAGATCATCGATTGAAAAGTGGTAGGCCTGTAATGCCATGACGTTCTGTTAGTGAGCATGGTGTGGAGCACCACAGAGCTAATTAGGTAAGCTAAGAATTAGAGCCGACTGTGCAGGAGTCGTATTCGTATTTGTTTTATTTTTAGGTTGGTTTTTGAATTTCGAGAACCAAATTTCCTTTAGGGGTGGAGAGTTGTAACACTCAGGATTTTAATTAAGTAAAATTAGCATGTAAATGGTGGAATAGTATACCTTAATGTGATTTAAACTTAATTTAAACATTTTGTCATATATTTTAAATTTATCTCACTTTTAGTTATCTTTGGTTGTTATTTTAAATTTTCAAAACAAATAATTTGTCAAATATCCAATATGTCCCTTTTGGAAAACCATGTGTTAGAAAATGATTTTCACTCTGCAAAACCACATTTTCTTCTATTTAATCTCACTCTTCCTCTCTTCCTTTCCCATTCTCTTTCTCAGCTCTCTCTCTCTCTCTCACGTTACACTCTCCCTCTCTCTCCCATTTTTTATTTCAAAAATTTTGAGTTCAAATTTCGAATCTCAGCCAGATTTGGAGCTCGTGATCACGATTGGGCTTCCACAAACTTGATTTAAAGCTAGGATTTGAAGTTAGTTTACTAAATTTTCAAAATTTCAAACTTTTTCCCAAATTATCTAAATTTCTTTGAATGTTGAAATTTGAGTTTCTAGAGCTTAGGAAACCTTAAATCTAAGTTAGTAGAACCCCAATCATCAAGAATCTAGGCTTGATTTCATGAAAATTTGGTTAAATTACATTTTTTCCTTTTTCTCCATTTTTGGATTTATTCAAAAATCTTTGTGTAAATCTTGTTTAAAATTGTTTAAAAGTGTTCTAGTATGTTTTTCTATCATGTATGAACATTACTCATGCTTGAAAATCGAGAAAACAAGTTTAGAATGAAATTTTGGATTCGAGGAGGCCGAGACTCGAAGTCTCAGGTCCCTAGATTTTTTTAATAGGCAGGTCGATCATGAGCATCGGTAAGCTGGACTCATGAGTTCGGCATACCAGATTCATACCGCTGGGAGGCTGTACCTGGGCCAGTTCGGTAGGCCGATGCTGTATATCCTACAAGCCAAATTGTACAGTTCGGCAGGCTGGACAAAGGAGTTCAGCAGGCCAACTAGACTTTATAAAATTTTGTCGTTTTCATTCATTTTCACTATTTAAAACCTAGATAAAGACCTTGACCCTATGATATGATATTTTGATTATAAAAGGCATACTAAAACACCATAGAATAGCATAATAACGTAGAATACTCTAAGTTAGAAATTGATGGAGTTTAGTTTACTTTTAAAGTTGATCGTGGTTTCGTGAAGCTAACGTATAGCGGGTCAGGGCTGCGGTGCTGAGTCACGATGTAGGATATCAAGGTAGGACTTCTATCCCTTTCTTGGTAGCCAGGTTTTTAATGGTTTTGACCTTAAAAGATTCTTTCAAAATGTTTCCAATAAGTGATCAAATATTTTAAATATTTTCAAAGGGGGCTTTTGGCCACAAAAAGATTTCTTGCCAAATGATTTCTTTCAAATTGAATTTTTAAGGAATGATTAAAATGAATTTCTTAGTATTTTTCATTTCTTATTAAGAATGAATGTTCATAATACTGAACGCGTTATAATTACCGTCCGAAACGAAACAATTAAGCATGATGCCATATAAAGAGATTAGGTCGTAAAGAGTACGACCTTGAGGGCAGGTCCCAAAATTCAGCTGGGCCACTACGGTGGTGATACTATGTAATTACCGTCTGGAATGAAACAATTGAGCATGATGCCATATATAGAGATCGGGTCGTAGAGAGTACGACCTTGGGGGCAGGTCCTGAAACTCAACTAGGCCACCACTGGTGGTGATACTATGGCTTTGCTAAAAAACAAATAATAAAAGATAATTCCAGATGAATAAGAATTTTAAAGGTATGGATGAAATTAATATGTTTTATTCATGCTGAAATTTAATAAATTATTTTCAAATATGAAAATTTATTTTTAGAATTGATGTCTTTCTAAACCTAGTCCTACTGAGCTTTCCGCTCACATTTCTTTATTTTTTTTAAAACCCTTTTCCTTAGGTGGATTGTAGCTTAGGACCGACAAGGAGGCAATAGAGTGAACAAGTGAGTCGCAGGAATACTGTTTTAGATTATTGCTTTATTTAAATAAAGACATGTATTATTTAAATGTTTATCTCTTGTATTAGACTGTGATTGTAATATTTTATTGTCGATATCATGTGTGTGCACTAATGTCCGATGGGGCCTGGCTTATGTTTTAACCGTCTTTAATATTTTACTTTCTAATTAATTGTTCAAAAATAACGATAATTGTTTTAAAATGTTTTAAGCTATCACGTTTTTTAAAATAACCTAATCATTTAATTGGTGATTTTAATCAAAAATCTGCTTCAATTAACTTAATTAATCCACCATGTCACTATCCGTACTTCGGGGCATGACACCTTTTTAATCCATCATCTGGTTTCTGCAATCTGCACAATGCTTGTTCAAACACGAACATTATGCAAGGTCTTGAAATGTTTGCCTAATCAATTTTTAGTTGAGATTTTTTTTTCTTTTCTATTTTTATTTATTTATTTATTTATTGAAAGGTTGTTTTTATTTATCTGCCAATGCTTATTTGGACAGATTGATGAAGCACTCAAACAAGGGGTTGAGGCTGCGAGGACTCTAGTGCTCCATGGATTTAACCACTCTATCTCTCGATTTAATTTATGGCTGAAATACAAGTATCACGAAATAGAACTGTGAGTAAGAAAAGGGTGTAAAATCATTTAGGAACCCATTATTGGATTATGTACCTTCTTTAAAAAGGAGAATTTTCACGACTTTCCTCCCAAATAGAAGCTTAGTACATGTTGTATAATATAACAGGTAACAAACAGCCTTGTACTACCTTATTGGCGCCTTTTTTTTTTTTTTTTTTGCTGCTATTATATCTTTATTCTTCACCAGCAATTTGCCGTTATTATATCTTCACTACCAAATATTGTCAATGTCAGCTAATCAATGTCTCTCTTCTGAGTTCAGTGTTTATAGATTCACTCTTGCAATTGTCCAAGTGCTTTTTAGAAAGTAATGTCAGGCCCCAGGAGATGCCTTTGAATTGAGAGTAACCATTTGCCATGCACTTTTTGGTGGCACAAGAACTCGGACATTTTTACTTGCTTTTCGCTTACTTTCGGCTCTTCGTTTCTTTTCACTCGCTTTTACAGTGTGCAATGAGGGATCCAAGAAGCGTCTCTACACTGGAAAGATAAGCATTCTATTAGACCATTCGGAATATGATTCAGATAAAAGATTGGGAAAACACCTAGAACATCTTTGTATTTTGTTTAAATACTACTTATCTCTCTTATTATTAAAATACTCAAAACACTTCATGTGTTTAAAAAACCATATTACAAATAGTCCTGAAGCAATTATAATTTTAAAATTTCATGATTATCTTTCTCAATATATATTAAATGAAATTTAAATATGACTTACTTAAAAATTTAAAGAAAATGTAATTTAATATTTCAATCAATGCAAAACTTTAATTATTTTGCAAGTTTTTCACTTTTTAAAATTGATTTTATTTAGTTTTTTGGTTTATGTTTCAAATTGTATTTAGTAAAAATAAAAAAAAGTAATTTTGGTTTTTTAAAAAGTTTCACTTTTTAGGGATATTTTGTGTATTATTTTGAAAAAAGGGGATGTTTTGGGCATTGTGATGATAAGAGAGCAAAAGTGGTCTTTTAAAAATATAGGGAGTATTTTGAATATTTTCTTAGAAAATTTGTATAAAAACTAGAAATTTGTATATGGTAATCTACAGTTTTGATGTTAGATTGAATTAAAATCAATTTGAAATCAGATAGAATTTGCTGAAATTTGAATGGCTTAATATGGTTTTTTTTTAATTAAAACACATAGAAAGATAACACGTTAAAACCATTTCAAAATCATATAAATACAATAGAATTTGTTGTGCTTCAATAGTCTTTTGATCAACAAAGGCCTTCAAGAGTAGAAAGATAACACGTTAAAACCATTTCAAAATCAAATAAATACAATAGAATTTGTTGTGCTTCAATAGTCTTTTGATCAACAAAGGTCTTCAAGAGTAAATAACACCATGACACATAATAGGCTTTACTATGTGACCCGCTGATACAGGATCTATGGACACTTTATCGAAAGTGCACTTTTTTCTGTCAAATATATGACTTGTTCCAGGATGGCTCCACACGTATATATTTTACTCAATTGGAAGCTTATTTTATGTAACACGACATGAAACAAATTCTTTTCTTTCTTGTCAGAAAGGAAATATTTCATTTGAACTCTCAGGCATCTCACTTATGTCAAAACTACAGTGAGAACTCCTTAATTGAAACTACTTGTATTGGCCAAACCAAAGATGAAAATATCAGTATTAGGAGAAATAAAAGTGCCTTAATTTTACGAAAATTTCAAGAAAAATATTGATATCAGTAAAAATTTTGATAAAAATTACGAAAATTATGAATATTTTACATTAAATATATTTCAATATTTTAGAATACAATAAACATTAAAAAAATAAACAAACATGATTTACATAATAAACTCCATACATAATAGATTTGTCAATACCAAAAAGAAGTTTTGTGAGGCTCAAAGATGGCCGGGATTCCATCTTGATTCAAACAATATTGATGTTATGACATGTTATTTGAGTAGTGCTGAGTATAGTTATGAATATACCACATATAAGATTCTTGAATTCTTTTGGAAAAAATAGTACGCAGCAGAATTTTAAAAATTTTACATCAGAGTAATTTTTAGAACACAAGTTTGACATGCTATATGTATAAATTAACCAGATCTTACTAACTTTTGTGTGCCAAAGAACCCTCGGAAAACGTGAAGAAAAGTAACGTCCTAGAAGAGCCTCAACCAATTGGTCTTCTTTGGTATTCTCTATCCACGACCGGAGTGAGTGTGGGCTCACACATACAGCTCTTCCACTAGGTGACTCTCCTTCCAACCAATCGAGAGAACCCAAAGCAAGTGTTCATGATTTGTGAACAAAAGCTCTCAGGGAGTTTTCAGATTCTCACTAGCAAAGTATCACTCTTAATCTCTCAATTGATCTGAGTAACTCTTAAGACTTACTCCCTTTTTATAGAGATTGGTCTTGGAGTCAGTCCTTATCAGATTAGGTCTCAAAAACTTGAAATAGAATCAAGTTCGGATCAATATCTAATAAGATCCGTGTGAAAACACGTGATCTTATCCTTCACTGATCGGCAGGCGAACCACTTGATCGGCAGGCCGAACTGCCAAATAAAAAATTTCGCGAATCTTTTATTTTTTACCCGAGAATCTAAAGGATAAAGTCTCAGTTTTAATTCAAATAACCCAATAGAGAAGTTATCTGATCAAAACAACTTCATCTAGATAATCGCTAAGAAAATAAATCAATTTCCAATAATTCTACAAGTTTATCTTGATCTAAGTTATCTAAAATTAAATCAACCGATAAACAGACAAGAATTATCTGATTCTTATAATTCAACAAGTTTATCTTGAATTAATTTTTTATCACAAAATTAATTCAACCGATAAACAAACATGAATTATTTGATTCTTACAAATTTCAACCAGTCTAATAAATCCGACATAAGTCATCAATTATTGGAAAAGCACGCCGTGTCGTTACAGGATGTTGTGAGCTAGCAAAGGGGACCAAATGGACCTATATAGTTTAAGCTCCCGATAATTATGAAACCCAATATCCCAGATATACATTTCATAATTATCAACTCCAACGCTACTCCACTAAAAGCTTGGGGCTGCACTCTCGAACTACATAGAATTATGAAGCTCGTATAGCTAAGTCTCCATGACGCATCATAGTGTATCGTATCCCCATATGATAATCCATAATGGGCTCAAGGACAAGTACAGTCTTACCTTCCTGATTATTTTTATCTCTCGATTATTTTTATCTTACGTTCTATTATCTCACCATCAGAAAACTTACTATCCAAAGATAGTATACCATTCGGTTACACCTATGTATCCAAATGGTTGAGCGCTCCAGTTTTTCAATTACAGGATAACGCATATAAGAGGATAAATAATAGGTCTATGAATAATAGGTCTACGCTATCAATGTAAATAATAGGTCTACGCTATCAATGTAAATAATAGGTCTACGCTATCAATGTAACAACCCTCCAGTTTTCCAGTTTTCCAATTACTTCTAAAGAGGAACTATGGATTCCATATCTATGAATAATAGGTCTACGCTATCAATGTAACAACCCTCCTTACGTGGCCGTCATTTAACTTAAACATGATCATAAACTTAAACTTACTTACAAATAAGGTAGAGAAATTCGGGATAAATTTTTTTTTAAATGGATTCTTACTGCGGAATCCTTAACATGAAACCTTAGAGGAAGTAATAACTATTTTTCAAATCTTAATAACTAATGAATTCTTATTGATAAAGAATTCTTAACATATAACCTTAAAAGACATAATAATCATTTCCCAAAACTTAATTTCGCAAACCTAACATAATAACAGAAATTTCTCGAACGTGATAATAACGTAATAATAAGCATTACGTTTTAACATAGTTATAATTTCTAAAAGCATGATCCTTTACATAATTCATAACATTAATTTTTTGAAGCATAACCATAGTAATTTTCTTGAACTTTTCCTTTTTAAACATAAGAGTAATTATTTAGCAACTATTAATTTAAAGACATTTCTCAATTTAGATAAAACTATTTTCAAGACAATTTTAAATTAAATATTAAATAAAATCCCATTTAAATGCTCTCTAAAACTTTCTTAGCAATTATTATATATTTTTGCTTATAATTTTAACGTCTTAAAAATATCATATTATTTTCTTAAAGTAAACCTTCTTAACAAAACAAAACATAATTTCTTGTAACTTAACTTTTAAGTTTTAGATACTAATTTCTTAAAGCTTTTCTTTTTAACTTTCATAATGATTTCATAAAACATATTCATAAAATTCATTTCTTAACTTAGTGTAAAACTTCAATAACCCTTTGTAATTCTAAATGAACTTATAATTTTCTTTCTCACAAATTTCGTGCATTTGTTGCATTATCTATTGCAACATTTTTAAACTTTAAAATCCTCTGGACCAAGGTTGTGTAATCACAAGCTCGGTTTTTAAAACATAATTATGTAAATTATTTACTTATTCATATGCACATAATTTTCGTAAAGTGTACGCATACGAAATTTCATAAAATAAAACATACATAAATTCATAAAATAATAATGTAGAAATATTACATTGCGGGAGCTGTATCCATTCCCATCTTCACTATTCGTCCACCGCTCACCACTGCCCATCAAGTGACGCTGACAGGTTTTTCTTACCTACAGCATGAACATACTTAAATGAGCTTTCGCTCAGCAAAGTAGGAAATTAGTCTCGCAAAACATGATTAAAAATCATTTTTAATAAAAATATGCATGAGCATTTTATGCTTGCTTATCAACTTGATTTATGCTTAATTACTTTAGCTATAACTATCTTCTTACTTTGGGCCCAAGTGATCGTACTGGTTGCGCGCGAGTCTTGGGAAGTTAGGGTTCGCAAGGTTCCAACGACACCAAGATCATTCATTACTTTAACATGGAGCCTCCCCATGGGTCGGGAGGTTGGTACGACACCCTTAACTTGTCTTATAAGTTTCACTTGTCTTGTTGTGTGTATGCAGTATGACTTATCACTACATGACATCACAATTTTGTAATTCATGAATCGTAAATCATAATCATATATGGATCATAAATCATAATCATACTTGACTTGAAGGTGATTAAACAATATAATTTATATTGCATACATCATACATTAATCATATTATCATCATCATAGCATTTCACATCATGTCATAATATAACATATCACATCATAACATATAATAGTATAATAAATCACTGATAATGCATTTTCATAAATTTTATGAAAATATTTAAAATTAATTTATTTTTAAAACTATTCATACTGTAGGCGAGATTCCTACTTAACTGGACTCCAAGCTGAGCGGGTCCAGTTGCATATCGCTGTATCTACAGTCTGCACAGCATCCTCAGCAGTGCTCCTTGGGCGACTATGGATGGCTAGGAATGCTCCATGGAGATTTATTACTGCTGAAAGCATCATTCTAGACTCCGTTACTACAATTTGAGTTGCCTCGATCCACGTACAATCGGTATAGATGATTTTCATCGATGTAGAATTAGCTTGAATGGAGGTCACCATCGTGTTCAAAGCATCGAAACGAGTCAGGAGGTGGTCTCGGATCATCGATCGGAGGTCAGGCGCTTAGGACCCAAGGTCTGTCGGAGGCCGGCCACCCGCGGTGGTGCGTGGGGCGTGTGCAGCAGCTCTGGTGACCTTGAAAAGCTGTAGTCTTGGCTCTTGGTAGTCTTGGACCTTCTGAGTTCGATGGCAGCCTCAATTTTACACAATCTGTCTTCGATCAACATGGATTTAGCTCGAATTCTTGGGTTAACATGGTGGCTTGGGCGGTGGATCTCCTGTCGGTGTTGGGCCCAAATTGACCTAGGTGTTTCCTTCTCCATGGCTATTTGAGCATGTCGGTGGCTATGGTGCACCACACCGTTACATAGAACGGTGGCTCGAAGCTTCTCACGGTGACGCACAAAGACGGAGATCGTTCGTGCTTTTTCGACAATCGTTTGGTGCAAGTGAGGGTTGCTTTTCGCTCTTCTTGATCCTCTGAAGGTATTTATGCCTTCAATTTGGCACGAAATGCCCTGAAACAACCAACTCGATCTCACCCATGGCAGCGGCGGTGAGGATCTCTGATCTCTGGACGGCGGCTGGGCTAAGGAGAAATTGAGCGAGGGGTTTTACTCCCCGTCACTCTCAAAACGGAATGGTGGCGGCGGTGTACCTCAACACCACCATGAAAGACGGCTTCGAGTGGTGGCACGACGGTAAAGACGGGGCAGCTCTGGCGAGGCTTTTTTAGTGATAATCGTACTGTAATATTAGTGCCATTCTCTTCATCTCTTCGTTCTGAGTCCGTTGACACCAAGATCATGCCGATCGGGGGTCAGACGACAGAGAAATCACGTCAGAAAGATTGGACTTTTCTGCCTTTTTGGCCAGCACGTGTGGCCTCCTCCGATGGAGTTGTAGGTGGCACGGCACACCGTCGGACTCAGCTTCTTAAGATCTTTCCGATGGTGTATGAGGTGTCGAAAATGGTGGTTGGATCTTGGACTGAGTTTGAGGAGAGAGAGAGTAGAGAGAGAAAGTAGAGAGAGTGTGGCTGAGCTAATTAATTGGCTGGGAATTTTTATTTTTTTTTGGGTCTATGTATTTATAGATAAAAAGACTTCACAGTCTAATTCTATGTTGTGTTAGATTGATCAAATTTGGTCCATAAGCTTAAAATTTTCATAAACATAGCTGTACTTTCTCAAACTGTGTTATTCTTGCACTTTAAAAATAAATACGGTAAGTTCAAATTTCTCACCGTATTAATTTCTTATTAAAATATTTACACCGTCATAAAATATTTTCATAAATTTATCCATACTATATGGATTATTCTGACACCATAAGCATTGACAGTATTGTCTTTAAAATCATCGATTAGCTATTTTCACAACTGTTTCCATATTTATACATGTGTATATATAATATATATGTATGTATGTATCTATTCTTAAAAAGATATTATGTATTCAAAACTTTGCTCAACATAATTATTATATATATGTTTTTTTTTTAACCTTTGAAACTTTAAAATGTAATTTAAAACATATAATTTTCATTGAAAATTTTCATATTGTAAACTTCAAATTTCTTATAAAAACAATAGTTGTAATTTTATAAATTTTTGTAAATTAAATTGACTATCTAAAAGTTAATTTAATTTAAAATTCCAAACTTTGCAAAATCTCGTGCTTTACAGATATAACCCAAACTATTTCTCGTAAGGAGCTATTTATGGTCCCACATCTTAACAATAGATTAACATTTGTGGATCCCATCAACGCCCTTTTTCTTCTTTACTATTACTGTGACAACTGCTATTATTATTATTTTCGTTACAACAATAATAATAAACTTTATGTAATTATTAATGTGTATAATAATTAACCATACACATTCAAAATATTGGAATTCTCAAACTTCCAATGATCCTTATAACTTGCTTAAAATTCTTATCTTTATGATCTTCTTAAATTTCGAGATCGATTATAGTAAAAATGTCATAAATCTTGCACACTTAAACTTGGTGCTTACCATTTTCTAAATTATGGTATTGAGCTCATGATCACATTGTTCCGGGTTTCTTTTTACTGAACTGATATCATATAGGAATTTTCACATAATCATAGTGAGTTGGAAATTCTACTTTTTATCAAATAATCCCAATTTAAACATCTAATTGAGATTCTTATAAGATCACTCCTTTGGCTCGTACATGAAATCAATAAATCATAAACTTTTGGTTTAGCACATCAAATAATTATTTTTAATTATTTTAATGTACTATCATAACATTACATTGTCACATGTTTTATAAATACAGCACGTAAATTTGTGCATTCACAATATTATTTATTTCTAAGGTCTTACAGTTATTAAGACCTTTAAATTTTCGTGTAATAAATACTCAACTCGTACTTTCTCCAGTACTTGGCTTAGTAATGATGGAAAAATCCTCAATTAATCATACTTATTAATTTCTAGATTTTTTTTTATCATTACAATCTACCCACCTTATAAAATTTTTGTCCTCAAAAATTGAGATAAACTAGGGGTATCCTATGGCTTCGTATCCTAATCTCATAGGATCTTCTTTCTTTCTTTCGGCAACTTTTGCCCCAAAATCTTGACATGGAAGTTTGTCCTTGCTTTCTTGAAGCTATTCTTTCTCTTGTTTTCAAGACTTGTACTTATCATATTTCGCATCTTAGGTTACGTATCTACCTCCAGATCATGATCTGGTACATAGAAACCGGCCAATAAGTTTCTCTTCTTATTGCTTAATCTATAGGTGTTTATCATCTAGTCATCCCAGACTAGTAATAATGACTATCTGAAACATGCTTATCTACTTGTTTTAAAACTTCTAAGGGTTCATAATGTTTAAGCTTATCCTTTAGTATCTCTCTTGAACTTGTCTTGCCTCTCCTCGAGGTGTGAGAAAAAGGAAATTCATTCCCATTTTTTCATATTCGTAAGGTCTCACTTGGTTTTGCTCGTGTGACCTTTATGTTGGTCATGAGAAATTTGCGAAATTCTACTTGGTTATTTAAATCGTTCTGATGAATTCTAATCAAATCTAGTGTCTTTTAGAAATTTCTTCTAGTCTCTTAAAGGCAAATTGGAGATTTTATCTTTCTGCCAATAGAAAATCTCATGGTGATACTATATAAAGGGGGTGCATTATATCCCCGAACATATGGAGATCGTACCATAGATTCTCCTTAAGTGGGCTTATTATAGACATTTCAACATACTATCGCAATATATCGGGGTAATAGATTCTCATAGTGTATGAAATCGTACTATCGATTCCCTTTACTTATACTTACCCTAGAATATAGGACATGCTACTATGGCATATCATAAGAACTTAGGTAGTTTTATGGATTTCCACGACCCATTTATGGGTAAGAAATCATTATAGGTCTAAATCTCATGTTATTGAGTCAGGTATACCTTTCTAGAAGAGCAAAACTATATTGTCTCCTTTAACCTATAAAAGGTTCATTAGAGTCTAGTATACGTTCTACCAACCTTGGGATTGAAATTCTACTCTTCTGAACACCTATTTTCATAGAAAATCGTGTCATTCTAGCCTTAACTGTCCCAATTTGTTCAATGGCATAATCATGTATATGCCGTCTTACTTTATTTTAAAATTCGTAAAGCTTATCTCTTATTCGGGGTTCTAATCAACCTTGTTTCCTGCTGTGGAAACATTCATTGTGTATCTTAACTTTCTCTACATGTGAATTTCGTGTCTATGGTTGACTATGTGTTCATTCTTTTTAGGCCACTTTAGTGTCCTATATCGTTCTAATTAGTGTCCTATATCGTTCTAATGCTTCCTTACTGTTTCTATGAAAGTCTCTGTGTGTGTGTATATATATATTATTTATAACTTTCTAAAATACGATAGTCATTTTTGTTTTAATAAAAATCATTTTTTTTGCCTCAATAAAACATTTCATAAACTTCTATTTACTTATTGAAAATAGTAATAATAATTTGTTAAACACATTTATTTATTTCTTTTGACAATTTAAATCAAATTTTAAACTTGACAAAATTTTGTGCTTCATGAGTAAGGACCCAAACATGTTTATAATAAAAGAAAAAACTGTTTATGGGTCCTATTTAATCCATAGATACTTTTAGTATAATATTGATCTTAAGCTGTCAGAACCCTTAACTTAACATGGATGGTCCTGTTAGACATGTATGCCCTAAGGAGCAAAAATATAATACGTTTTTAGAGACATTTTTATCAATAAAGAATTTATTCATTTATATATACCAAATCTTGTCCTCTTTACATTCATATTTGTTGAATGTATAATAAGCAAATAGTAGTCTGAGACCGTCAATCTAAACCTTAAGAATTGGGCATATGATGGATTGATTATGCGAAAGACACGATTCTTAAGGTGATGGTCTAAAACATATGATCTGCAATCAAGGGAATAAAGTTGGGTGCTTTATTCATGAAAAGATTGTTATGTTGTCTATATCCCTTTTGGGAGATGGTTTGTCTTGACCACCGGAGTTGGACTACGTGAATAGAAACATTGGCACGTTGTCATAGGTGACGATGTGTTAGATCGGGACATAAAGTGAATTGATTTGGATTAATAATTCTATCTCGGAAAATCGATTCACTTTAGACAATCATTTGTATTGTATCTTAATCCTGAGATGAATAGTGGGCCCGTTGTCTCGACTTGTGTCTTTTGATGTACCAATGGGTGACTTCCACATCTCAATAGTGGTATGCATGCCAGTACGTTGGAGGCATGACTCTTGATAGCGTAGACTTGTTATTCACAGATATGGAATCCATAGCTCCTCTTTAGGAATAATGATATCCTCTTATATGCGTTGTCCTGTAATTAGAAACCTGGAGCGCTCAACCATTTAGATACATAGGTGTAACCAAATGGTATACTATCTTTGGATAGTAAGTTTTCTAATGGTGAGACGATGGAACGTAAGATAAAAATAATTGGGAAGGTAAGACAGAACTTGTCCTTAAGCCAATTATGGATTTTCATATGGGGATACGATACACTATGATATGTCATGGAGACTTAGCTATACGAGCTTCGTAATTCTATAAAGCTTGAGAGTGCAGCTCCAAACTTTTAGTGGAGTAGCGTTGGAGTTGATAATTGTGAAATGTATATCTAGGATATTGGGTTTCATAATTATCATGAGCTTGAACTTTATAGGTCCATTGTGGTCCCCTTTGCTAGCTCACAAAATCCTATAACGACACCGCGTGCTTTTTCAATAATTGGTGACTTATGTCGAATTTATCAGATTGGTTTAAAATTTGGAAGAATTAAATAATTCATGTCTGTTTATCGGTTGAATTAATTTTGTAAGAAATTAGCTCAAGATAAACTTGTTGAATTATTGCGATCAGATAATTCTTATCTGTTTATCGGTTGATTTAATTTTGAATAAATTAGATCAAGATAAACTTGTAGAATTATTGTGAATTGATTTATTTTCTTAGAGATTATCTTGATAAAGTTTGTTTTGATCTGATAACTTCTCTATCGGGTTATTTGAATCAAAACTGAGACTTTATCCTTTAGAATCTCAGGTGAAAAATAAAAGATTTGTGGGGATTTTTTCTCGGGAGTTTGGCCTACCGAATGACGTGTTCGCCCTGTCGATGGGGCATATTCGGCCTACCGATCAGGCTGTTCAGCCTGCCGATCAGCGGGTGATAAGATTATGCGTTTTCACACGGATCTTATCAGATATTGATCCGAACTTGATTATGTTTCAAGTTTTTGAGACCTAATCTGATAAGGACTGACCCCAGGACCAATAGCTATAAAAAGGGAGTTAGTCTCATAATTTACTTAGATCAATTGAGAGATTAAGAGTGATACTCTTCTGGTGAGCATCTGAAAAACTCCTTGAGAGCTTTTGTTTACAAATCACGAACATTAGCTTTGGGTTCTCTCTATTGGTTGGAAGGAGAGTCACCGGTGGAAGAGCTGTACGTGTGAGCCCACACTCACTCCGGTTGTGGATAGAGAATAGCAAAGAAGACCAGTTGGTTGAGGCTCTTCTGGAATGTTACTTCTCTATACAGGTTACGGAGGTTCTTCGACACACAGAGGTTAGTAAGATCTGTCTAATTTATACATATAACATGTCAAACTTGTGTTTTGAAAATTACTCTGAATGAAAAATTTTTAAATTCTGCTACGCAACGTTTTTCCAACGATTGGTATCAGAGACATGGTTTTTACATAAATTTACAAGTTTATGATCATGTTATATGCATAAATTTTGTGATCTTAATCTCTCATGTGCTTGAATTGAATTTTTTAGAGAGATGGCACTCTAGGTTTCTATAAATTATATATGTTGTCATGGATTATGTGGTAAATGTTTATTAATTAATTATTGTTGATTAAATCGTTGTTTAATTATTTATTAATTAATTAATACCGGTTATGATTCATTAGAGATTAGAATGTGTATCTAGGTTTTTCATGTAATTAGATGACGGACTATCATCTCCGTCTAGGAATTATTATTTATTTTAAAATTTATAAAAAAATTTGTAATTAAATAATTTTTCGAAGAAGACGGATCAAGAAGACAGATCTAGATGACGGATCTAGAAGAATGATGATGGCGCCCCTAGGTATTTCCTGAGTCTCTAATTTTATGTTTTTGAATTGTTGAAAATAAAATTGATGAATTGCGTTAAAAGTTGTATTTTCTGGAACAAGAGATTTCTGCTCGGTCGGCATGCCGGACATCACAGTTCGGCAAGCCGAAGGTCACAGTTTGGTAGGCCAGACGTGTGGTCTAGCAGGCCGACAGTGGGGCAAAAATTGGGGTGTTTTACCGACAGGCCAAACTTTCATGGATCGGCAGGCCAATGTATCAGATCGGTAGGCCGATGAAACATGATCGGCAGGCCGATCACCCAGATCGGCCTGCTGATCGAGAGTTGGAAAATTTCCAGAAAAGGTGCAATTTTTCCAATGCAGTTTTAATTTTATTCTTGAGATGATTCTGAGAAACATTAAATTTGGATATGACTGGAAATATGAAGTATTTGATTCATACGAGATTGAAGACTTGAAGATGGGTATTACATGAAGAAGGATACGGCTTGAGGATTTAAGGATGAAGAATCGATAAATGTCTCAATTATTCTCTTGTAATCTTAGTTTTCTATTCTCTAGGATGGAACCATAATATTACGGTTATTATTATTTTGCTTGTAGCTTTGCTTGATTGCTTTGCTTGTCTACATTATAATATGATTTGCCATGTATATCGATAACATGTCATATAGAATAGGGAGTGCCACTCATATTAAAATTGTCCATGCATACTCTTAAAATAAAACCTTGATTTCAAAAGATTGAGTGGGAGAAGGTTTTCGAAGAGAGGACCTAAGGCCTCCATCATCGGTCCATAGGCAAAAAATGGTGGTCCTGACCCTTAGGAAGGGATTTCTATCATGGACCAGATTGGATCTCTGAAAGGATAAGGTATTTTAATATGATTTATGGTTGCACACCCCTAGGTGGTGATTATAAATCATGGATAAAATATTGAAACGATGGTTATACACTCACGTTAATTTTATTATTAACCTCCCCTAGGAGCTCTGTTAATAAAATTAATGGCCAAAGAAACGATTATTAATATATGCTGGATCATACGGGTCCTGGATGGCATATATTAATCAGGAGGGGATCCGTGTTCCTGATTGAATTTGGCATGACTCCCCTAGGAGCTTGTTAAATTCTAAGTTGGGAATTACCATTGTAAGGTTGTGATATTTTCAAGGTTTTGACACATAAACACATTTGTATGATTTTACATGATTGTGTTATCTTACTAAACTATTAACATATGTTTGCTTATGTTTGGTATATGATTCTTTATTGTAGATTGAAAATGTCTAAAAATGCTTTATCATCGATACTTGACAAAAACCAATTAACCGGTGAAAATTATAACGATTGGAAATGAAACCTGGACATCGTCCTATCCTTTGAAAAACTAAAATATGTACTGACAACCCCTTGTCCTCCCGAGCCTACGGGAGACTTAAGCAATGAGCAATTCCAAGCATACGACCACTGGAAAGATGCTAATGATCAGGCTTGCTGCTATGTTATGGCTAGCATGAACAATGTGCTGCAGGCTCAACATCAGGATTATGAGACTGCGAAGCAGATCTTGGATAATCTTGAGGATATGTTTGGAGGCCAGGCCATAACAAAGCGGCAAGGGGCGTTTTAGAAACTCTTAAACTGTAGACAGAGACCAGGGACATCTGTAAAAGAGCACATGATGTTGGTCATGGGTTACCTCGCTAAGGCTCAAACCAATGGAGCCAATATCAATGCTGAAACTCAGATGACTATGGTCCTTGAGACTCTGTCTAAGGAATTTATTCCATTTAGAGCTACTTTTAATTTAAGCAATAGATGGGATATGACCTTAACAGAGCTGATGAAACAGTTACAGGAGTTCAAACTGCTGATCAGGGAGTCTCCTGCTGGTGGTGAGGCCAACATGGTAGCTGCTTCTGGTTCCAATCCTAACTCTAGGAGTGGAAAGAAGCAACAGGCCAAGAATGGGAAGTCTTCTGTTCCTGCTACTACCAAGAGCAAGAAGAAGAAGAAGAAGAAGAAGAACCCAAAGAAGATTAAGTGCTTCTTCTATGGAAAGGTCGGGCATATCAAGAAGCATTGCAAGGACTTCCTTTCCAAAGGAGATAGGTGTGATCTTCTATATTTAGAAACTTGTTTAGTTGAGGAATCCAGTGACATCTGGGTCATAGATTCCAGTGCAACTAATCATGTTTGTGTTTCTCTGCAGGGGTTCAAAGAAACGAGAAGTCTGCTATATGAGGACTTCACGCTTCGGATGGGCGATGGATCCTTGGTCTTAGCAGAAGCCGTGGGAGACGTCCATCTTTATTTTGATAATTATAGGAATTTATTTTTGTAAGATTGTTTTTATGTTCCTAAATTTAAAAGGAATTTAATTTATGTATCTTCTTTATTTAAAGACTCCTACGTGGTATCTTTTAATGAAAAAGTGGTGATTCGTAAAAACAAATCTTTTATCTGTTCTGGATGGATGCAAAATAATCTATATTTTATCAAACCTAAGATGGACTAATTCTTAATGCTGAGATAAATGATAATGACTCTAAAAGACTTAAAACTTCTCACTCTAATAAGACTTATCTTTGGCATTTGCGCCTTGGCCATATTAACCTGAATAGGATTCAAAGGTTGGTAAGGGATGGACCTTTAAGTCACTTAAAGGTGGAATCTATACCTCAATGTGAATCTTGTTTGGAGGGTAAAATGACCAAAAGACCATACGGCTCTAAGGGCAATAGGGTCGAAGGGGTTCTAGAACTTATGCATAGTGATGTTTGCGGACCGATGAACATCTGGGCACGAGGAGGGTATGAGTACTTTATCACTTTTATTGACGATTACTCAAGATATGGGTATGTGTACCTTATGCACTACAAAAGCGAAACTTATGATAAGTTCAGGGAGTTTCGGGCTGAAGTGGAAAAGCAATTGGGTAGACCCATAAAGGCACTTCGATCTGATCGAAGTGGAGAATACCTTTCTGATGAGTTCTTAGGACACTTGTTAGAGAATGGGATTTTATCCCATTTGACTGCGCCGGGCACTCCGCAGCAGAATGGCGTAGCAGAGAGAAGGAATAGGACTTTTTGGACATGATTCGGTCCATGATGAGTTATTCATCATTGCCTTTATCCTTTTGGGGATATACACTACAAACCGCATGTTATCTTTTGAACAATGTGCCTTCAAAATCGGTCCCTAAAACTCCTCACGAGTTGTGGACAAGACGGAAGACATCCTTAAACCATATTCACATATGGGGATGTCCAGCTCATGTCCTGTTTAAGGATCCAAATAAGTTGGAAGCACGTTCGAAAATTTGTGTGTTTGTAGGATATCCAAAAGGGACTAAAGGGGGTTATTTTGATAACCCAAAGGAAAATAAAGTCGTGGTTTCAACTAATGCGACTTTCCTTGAGGAGAGTCACATGGACGACTTTAAACCTCGAAGCAAAGTGGTGCTTGAGGAGTTAATGGGTGATCCATTCACTCTGGAGGTTTCGAACGAAACCATTTTGATCGGTGTAGAAAAACCAAACAATCCCAGGGGCTTCGGCATAGTGGGAGGATCGGGCGTCAACCTGAGAGGTATATGTTCAATGGAGAGGTCTTCTTAGCTGAACCGGATGAACATGACAGGGATCCTTATACTTACATAGAAGCTATGGAGGATGTTGATTCAAGACTCTGGACAGAGGCCATGAACATAGAGATGAAGTCTATGGAGACTAATCGAGTCTGGGATCTTGTGGATCTTCCCGAAGGCGTAAAACCCATAGGGTGTAAGTGGATCTACAAGAGGAAAAGAGGAGTGGATGGAAAGGTCGAAACCTTTAAGGCTAGACTAGTAGCTAAGGGTTATACGCAAAAGGAAGGAATCGATTATTAGGAAACCTTTTCGCCTGTAGCCATGCTTAAGTCCATCCAGATTCTCTTGTCCATAGCTGCCGCTCTCGACTATGAGATTTGACAGATGGATGTTAAGACGGCTTTTCTGAATGGGTATCTTGATGAGTCCATTTATATGGAACAACCCAACTGGTTCAAGGTCCCGGGTCAAGAGGGTAAGGTTTGTAAACTGCTAAAGTCAATTTATGGACTTAAGCAGGCTTCTCGTTCTTGGAACATAAGATTTGATCAAGTGATCAAGACTTATGGGTTCTCACAAAATGTGGATGAACCATGTGTTTACAAACACATTAAGGATGCAAAGGTGGTTTTTCTACTGCTCTATGTAGATGACATTCTGCTAATTGGCAATGACGTTAGGGCATTGTCACCGGTCAAATTATGGTTGACCAAGCAGTTTGACATGAAGGACTTAGATGAGGCTAATTTTGTTCTCGGTATCCAAATCTTTTGGGATAGGAAGAACAAAATGATAGCTTTGTCTCAGGCTGGCTACATAGATAAAATTCTCAGGAGGTTTGCAATGCAGGATTCCAAGAAAGGTGGGCAACCATCTAGGTCTGGAATTACTCTTTCTAAGAAAGACTCTCCAAAGTCTTATGAAGAAAGAGAATACATGAAGAAGGTGCCTTATGCTTCGGCAGTGGGTAGTCTTATGTATGCCATGCTTTGCACATGACCGGATATTAGCTATGCAGTCGGGATTGTAAGTCGATTTCAGGCAGATCCAGGACCAAACCATTGGGTTGCGATAAAGCATATTTTCAAGTACCTGAGAAGGACTCGAGGGTTTATGCTTGTGTATTCAGGTGAGGACTTAACTCCTCTAGGATACACTGATTCAGATTTTCAATCCTGTCTGGATTCTAGGAAATCGACTTCGTGGTTTGTGTTTACTTTGGGCGGCGGTGCCATCAGTTGGAAAAGTGCAAAGCAAGATTGCACTTCGGATTCAACGATGGATGCCGAGTATGTGGCGGCTAGTGATGCTTCGAAAGAAGCAGTATAGCTCCGCAAGTTCCTTGGGGATCTTGAAGTAGTTCCTGGTATGGAAAAAGCAGCATCACTATACTGTGATAACAGTGCGGCAATAGCTAATGCTAAGGAAACAAGGTTCACAAGAAGAGTAAGCATATTGATCAGAAGTATTATAGATAAAGGACTTCGTTGAGGGCGGGCATGTCACGGTGTGCAAGATCACGTCAGAGGACAATTTAGCTGATCCATTTACGAAGACACTTACTGGGAGAGACTTCGAGAGGCATGTGGAAGCTATGGGGATGCGAAATTTGTTGTATTTACTCACTCAGTGCAAGTGGGAGATTGTTAGACATGTATGCCATAAGGAGTAAAAATGTAATACATTTTTAGAGACATTTTTATCAATAAAGAATTTATTCATTTATATATACCAAATCTTGTCCTCTTTACGTTCATATTTGTTGAATGTATGATAAGCAAACGGTAGTCTGAGACCGTCAATCTAAACCTTAAGAATTGGGCATATGATGGACTGATTATGCGGAAGACACGATTCTTAAGGTGATGGTCTAAAACATATGATCCGCAATCAAGGGAATAAAGTTAGGCGCTTTATTCATGAAAAGATTGTTATGTTGTCTATATCCCTTTTGGGAGATGGTTTGTCTTGACCATCGGAGTTGGACTCCGTGAATAGATATATTGGCACGTTGTCATAGGTGACAATGTGTTGGATCAGGACATAAAGTGAATTGATTTAGATTAATAATTCTGTCTCGAAAAATCGATTCACTTTAGACAATCATTTGTATTGTATCTTAATCCTAAGATGAATAGTGGGCCAGTTGTCTCGACTTGTGTCTTTTAATGTACCAATGGGTGACTTCCACATCTCAATAGTGGTATGCATGCCGATATGTTGGAGGCATGACTCTTGATAGCGTAGACTTGTTATTCATAGATACGGAATCCATAGCTCCTCTTTAGGAATAATGATATCCTCTTATATGCGTTGTCCTGTAATTGAAAAACTGGAGCGCTCAACCATTTGGATACATAGGTGTAACCAAATGGTATACTATCTTTGGATAGTAAGTTTTCTAATGGTGAGACGATGGAACGTAAGATAAAAATAATTGGGAAGGTAAGACAGAACTTGTCCTTAAGCCAATTATGGATTTTCATATGGGGATACGATACACTATAATATGTCATGGAGACTTAGCTATACGAGCTTCGTAATTCTATAAAGTTCGAGAGTGCAGCTCCAAGCTTTTAATGGAGTAGCATTGGAGTTGATAATTGTGAAATGTATATCTGGGATATTGGGTTTCATAATTATCATGAGCTTGAACCTTATAGGTCTATTTTGGTCCCCTTTGCTAGCTCACAAAATCCTGCAACGACACGGCGTGCTTTTTCAATAATTGGTGACTTATGTCGGATTTATCAGATTTGTTTAAAATTTGGAAGAATTAAATAATTCATGTCTGTTTATCGGTTAAATTAATTTTGTAAGAAATTAGTTCAAGATAAACTTGTTGAACTATTGCGATCAGATATTTCTTGTCTGTTTATCGGTTGATTTCATTTTGAATAAATTAGAACAAGATAAACTTTTAGAATTATTGTGAATTGATTTATTTTCTTAGAGATTATCTTGATAAAGTTTGTTTTGATGAGATAACTTCTCAATTGGGTTATTTGAATCAAAACTGAGACTTTATCCTTTAGAAGCTTGGGTGGAAAATAAAAGATTCGTGAAGATTTTTTCTCGGGAGTTCGGCCTATCGAATGACGTGTTCGGCCTGCCGATGGGGCATGTTCGGCCTGTCGATCAGCGGGTGATAAGATTATGCGTTTTCATGCAGATCTTATCAGATATTGATCCAAACTTGATTCTATTTTGAGTTTTTGAGACCTAATCTGATAAGGACTGACCCCAGGACCAATAGCTATTAAAAAGGGAGTGAGTCTCATGATTTACTTAGATCAATTGAGAGATTAAGAGTGATACTCTTCTGGTGAGCATCTGAAAAACTCCCTGAGAGCTTTTGTACACAAATCACGAACATTAGCTTTGTGTTTTCTCTATTGGTTGGAAGCAGAGTCACGTGTGAGCCCACACTCACTCCGGTTGTGGTAGAGAATAGCAAAGAAGACCAGTTGGTTGAGGCTCTTCTGAAATGTTACTTCTCTACACAGGTTACGGAGGTTCTTCGGCACACAAAGGTTAGTAAGATCTGTCTAATTTATACATATAACATGTCAAACTTGTGTTTTGAAAATTAGTCTGAATGAAAAATTTTTAAATTCCGCTGTGCAACGTTTTTCCAACAGGTCCCTATCTTGGAACTTACTTTTTCCTCAAGGATTTGACCATTATATTCTTTAACTTGATTGGTTCATGACAACAACAGAGTTTATATTATACTCATGAAAATTATAAAAATGGCTTGTAGTAAGTGTATTCGTTGGAAAAAAAGGTAAGTTGTAATTTTACATCAAATTAACGAAAAACATCCTTTAAAAATATACTACGTGCATGTGATGTGATGAAGGGTATACTTATAGGTCATTAGTTTTGATGGCTACAATATTTTATCAAAAAGAAATCTATCGATCTTTTTTTTTTAATGTTCATCTATCTTTTAGATGAACAATTTGGGTTGGACAGCTATTCTTATGACCTTACTTGTGGTATGTGTCTTACTATGTCATAATAATTCTAACGTGTTAATCCATATCACTCTAATCTTGGGTTTGGTTAATATATTGTTAATATATATATATATATTAACAATATATTCCAACTCGTCAAATGGCAAATCCTATCGGTTCTATCGCGATTGAAAGGGCGACAAGCCATACTTGTCTATCGTGTAATTCCTAATGTTGAGACGTGCCTATAAAACTATCCTAAGATGCGTAACTTTACTTGGTAGACACTATATGTGTCATCCTCCCTGCATATTATCTCTAATCTTAATATTAGCGCACCTTTTTATTTGGCATCGGGAGGGGCGTATAAATGGCCCTTAAACCGCCGCTACGTCCCAAGCCTTGACATCTTACTCTTAAACTTACTAATCATATTGTTCAGACATCATCAGTTCTCTAATTCTTACTATTTATACTCTCATCAAGGAGGTCTCATCGATGCTCTCGAAGGAGACCACTCCGTCATGTCTATCGTTTCTTAAGGGACTTGCTACAACTTTGTAGTCTCAGCTTTAGAGGTCTTTTGCTAAAAGTCCCAGAAAATTTTGATTTAGGTTGACGTCATAGTTGGGCTTATTTTACGTGCTAAGCACACATATAAAAAAAAATTTAACGAAATTAACTTAGAATTACTCCGACCATTGGCTACATAACTAAGTTTTTCTTAAAAGGTTGAGCAATACTCTCATTAGTATGCTCTACCACTAGTTCTAGAGGATTCCTTCTCAATATGGCACATCTTAGCTAGTCAAAGGGTTTTTATTATCCCTATGCCCGTGTTTCGTAGCATCTGTTTCTAGTGAAGGTTCAGTGTTTGACTCTAACGTCTCTGATCTTGCTTATTCCAAGAGTCTTGTCTTATCTAAAGACTTCGTTAACTAGAGGGGGGAACCATTTCTACTTGAGATGGCCTTCTTAGTTTGGTAGCCTGGATTATGTAAGCTTATTGCTCCGGCTAAGAATATTATATTTGCTATCTTAAGCAGACATCTCTGTCTACTTGTCTTAAATTGGTTCTCTACTTGTTGATGACTAAGGCTCATTTAATGACATAGTAGACTGTGTTCTTGAAAGAACATATCTACCTGCTTATCTTAAACTGGGCTCCCTGGCTATTGATGACTAGATGTCATCGAGTCATATGATGGACTGTATTCTCTTGTTTAGAAATTCCTATTGGTTTCTTTTTGTCATGGTTACTCTATCGGAGTTTTGTAGCTCTATTATAGGGGTTCAAATTTTGAACCATTCTGTAGCCTTCTCCTATCTTATTTCTTAACCCAGTATAATCATGACTGTACATTATCATTCTTATTCTTTTCTACTATCCTTGTGATGTTACTTACATCTCTTGGGTATGTGGAAGCAACTTTGCTTCTTTAATCTCTTCTTATCATGATCTTAACTTCTTATCAGATGGTGTTCGACCGATCCACATAACTTATTTATTGTTTATTCTTTTTCAAATATATATGCATATATATATATATATTATCTGTGGGTTGGGGAGGAAATCGTCTCATCTTGAGATCACTATTGCAGGGTCTGTTTGGTCATATACTAGTTTAGAAGTAACCACCCATAGACAGTTTGTGACCTTTGGGAAGTTCTTCTCTTATACCTTGAACTTATGCTTATATCCCATTTCTTATAAGGATTTGTGTTTCTATCCTTACTGAAACGATGATTCTATGGAATCTATTATTTTATTGTAATCTAAGACATTAAGTCCTTAATGGGTTCCTTATGGGCTTAATCATGCATATTTATTATGCATTTTATGGTACTTATAAACAATATCATGTTTATAATCCAAATAACAAACATCAATCATAACTTCATACACGTATCATACATACATATCATATTCATAAACATATCATACATATATATGTCATTCATATCATACTTTCACATGTTTCACATTTTATTCATACTCATGTCATGCATATTCTTATCATACATATGCATAACGTTCATACTTGCATATCATGGAGTTGCTATACATTTCACTTTTGTTAGCAACTATTTCATATCATATTCATGGGTCACATTGTGTTTATAATACATACAACAATCATAGTTCGTAACATTCATACATGTGTCAATCATACTTTCATATCATGAAATTGCTAAACCCTTTCTTTGTTAGCAATCTTTGCATATCATAGACCGTTGTTGAGATCGAGACTTGACTCGTCTCTAGTGGGTCACATAACATGAAGTTCTTCTTGTCAAAAACTTCTATTGTTCATACATAAATCTTATTTTGTATATTATACGTATACTTGATCAATTGTGTGGCGTGTCTCAATACTAGCCTCGTAGTGGTACTATGCTTATTTATTCTTTTACATCATCTCCGAATCGGATATCGATGTCCTCGTTAATGGTCCAAGCTGGAAAATTCTTTCTGACTAAGTACTTGTTCGTGCTTCAAAGAAATGTCTTGACATCCTCGCCTTTGGTGGTAATTCTTTGAGGAAGGCTGCGTTCTTGCATCCCTTGCGTGTCCTATTTGTGACTTCCTTTATTCTCATGGCAAAGTATAGAGTCTTGTCCATCCGCCTATAAAATCGGCTTTTGTGAAGATTTGCTTGTATGCTGCATGAGGGGCGGCTTTGGTCATGGGTTGGTAATTAAGCTGTGAAGAACTTGCGGCTTCTTTTCCTTTATAAGGCGTGACCACCTTGATCGTAGCTCCATATTTAATATAGTGGAATGAGAGATAAATTACAAATAAAAAGCAAATCTTGAGAAAGAGAGGAAAGAAGTTTAGAAAATGGTTGTTTTATTGTTATTTTAAAATTTTTTTTTTATAATAATTGAAAATGTTACATTAAAATTAGTGAGATTTATTAATCATTTTTGAAATCCGAAGAAGATTCTGTGGAACCTTTAGATCCTCTATCAACTCATCGATCTATCTCTTCCGTGGTTGTAACTTCAAATATTCTTACTTAAATTTGCACTCTGAGTTGCGATCATCTTGAAGTGTTGATTCCAGTGTTCAAGTGATTCTAAAAGTTGTCCTGCTTGCTTAGGGAGTTGGCACCCAATATTGCTTCCTGTGATTTGAGGCATCTTGATGGCTAAGCTTGACGTTGGACCATGAGAGGACATTTAAAAATGTGCTTGCATGCCGATAACTTGATTGTCGTTACATGAAAAATCGACACCTATCATTTAACGTAACTTATCTTAACATTTAATTAACATAACTTACTTGGACTATGGCGAAGCAGGCGCGTGATGATGTGAAGTAGGATGGCAAGATACCAGCTCTGATACCAACTATAATGACCCTCCTTACGTGGCCGTCACTTAACTTAAACATGATCATAAACTTAAACTTACTTACAAATAAGGTAGAGAAATTTGGGATAAATTTTTTTTTAAATAGATTCTTACTGCGGAATCCTTAACATGAAACCTTAGAGGAAGTAATAACTATTTTTTAAATCTTAATAACAAACGAATTCTTATTGATAAAGAATTCTTAAGATATAACCTTAAAAGACATAATAATCATTTCTCAAAACTTAATTTCGTAAACCTAACATAATAACATAAATTTTTCAAATGTGATAATAACGTAATAATAAGCATTACGTTTTAACATAGTTATAATTTCTAAAACCATGATCCTTTACATAATTCATAACATTAATTTTTTGAAACATAACCATAGTAATTTTCTTGAACTTTTCCTTTTTAAACATAAGAGTAATTATTTAGCAACTTTTACTTTAAAGACATTTCTCAATTTAGATAAAACTATTTTCAAAACAATTTTAAATTAAATATTAAAATAAAATCCCATTTAAATGCTCTCTAAAACTTTCTTAGCAATTATTATATATTTTTGCTTATAATTTTAACGTCTTAAAAAATATCATATTATTTTCTTAAAGTAAACCTTCTTAACTAAACAAAACATAATTTCTTATAACTTAACTTTTAAGTTTAAGATACTAATTTCTTAAAGCTTTTCTTTTAAACTTTCATAATGATTTCATAAAACATAGTCATAAAATTCATTTCTTAACTTAGTATAAAACTTCAATAATCCTTTGCAATTCTAAATGAACTTATAATTTTCTTTCTTACAAATTTCGTGCATTTGTTGCATTATCTATTGCAACATTTTTAAACTTTAAAATCCTCTGGACCAAGGTTGCGTAATCACAAGCTCAGTTTTTAAAACATAATTACGTAAATTATTTACTTATTCATATGCACATAATTTTCGTAAAGTGTAAGCATACAAAATTTTGTAAAATAAAACATACATAAATTCGTAAAATAATAATGTGAAAATATTACATTGCGTGAACGGTATCCATTCTCATCTTCACTATTCATCCGCCGCTCACCACTGCCCATCAAGTGACGCTGACAGGTTTTTCTTACCTATAGCATGAACATACTTAAATGAGCTTTCGCTCAGCAAGTAGGAAATTAGTCTCACAAAACATGATTAAAAATCATTTTTAATAAAAATATGCATGAGCATTTTATGCTTGCTTATCAACTTGATTTATGCTTAATTACTTTAGCTATAACTTATCTTCTGTAGCACCCGTATTTTAATGGGTATGATTTTGTAAAATTTAATAAATAAAATGTGACAATTTAAAATTTTATAGTATTTAAAATTACTGAGTTTGTCTATGTTGTTTCAATCATTAAAAAAAATTCCACTTTAGTATTTTCTTACCAACTCTTCATAAGAAACATTCAAAATTTACCAATACTCACTTCTACTAATCTTGTCTCCCTAAATTAATGCTCAATTATGTAGCCTTCTTCTCATTTTGGTAAAAGTCTCCGAAGGAGGCATGGAATTAATTTTCCCTCAATTAATAGAAGACATGGAGATATTTTCTCAACTATCTATTTAATTCTTTCCTCATCTTCTTCCATAACTCACTCCAATTGTCCCCTCAATTATGTTGGCATTACTTGCTAAAAGTCTCCATGGGAGACATGATGATATTTTCTTTTAATGCTCTTTTGTTTCTTCTTACAACTATTCCCGTAAACTTCCCCTTCCTCTCAAGCATTTTGATATCTTTTTATTTAACTATCACCACCTTCTTCTCTAGTTTTTCATTCTCTCCCTTTCTCACTTCAATTTCTAACTAAAGACATAGAGCACAAAGCTCTCTTTGTAGCCAAGAAAATTATAATTCCCAACCATGGTCGAGGCGGTTTTAGAGTTAATTCAAGCTTGATTTTTAACCCAAACTTTAGTGCTTTTCAAAGGAGTTTTGAGGTGGGTTATCTTTAATCTAAACTTGGTTTTTAGTATGTGTTTTCTCCATGTTTAATGTATAATTTTCGAGTTCAAAATTCATTGCAAAAATTCTAGTTATGTTGACATGCATATTGAACATTTATGAACAAAAACATGAGTCTTGAGTTGAAACCAACAACTAACCTTTATTTTAGTTTGATAACAACATTACAAACATGCTAGGAATGTTTAAACCGGTTTCCATAATTTTAAGATTGATGTTTTAATGTTTTGAGCTTAAAGAGCAAACTTAAGCATGTTTTCATCATTATTTACAAGAAAGGCTACAAATATAATTTGATAATGATTTTGCTATAAAACTCATGAGAATATGTTTATTGTGATTATATAATGCATGTTGCATATTTTGGAATGGTTTTGAGATTTTGAACAAGGATAATATGCTTTGAGTTAAAGAAAAACTTGACATTCCATAAACTTTGTAATACCTCTACGGGCAGTGGCTCTTTCTTAAAATTCTGGAGTCAAATGAAAATGAATTTTGTAAATTGGTTTGCATATTTAAAAAGTAGACATCCTAAGCTTTCCAACGAGCTATCATGAGCCTAAATCGGAGTTGTATTTTAATTTCTATGAATTTTTTAATTTTTGGATTAGAAACTAGTAAACCTGCCAGTGGTTGTAAACCACCCGCCTACCTTAAGTAAACCACCTGTTAACCCATGTGTTGATTGTAGATAGTGAACCCGCCTTTTTGCAAAAGTATACCACCAATTTGTCATGGTATACCAGCTGTTAACTTGAACCAAGAACCCAACTTTGCTCACCTTTTAGTCCCTTAATGTCTTGCAACCTTTCCAATACTATCCTAAATGATTTATGAATTCTTATTAGAGACTAAAACATATAGATTACTTGTATGTATTTTATATTGTGTTTAAGATAAAAAAAATTATTTACTTGGTATTTAAAGAACAATTGCATAAAAAAACTTTAATGGCACTAGTGAGATGGGTTTACACATAATTCACTTATGAATGTGTTTATACGTTATGCTTTAGTTTTAATTGTCCTTATGTACGCCTTAGGGCCAAAGATGTGTGGAGCTAACGTTAATTAATTTCGAGAGTAAAATATTGTTGATAAGCTTGGAAGGTAGGGATTCTATTACTCATCTTTTGTGAGGTTTTGGTAAATTAAATTTGGTTGTATTATGTTGTAAAATATGTATATTGTATAGCGAGGAACATAATGATTTAACATATGTTATAAATTGAGAAGCATGGTTAGGGAAGTTGACTCTATAAATAAAAATAAAATAAAATATAAAGGAATGGTGAGATGTAAAAAGGACGACGGGTTCGTCCTTGGGCATGAATACCCTAAAAGGTAAAATAGGAGAAAGGTGATGACGCTTTCTTGGGTCGAAAGTCCTAGAACACACTGTATAGGAATCGACTTAGTGAGGACTCGGGGCTTGATGTCCCCTCACTAGAACACCCTTGGAATGTTTAGAGGGTGGCCAAGCGCGCCCATTTGGGTTTCGATGAGTTGAGTGATACTCTATTTAATATGGATCCCTAGGAACAATGATGAATGGTAATATTTGTATAAATGTATAATTATGAAACTTGGTAATGATTAACTATGGTATCCACGAGATGTGATCATAATAAACCTCATAATCTAGAATATGATGTAACTTAACTAACCATGCAGTTTTAATGTGGTAATGGATAAACCATAAGGTGAGTCATGATTTTCCCTACTGGGCATGTTAATGCTCATCCCTATCATATCTTCATCTCTCAGGTGAAACTTAGTGCAACATATCTGAAGAGGAATAGGCAAAAACAACCTTGCTATTTTCGTGTTAGAAGACCTTGTTTATTTGTAACGTATCTAGAACATGTAAGATTTGTATTTTTTTTTTATGATGGCTGTGTTAAGTTATTTAGGAATTGTACTATGGTGATGATGACTGTACTATATATATTTGGTGCTATACTAAAAACTGTGGTTTGTATTTAAAAGTTTATTTTTATTTTTGTTTAAAGACCCATGGGCATTGTTTAATTGATTTAAATAAAATTGAATTTAAAATTAATTTTATTTATTCAATACTGCTAACCCCCACATAGGGGCGTTACATCTTCTTACTTTGGGCCCGAGTGATCGTACCAATTGCACGCGAGTCTAGGGAAGTTAGGGTTCGCGAGGTCCCAATGACACCAAGATCATTCATTACTTTAACATGGAGCCTCCCCGTGAGTCGGGAGGTTGGTACGACACCCTTAACTTGTCTTATAAGTTTCACTTATCTTATTGTATGTATGCAGTATGACTTATCACTACATGACATCACAATTTCGTAATTCATGAATCGTAAATCATAATCATATATGGATCATAAATCATAATCATACTTGACTTGAAGGTGATTAAACAATATAATTTATATATTGCATACATCATACATTAATCATATCATCATCATCATAGAATTTCACATCATGTCATAAACATAACATATCACATCATAACATATAACATTGTAATAAATCACTGATAATGCATTTTCATAAATTTTATGAAAATATTTAAAATTAATTTATTTTTAAAACTATTCATACTGTAGGCGAGATTCCTACTTACCTAGACTCCAAGCTGAGCCGGTCCAGTTGTATCTCGCTATATCTACAGTCTACGCAGCATCCTCAGCAGTGCTCCTTGGACGACTATGGATGGCTAGAAATGCTCCATGGAGATTTATTACTACTGAAAGCATCATTCTGGACTCCGTTACTACAGTCTGAGTCACCTCGATCCACGTGCAGTTGGTACCAGACAATTTTCATCGGAGTAGAATTAGCTTGAACAGAGGTCACCATCGCGTTCAGAGCATCGAAATGAGTCAAGAAGTGGTCTCGGATCATCGATCAGAGGTCAGAAGCTTAGGACCCGAGGTCCGCCGGAGGCCAGCCACCCGCTGTGGAGTGTGGGGCGCGTGCGGTGGCTCTGGTGGCCTTGAAAAGCTGCAATCTTGGGTCTTGGTAGTCTTGGACTCCGTTTAAAGAAAAAAATCTATTAAATTTTGTAATTTTTGTTGCCGAAATTTGGTCAAAATTTTCACAGTATGTATCGAAAATTTTATACAAAATATACTACAGGTGTTCCTATATCGATATTTCCACCGATATTTATCGATATTTCTGATATTTTTTCAATTTTTTGTCGAATTGATGTTATATTAGAAAGATATTTCGATACCTCAAAATTTTTGAAATTTCACCGAAATTTACTTTCATGGGTCAAACTTAATAGTGAAAGTTACCCTCTCAAAACAAAAAATGTTAAGTTACAAAATCCACTGCAACCTGGACTATTTTTATCATTGTTTTAATTCTCACTATTAATTTGCAATGGACATTGATGAAAAACTGGAAACTTGGAAGGTCAAATTCTTTGTTGCAGCAATATTTTCATGGAGCTGGACTAAAGAAAGATATCCATATGTAATTTTTTTTAATCTTTCTAGTTTCATCAAGAACAAAAATTTTCGTAGAATAATTCCTTTACCTTTTTTTCCTAGAGAAATAATTTCTACACCTTGCAACTTTTTTTTTCAAGACTTCACTAGTTCATTTGATAGTTCAGTTAGAACTATGTTTTATGGTTTTAACTAATTTATGGTTTAAATTTTATGAAAAAAATGTTATAATAATTCTAGTTAAAATTACAAAATGAAGTTTGAATTGTGTTTTCAAAGGAGATTCTTCAAGAACTATACAATTTTTCTCATGAAATAAAGGAATGCAAGTTTTGAGATTTTCCACCAGGTGCCAATTGGAAAACAGGGAGCCGGCAAAATTGGCCGGCCTGGGAGTTGTAGCAACCCTCCCGTTTGTCAAAATGTCATTTTTTTTCCTTTTTTCAAGGACATTTCTGTCAAATAAATCGATTCCGACGATGTCAGATGGGAATCGTCAACAAAGGCCCTCTCAAATCCTCCAGTTACACATGGAATCCAAAGCGATCTGAAACCCCTTCTGGATTCCCAATGGGACCCACCTTACTTGTGTCAAGTAAAAAAAAAATAGAAGCAAAAGCGGTTTATTTTTCTCTCTCTCTGAGTCATCATTTTAGACCGTTACAAATTGAGATTATCTTTTAATTATTCAAAAAAAAAAAAAAAAACTCAAGAAGAAGAAGAAAATGCGGATACCATTAATGATCAAAATCCGAACCTCAAAATCATCATAAACAATGGCAGAAACCAACGGTTCTTTAGTTTTACAACAAAAAACCCACCACCGAAACCCGGCTTTTCAATCTCTTCTCCATTCTCTGGACCCAATTTCTCTTAGTCTCTCAGAACCAAAACCCTGACTCAGAAGAACAACCCGTACAATTGAAGCTCATAATTGAGAGCTTCATCATGGAAAGAGGTCCATGCTATAGAGCCTACGCAGAGCTCAGAGAATCAAAGCTTAGAATGAAGAACTCCAGACTCCACAAACCAGAAGAAGAAGAAGAAGAAGAAGAATTAGGATTGAAGCCGACATTGACACCACCGCCATTGAAGAAACAGGTCAAGTTTCAGAGCAACTTGGAGACCAAACGCAAAATGTCTTCTTCTTCTGCGGCGGCGTCTGTTGTGGCTCAGTCGGTGCCTGACTTCTTCCCCATGCTGAGGAAAGAGAATCGGACGCCACCGCCGCGGCCGCAAATAATGACTCCGCCGGCTAAGAGCTTGTCTAGAGTAAAGTCTTTGTCCAATTCGAGAGGAAGTAAGTCGGCGAATTCTGGAGATAGTAATAGGAATTTGATGATGGCAAGGAAGAGCTACGCAAGTCTTCAGGAGTTGAAGGGATCCTCTTTGGCTGCGGCGAACGCCATTAATGGTGAGAACAAAGGTGGAGGAGGAGGGAGAAGAGTTTTGGGTTACAGACCCTTTTGAGTGGGGTTGTATTTTATGATTTGTTTTTTCACGATTCAATATGTTTCTTGGTTGGATTTAATTTCTTTTTCTTTTCTTTTTTTCTTCGTTCTGATTTGAGAGAGTTTGATTTACCATACTACTGCAATATGAGTCTGGGTTATATATAATACACTAATGAAGGAAATTATTCATTTTGTTAAGGTGATATGTGTTTCAGATTCGGGGTTTGATCATTTGTTGGTAACACGAAGAAATAAGAATAAGCAGTTGCATTTAATTCTGTCACGCATCATAACAAGGCAATAAATTGCATAGGTTTTGATACTTCTGCTTTTAGGTGCGGAGATGTATTTATGCCATTTTCAGACGAGGGAAGATCAATGTCGACATAAAACAAATATAAACATGGTAAAAAATTGCGAAAATTTCGGTCAAGCTTTTGGGTTTTGATAAATATCGTTAAACATTTGAACAAAATTTCAAAGAAATATCAATTTTCGTAAATTTATAATGTAATTTGAACAAAATTTCAGAAAGTATCAAAAATGGAAAAATAGTAGGCAATTCCACTTGTAAAAATTAAAGTAATATGTGTAAATTTTTTTAAAAAATGTTACTAGATAAAAATCATAGAACAATATAGATTAAAATCTCCACAAGACTAAGATAGATAATTTTATTAAATGAAAATTTCGTCATGAGCTGAATTCACTTATTTTATTAAATGAAAACTTCCATCATTTTCTCAAAGTTTGAGAAAATATAATGACATATTTTAAAAGTTTGAGACAAAATAGCAAAGTGATATAGTTTTGAGTAAAATGTAATAAAAAAACCTTAAAATAATGTCCAAAAACTAATAGAGTTAAAAAGAAGAAGGTTCTATACTAACGGAATAAAATTTAAGAAAACTAAACGCTACATTTACAAGTCAGGGACATAATAACATAAATGACATAGTCCAAAAATAAATGTAAAAATAAATTTATATAATTAATACTATTCAAATAACATTTCACAACATAGTATTATTTGAATCAAAATTCAAAACCATATTTGAGTCTCATACAATTTCCTTTTATATTGAGCAATCTATCATGAAGGAAATTTCTGCATAAAATTTATTTATAAGTATATGTATATATTTAAGTTATTCTATCATAAAATATCATAAATATATTTTAATATAAATTTTATATTTTTCGTAATTTTCTCTAACACTTCCCTGCCACAATATCTTCATCCTTTCATATAATATAATTCTACCATATGGGTTTTTGCACGCATTCGGGAATCAAGAACTGGTACAGCTATGACATATTGAACCACTCATTTACTGTTAGCTGTTCCAGCACAACTAAGTTCATCTAAACAATCCAATAGCTTGCGCTCGTACCATTTCACTAATTTGTACAAAATTTATCATCTCCATTGGATGGCAAAGCTGTGGCATTTTACAACCACCGAACGAAAGAAACAGGAAATGGAAACGTGTGAATTTTAAAAGGAACCTTGCCAGCATTCACAAAGGTCAATCAAAGTTTCATCAACTAAAGCTCTAAGAACGTCGCCACATACTTCATCACCTGACTCGAAAGCTTCAATATCAAAATTAGTCCATTTCCCCAGGCCATGACTCATTTCCCATTCTACTATCTCGTCTGGAGTCATCCCAGCTAGACTTGTCCATTTTTTCATCTCCTTTTCCACTTCTCCAATTATCCTCTCCCTGTTGCAAGAAAGGAGTCTTGTACGAGCTCTGAATCCTAAATAATGGTATTTTACATACTTGGAGTCTAAAAATTCTATCAGACAATCAAAAAGAAACCCCCTAAATTGACTTCCCCCTTTGCTACCATCCGCACCAGAAAAGACGTTGATGTTTGTCCAAGCGTTAGCACTAGTTTCCAGTTCGAGGAGTATCGGATTAATGAAAAGGCCTTCTGATCTTTCTAATCTATGCAGTGTCACATTTCTAAACACGAGTTCAGCATTCACAATAACATCCTTTGCATGAGACAGCATGCTTCGTGTCAATCTTCCCCCGGCAACACTGATAGCATCTAATATTTGAGCAACGTTGCCAATAAGAACCATCACCCTGTTGAAACCAGCCACCTCTTCTTCCAATGAGGTAGCAGAATCCAAAAGATCAGCAGCAGGTCCCAAGTAGTGCAATCGATCACTGGAGCAATCCATAGATTCAGTGCAAAACCTATGTCCTGGAATAACAAGCAAACAGTTCGGCTGAAAATCCTTAGACAAGCTGAAGATCTCTCAATATCAGCTTCACATGTGTTAACTCAAACAAGATAATGTTCAACAGGTTCTAGGAAAAGTAGTAATGTGTTGAGACAATTCTCATTTTCAATCTTTTCATACCAGGTATTCTACCTGAGCTACCATCTTGACTACTAGAAGAGAATGAAGCTTCTAGAACAGATCCAGGGCTCAAATGGTCAGCGACATGACAAAATCCAGCATACTTTTCATGCTTTGTTTCGGCCTGAAAAGAGCAAACGCAAAATCTTCACTTAAGAAAAGATTTTTTAATAGCATTTATTTTTCTATTAGATGATAGTCACAGCACAAAATTGAATCAAGCACATAACCAGAGATTTTTCAATAGATTTGTTTTTCTATTAAAGTCCTCAGCTGTCTAACAAGGAGGGGCTAGCCGAAGAAGAAGATAAAAGAGTCTTCACCTTCACCGATTGGTGGTTGATGATTACGAACTATAAAAGAAAACAGATATCTAAATACTAAATAGTCGAGCATGGTATCCAAAAGGTGAAAAATACAACAATCATAAGATCCTCAAGTTATATTATAGGTTTTAAGATTTCCTTAGGTTTGTTAAAATTGTATCATCCATGTTCAATCCAACAGTGGAACCTCAAATAAATGATTTTGGTCTAGACATGCTCGTTGAGGTTCTAAGAGTGTTCCTCGTTGACACTTGAAGAAATTAACTACGTATGACAGCAAAAAGTTCACCAGAAAATATTTCGCAATAAGAAATTCAGAAAGATAGACAAGAAGGTGATATCACTTCTGCTATAAGAAATTAGGAATAACAGTAGCATGGGAAGATAAGTCCACTTACAGTGGATGGTGAGGCTATATCTGGCCGTTCTGCAGTTAAAGCAGATATAAGCTCCTGCAAAATCATAGCAGTCGATCTCTTCGGTGGACCACGTATGGCAACCTCATCATCTTCTTGACTAGTCAGTTCCTTCAACTTTTGTTCCAGAAGGGCAGCAATTGAATCCCCTTTTAAAGACAATGGTTTTTGAAAAGATTTCTTTATCTCATCGTCCATGGTCTTCTACTCCATTAACATTGAGGTTCCCCTTTTTTGCCTTAAAGGGGAGTTAAATGTGAAAGAAATAACATCATTGCTAATACTTTTAACGATTCTATTACCTTCTGCTGGACCAGCTAATCTACTTTTAACACAAGTAAGGTTAATCGATTGAGAATCGAGTCCAAACCCTTTTCCCTTCAGGGAATCACACAGAACGTTGCTTGGTTTTGTAGCAGTTGAACTAAGAAAACCCTTACTTTCGACTTGGCTGGTAACATTGATTGTTCTCCTTTTTCTTACTGAACTTCTTAATGGTGGTAAGCTTTCATCGCTTCCATTAAAAGCTTTCTTCTCTGGAACAAACCTGTTAGAGCTTTCCACTTTATTGGGAATCCTTGGTCTGGTGCGACCACCCAAGCTTCTGTTAAGGGAAACGAAATCTTTGGACCCACTAACACCATTTGCGGCTGATGAGACTCTTCTGCTTTCCAAATTGTTTAGCTTAGAGTTATACCTAGGTGGAGTTCCATCCCTTCCCAAAGGCATCTGCTCTTGAATTTGAGTTCTCTGCTTTAATTCAACAGTAGTCGCCAAATTGCTCTGAAAAGTACTTGGTCGGCTTGTCGGCCAAGGAGCCAGACGTTCATTAGGCAGAGACTTTCCTTCGTTAATAGCTTTCCTATTTGATTGAATATTGTCCGTTTCTTCCTCCTTTTTACCACCAAGAGACAGAGGCTGGTCCAAATTTCTATGAAAATCCTGCTCCATTCCTCCAAAGGATGAAATGGGTAGCTGCGGTTTACTCCTTCCCGTTCCCTCGGAAGAGGAACCATTAACAAGATTTGAAATAAAAGGAAACCCAGATGGCCCTTCATCCACATTTGGTCTGCAGTCGACAACATCAAGCAAATTACCACAATTTTTGCAAGAAGTTTGACCCATCAAAGACTTGGCCGCATTAGCACTGTAACCAGACTGTTCAGTTTGCTCATCTGGTTCAACCACCCTTCCCTCTGCAACACCCTGATTGCTGCGATGAAAACGAACTGAAGTTGAATACGTAAGAGAATTTTTCGCTTTGCTTGAAGATTGCTGCCCTGGTTCCAAAATCTTAGTGGCTGCATCAATCAACCGAGAGGTCCGAGAAACATTCTTCCCAGACGGAATCCTCGGGCTCTTGACCGGGGAGACAAACATAGGATGGTGGTGATGATGCTTTCTTGACCTTGACAAAACGCTCTTGATTTGAAGTGCCGACTCAGCTCCAAACCTAGCCACTGCCTTTCTATCAAACTGACCAATTTTCTGAAGCTTTTGAGGCCGAGAGTCAAGCTTTACACTTCCTCTTTCCAAACCCATATCTCCTCTCTCGGATACACCACAGTTATTATTCACAAATCTCTTCTCTCCTTTATCACAAGCATCGGAGAAAGAAGCCTTCTTCGGCTTCTCGCGTATAGCAGGCATGGATTCGAGTCCCATAAGCCTAGCAACCAAACTAGGAGCTCTTGTTTCATAGCTGCTTTGGTCTGAATCAACACTCCGATTCCCATGTTTCTTCGTGTTTGGGAAGCCTCCCTTGTTCTCATCAGCAATCTGGGAAAAGGGGAAATCAGCAAAAAGATTATGTAACGAAAAAAAGTACTCAATATATCACTCCCAAGAAAATGAAAACATAGAAATAAAAATAAATAAATAAGCATACCAAGTGAAACTTTGAAGTGGGCATTTTTTCGTCTCCTTTGAACTTCTTAGAAGCTTGTTTAGCACGAACTAGTAAACCATAAAAGCAACAAAAAGAAAAAAATAAAAATAAAAGAATTTCATGAAGAAGAGCTTCTTCTTCAAGAGAAAGTGACAGAAAATGAAGAACGTGGCTGATAACTAACCAGGAGGAAGCAATTTCTTGGAGAAGAGCTTCTTCTTAGCAAACCTACGGTTCCAATCAAAGAGCTGAAAGAAAATCCCAACACAACCACCAGGCCTATGCGTCGTCGTCCGCTTCTCTGTAATTGACAAAGACGACGACGTTTTCTCCCCACTCTCATTCATTTCTTCCCCCCAAAGTCCCAAAAAATTCGCACACCACTTTCTCGGAGCTCAACGATTGTGTGTATATTATTATTATTATGACTAAGAAAGACAAAAAATCTCCACCAAATTAGGCTCACATCTTGAAAACCCAGTTCGGCATTGTGGAGATGAAATGCACATTATCAACATTTCTGTGTAATTGTACAGAACATTACCCTCAGATTCAGAATCACCTCTAGACCCAAAACAAAAGGAAGAAGAAAAGAAAATTTTGCACGGAACAGGAAATCTCCGTACAAAGACAGTTAGGTTAGAGAGATGAACAAGCAAAAGAAAAACACAAAGAAAAAACAACAGCTATTCTCTGCAACTGCGAATGTGCACATCATATCATCCATTTTTCATAGCCTCGAAAGCCTAAAAGCCGAAAGCAACGCCTCAATCCAAAGCCTCTACAAAAACGACGACGTAAAGCGGTTCGGTACACCAGCAAACCTACAAAAAAAAAAAAACAAAACAAAAAAACGTGGACCTGACTTCTGACTAAGCAGATTGGAGAGACGGATTACTTTCGTTTCGCTTTGTGATTGTCTGACTAACAAATCGAATCATCGAAACCGTCACAAGCTCTGAAAAGCGAAAGAGAATCACAAATACAAGAATTCGTATGTGTTTTATTTTTTATAATAATTGCGATTTGCGAAATTCTAGAGATCATTTCAATGTTGGAGAGAGTTTCCCTTTAGCTTTCTCTTTCTAAATTTTCAGTCTTACTGAAAGCGCCTGGTCAGTGAGAGACACAGAGATAGACAGAGGTTCTGTCAGGGACTGCGCAGGATAAGAGGAGAAGAGAGATAGTGCGCTCGTAGTTTTTCGTCGGTCGCGCTAAAAAGCGTTGAAACAACACCGCACAGAACGTTCAAAGGCTAATTATTTTTATGTTAAGATAATCCATTTGTCTCAACATAGATTAAATTCATAAAAAAAATTAAAGATTTAATTATTTTAAAATGTGTATTATAGATGAGATTTTCACCAAAAAAAAATCCATAAAACTACACATAACTCTATCGAAAAGTGTAGAAACTCGAATCCTCGGCCTAAATTCAGGAAACAATAATAAGCAATTTCTCTAGCAGAAGTCGCCTAAGAAGTAATATCTAATGTTTTATTATTGAATGGTGTGATTTGTTTAACTTTGGGAATTGTCGTAAACTGAAAAAGGACAAAATTGGAGACAGGGACCAGCCCTAGAAATGTGTCTGTGTGGTGTCGTTGGGTCTACGTTGTCTGGTGGTGTAGGAGAGGAGAGGACTGGGGAGTGTGTGTTTTTCAACTTTTTAAATATGGAAGCTTTGCATGCGTACGACCTACTCGCTTGAGAGTGTTGTAGTTTTCCCCAACGCCTTTTCAGGGTGCCAGCTAGGTGCATCCAATATTTCTTCTTCCTTTTCTTCGTTCCCTAAACTGAAAGTGAAATAATAGTTTTCTTTTTGTTTTTTCTAACTTATAACTTACAAGTTCTAAGCCTTAAACGGTGGAGTTTAGAGCAAAGTTATTGTCGAATGAGAACCTGGAGACATAAGCCTTTTTTTTTTTTAACAGTTCTAAAGATATGCTTCATCATAACGTTAGTTATAAATGTGCCCAAAACTAAAACAATATATATATATATATATGCATATAATGTAATGAACGTTAGTTCATTAAGTAAAACAATATGGCAAACAAAACTTATATGGATGCATGTACGGCTACAAATCAACAAATTTGAAACAACACCATATATAATTTGATTATTTTTCACACGAGTTGGATGATTAAAAAAATTCAAGAGCATATTTTTAATGTCTAAATTTGAGAAAATATTTGACATAGTTTTTTTTTTTTTTAATGGACATGCTAAGCATAGAACCATAAATCAAAATAGTAAACTTTAATTTTAGAATAATGCTAAAGAAACCAAATCTAATATCAATTTTTATAATAATTCTGAGTTGTTATTTTTTATTAATGGATATTTAAAACATACAAAAGTCGTACTTATCAATAAACAATGACAATTCAAGATTTGTTACAAAAATTAAGATTAGAGTCGGTGTTCTTAATATTAATAAATTTATTCTCACATATCAGACAATAAACATCACAAGTCTTATTCATATATTGTTGACAGTTTCATTTTTTAGTGCAGTTTGAAACAAAGTTCTAACTCTAAACTTTCAATTACTACAGTATAAAACTCTAATATGTTATTGTGTAAAACAAAAATATGTTACAGTATAAACTCTCATCTGTTACATTGTTTAAGTTTTAACTTGATTCCCAACATACTCTTTTATGTGCTTTGAGGCATAATCCTACAAAATAAATGAATCAATGTGCCCGTACCGATTCATTCGACAAGCAACATAATAATATATTTGTTTCCTTTAAATTTGAGGAATTTTATAGTAAATTGGATTTAGAAAGAGTTTCATTTTCTCATTAATTCGAGAGTTTATTCTCTTATTAATACAAATATTAATATAACCATTTGTCATGTAGTCATACATGATATATTATATCATATACTTAGAGTATTCAATGTCTTAAATCAACGACCATTAACGCATTACTTGAGGATGCTGGTGGAGCTTTGCGCTTTCGTCTTGTCACCACGCACGGAGCTGTGGAGGTTAGGCATGCACATATCCAAAGCCACTTGAGGCCCATAGAGGGCAGCCCTCCGGGCCCAAGGGACTCATTTAATTACTTTTGGCTCCTGAAAAACATTATTATTATTATTCTTATTATTATTATTAATTTGCACTCTTTTCTATCAATTTGCACCCCTCCCTCAAATGACAACTTTTGCACATTTTTTTAAAAATATTCTCTATTATCCCAAAAGTTTTAACTTTTTATACACCCATATATATTTCATAAACCTTTTTAGATGTTTATATTGTACCTTAAATCTTGAGTTTTAAGCACATTAGTAACTCAATCTTATGGAAAAGATTCCATATAAAAAACATAAAAAGATTAAAAAAAGTATTGACCAAAAGTTATAAAAGTAGGAAACTATTTTACACTATATTATTTTCCTTCAAAAGCTTTCATTTGATTTATTCCTCCTAAAAGAAAATTCTGGCTCTGCCGCTAACTGAGTACATGCTTAGGTGCTTAAGAATTCTAGACAATAAATCGAATCAAACCATTAATATTTTTTGGATTATTGATCAGGTTAATTTGGTTTGCTATGCCCTTTCTTGGGGGTCAAGATGTTATTGATTCAGTTCTTTGGAGCTAAACAAATCGACCAAAATTGAATGTTAAAAAAAATGTAAGATTTTTTAAACACAAAGGACATATGAAATCTTCATAATTTTAAAAATTTCCTAATATGACTTTTATTGGTCAAAATAGGAAGTTTTAATTTTAGATTTTATCCCTGTAGACCGAGAACTTTATAATATTTTTGTGTTATTATTTTGGAGTTACATGACAATTTGTAAAAATTTTAAGGCCAAACCGAGTGGAACCAACAAACAAGTGTTTTGATTTAACTTGGTTGTTCTCTAAAATATCAAACCAACTAAACCGATCATAAACAAATTCTATTTTTGGTTTGGTTAATATTTTTGTTGGAAACACGGTGCGCAGCGGAATTTTAAAAATTTTTATCAGAGTAATTTCCAAAACACAAGTTTGACATGTTATATGTATAAATTAGACAGATCTTACTAACCTTTGTGTGAAGAACCTCCGCAGCCTGTGAAGAGAAGTAACGTTCCAGAAGAGCCTCAACCAACTGGTCTTCTTTGCTATTCTCTATCCACAACCGGAGTGAGTGTGGGCTCACACGTATAGCTCTTCCACCGGTGACTCTCCTTCCAACCAAGCGAGAGAACCTAAAGCTAGTGTTCGTGATTTGTGAACAAAAGCTCTCAGGGAGTTTTCAGATGCTCACTAGAAGAGTATCACTCTTAATCTCTCAATTGATCTGAGTAAATCATGAGACTCACTCCCTTTTTATAGCCCTTGGTCCTGGGGTCAGTCCTTATCAGATTAGGTCTCAAAAACTCGAAACAGAATCAAGTTATGATCAATATCTGATAAGATCCGCGTGAAAACGCATAATCTTATCTCCCGCTGATCGGCAGGCCGAACATTCTTATCGGTAGGCTGAATAGGCCAGTTCGGCAGGCCGACCACGTCATTCGACAGGCCGAATTTTCAAGAAAAAATCTCGACGAATCTTTTATTTTCCACTCGAGATTCTAAAGGATAAAGTCTTAGTTTTGATTCAAATAACCCAATAGAGAAGATATCTGATCAAAACTAACTTTATCAAGATAATCTCTAAGAAAATAATTCAATTCTCAATAATTCTACAAGTTTATGTTGATCTAATTTATCCAAAATTAAATCAACCGATAAACAGACAAGAATTATCTGATCCAATAATTCAACAAGTTTATCTTAAATTAATTTTATTACAAAATTAATTCAAGCAATAAACAGACATGAATTATTTGATTCTTACAAATTTTAAACCAATCCAATAAATCCGACATAAGTCACCAATTATTGGAAAAGCACGCCGTGTCGTTACAGGATTTTGCAAGCTAGCAAAGGGGACTAAAATGGACCTATAAAGTTCAAGCTCATGATAATTATGAAACCCAATATCCCAGATATACATTTCACAATTATCAACTCCAACGCTACTCCACTAAAAGCTTAGAGCTGTACTCTCGAACTTTATAGAATTACGAAGCTCATGTAGCTAAGTCTCCATGACATATCAAAGTGTATCTTATCTCCATATGATAATCCATAATCGGCTTAAGGACAAGTTCTGTCTTACCTTCCCAATTATTTTTATCTTACGTTCCATTTTCTCACCATTAGAAAACTTACCATCCAAAGATAGTATACCATTCGGTTACACCTATGTATCCAAATGGTTGCGCGCTCCAGTTTTTCAATTACAAGACAACGCATATAAGAGGATATCATTACTCCTAAAGAGGAGCTATGGATTCCATATCTATGAATAACAAGTCTACGCTATCAAGAGTCATGCCTCCAACGTATCGTCATGCGTACCACTATTGAGATGTGGGAGTCAGCCAGTGGCACATCAAAAGACACAAGTCGAGACAACGGGCCCACTATTCATCTCAAGATTAAGATACAATACAAGTGATTGTATAAAGTGAATCGATTTGCCAAGATAGAATTATTAATCTAAATCAATTCACTTTATGTCCCGATCCAACACATCGTCACCTATGATCACGTGCCAATGTTTCTATTCATGAAGTCCAACTCCGATGGCCAAGACAAACTATCTCCCAAAGGGGATATAGACAACATAACAATCTTTACATGAATAAAGCGTCTAACTTTATTCCCTCGATTGCGGATCATATGTTTTAGATCGTCACCTTAAGAATCGTGTCTTCCGCATAATGAGTCTATCATATGCCCAATTCTTAAGGTTTAGACTGACAGTCTCAGACTACTGTTTGCTTATCATACATTCAACAAACATGAACGTAAAGAGGACAACATTTGGTATATATATAAATGAATAAATTCTTTATTGATAAAAATGTCTCCAAAAACGTATTACATTTTTACTCCTTAGGGCATACATGTCTAACAATCTCCCACTTGCACTAAGTGAGTAAATACAACAAATTTTGCATCCCCATAGCTTCCACATGCCTCTCGAAGACTCTCCTAGTAAGTGTCTTCATAAATGGATCAGCTAAATTGTCCTCTGACGCGATCTTGCACACCATGACATGCCCACCCTCAATGAAGTCCTTTATCACTTGATACTTTCGATCAACATGCTTACTCTTCTTGTGAAATCTTAGTTCCTTAGCATTAGCTACCGACGCACTGTTATCACAGTACAGTGATACCGCTTTATCCATACCAGGAACTACTTCAAGATCCCCAAGGAACTTGTGGAGCCACACTGCTTCTTTCGAAGCATCACTAGTCGCCACATACTCGGCCTCCATTGTTGAATCTGAAGTGCAATCTTGTTCGCACTTCTTCAACTGATGGCACCGCCGTCCAGAGTAAACACAAACCCCGAAGTCGATTTCCTAGAATCCAGACAGGATTGAAAATCTGAATCAGTGTATCCTAGAGGAGTTAAGTCGTCACCCAAATACACAAGCATATACCATCGAGTCCTTCTCAGGTACTTGAAAATATGCTTTACCGTAACCCAATGGTTCGGTCCTAGATCCGCCTGAAATCGACTTACAATCCCGACCGCATAGCTAATATCCGATCGTGTGCAAAGCATGCATACATGAGACTACCCACTGTCGAAGTATAAGGCACCTTCTTCATGTATTCTCTTTCTTCATAAGACTTTGGAGAGTCTTTCTTAGAAAGAGTAATTCCAGACCTAGATGGTTGCCCACCTTTCTTGGAATCCTGCATTGCAAACCTCCTGAGAATTTTATCTATGTAGCCGGCCTGTGACAAAGCTATCATTTTGTTCTTCCTATCCTGAAAGATCTAGATACCAAGAAAAAAATTAGCCTCACCCAAGTCATTCATGTCAAACTACTTGGTCAACCATAATTTGACCGATGACAATGTTAGACATGTATGCCCTAAGGAGTAAAAATGTAATACATTTTTGGAGACATTTTTATCAATAAAGAATTTATTCATTTATATATATACTAAATCTTATCCTCTTTATGTTCATATTTGTTGAATGTATGATAAGCAAACAGTAGTCTGAGACTGTCAATCTAAACCTTAAGAATTGGGCATATGATGGGATGATTATGCGGTAGACACGATTCTTAAGGTGATGGTCTAAAACATATGATCCGCAATCGAGGGAATAAAGTTGGGCGCTTTATTCATGTAAAGATTGTTATGTTGTCTATATCCCTTTTGGGAGATGGTTTGTCTTGGCCATCGGAGTTGGACTCCGTGCATAGAAACATTGGCACGTTGTCATAGGTGACGATGTGTTGGATCGGGACATAAAGTGAATTGATTTGGATTAATAATTTTGTCTTGGCAAATCGATTCACTTTAGACAGTCATCTGTATTGTATCTTAATCCTGAGATGAATAATGGGCCCGTTGGCTCGACTTGTGTCTTTTGATGTACCAATGGGTGACTCCTACATCTCTATAGTGGTATGCATGCTGGTACGTTGGAGGCATGACTCTTGATAGCGTAGACTTGTTATTCATAGATATGGAATCCATAGCTCCTCTTTAGGAGTAATGATATCCTCTTATATGCGTTGTCCTATAATTGGAAAACTGGAGCACTCAACCATTTGGATACATAGGTGTAACCGAATGGTATACTATCTTTGGATGGTAAGTTTTCTAATAGTGAGACAATGGAACGTAAGATAAAAATAATCGAGAAGGTAAGACAGAACTTGTCCTTAAGCCGATTATGGATTATCATATGGGGATACGATGCACTATGATATGTCATGGAGACTTAACTACACGAGCTTCGTAATTCTATAAAGTTCGAGAGTGCAGCTCCAAGCTTTTAGTGGAGTAGCGTTGGAGTTCATAATTGTGAAATGTATATCTGGGATATTGGGTTTCATAATTATCATGAGCTTGAACTTTATAGGTCCATTTTGGTCCCCTTTGCTAGCTCACAAAGTCCTGTAACGGCACGGCGTGCTTTCCCAATAATTGGTGACTTATGTCGGATTTATCAGATTGGTTTAAAATTTGTAAGAATCAGATAATTCATGTCTGTTTATCGGTTGAATTAATTTTGTAAGAAATTAGTTCAAGATAAACTTGTTGAAATATTGGATTAGATAATTCTTGTCTGTTTGTCGGTTGATTTAATTTTTTGGACAAATTAGATCAAGATAAACTTGTAGAATTATTGTGAATTGATTTTTGTTTCTTAGAGATTATCTTGATAAACTTTGTTTTGATCAGATAACTTCTCTATTGGGTTATTTGAATCAAAACTGAGACTTTATCCTATAAAATCTCGAGTGGAAAATAAAAGATTTGCGGAGATTTTTTCTCAGGAGTTCGGCCTACCGAATGACGTGGTCGGCCTGCCGATCAGAATGTTCGGCCTGCCGATCAGCAGTAGATAAGATTACGTGTTTTCACACGAATCTTATCAGATATTAATCCGAATTGGATTCTGTTTCGAGTTTTTGAGACCTAATCTGATACGGACTGACCCCAGGACCAATAGCTATATAAAGGGAGTGAGTCTCATGATTTACTCGGATCAATTTGAGAGATTAAGAGTGATACTCTTCTAGTGAGCATCTAAAAACTCCCTGAGAGCTTTTGTTCACAAATCACGAACACTACCTTTGGGTTCTCTCTATTGGTTGGAAGGAGAGTCACTGGTGGAAGAGCTAAACGTGTGAGCCCACACTCACTCCGGTTGTGGATAGAGAATAGCAAAGAAGACAAGTTGGTTGAGGCTCTTCTGGAACGTTACTTCTCTACACAAGTTGCAGAGGATCTTCACACAAAGGTTAGTAAGATCTGTCTAATTTATACATATAACATGTCAAACTTGTGTTTTGAAAATTACTCTGATGAAAAATTTTTAAAATTCCACTGTGCACTTTGTTTCCAACAGACAATGCCCCAACGTCATTGCCAATTAGCAGAATGTCATCCACATAGAGCAGTAGAAAAACCACATTCTCATCCTTAATGTGTTTGTAAACACATGGTTCATCCACATTTTGTGAGAACCCATAAGTCTTGATCACTTGATCAAATCTTATGTTCCAAGAACGGGAAGCCTGCTTAAGTCCATAAATTGACTTCAGCAGCTTACAAACCTTACCCTCTTGACCCGCGACCTTGAACCCATTTGGTTGTTCCATATAAATGGACTCATCAAGATAGCCATTCAAAAAAGCTGTCTTGACATCCATCTGCCAAATCTCATAGTCGGGAGCGGCAGCTACGGATAAGAGAATCCGGATGGACTTAAGCATGGCTACAGGCGAAAAGGTTTCCTCTTAATCGATTCCTTCCTTTTGCGTATAACCCTTAGCTACCAGTCTAGCCTTAGAGGCTTCGACCTTTCCATCCACTCCTCTTTTCCTCTTGTAGATCCACTTACACCCTATGGGTTTTGCACCTTCGGGAAGATCCACAAGCTCCTAGACCCGATTAGTCTCCATAGACTTCATCTCTATGTTCATGGCCTCTGTCCAGAGTTTTGAATCAACATCCTCCATAGCTTCTGCGTAAGTATAAGCATCCCTGTCATGTTCATCTAGTTCAGTCAAGAAGACCTTTCCATTGAACATATACCTCTCAGGTTGACGCCCGATCCTCCCACTACGTCAAAGCCCCTAAGGTTGTTGTTCAGGTTGGTTTGGTTTCTATACACCGATCGGAATGGTTTCGTTCGGAACCACCAGAGTGAATAGATCTCCCCTTAACTCTTCAAGCACCACTTTGCTTCGAGGTTTAAAGTCGTCCATGTAACTCTCCTCTAGGAAAGTTGCATTAGTTGAAACCACGACTTTATTTTCCTTTGGGTTATAAAAATAACCCCCTTTAGTCCCTTTTGGATATCCTACAAACACGCAAACTTCCGAACGTGCTTCCAACTTATTCAGATCCTTAAACAGGACATGAGCCGGACATTCCCATATGCGAATATGGTTTAAGGATTTCTTCCTTCTTGTTCACAACTCGTGAGGAGTTTTCGGGACCGATTTTGAAGGCACATTGTTCAAAAGATAACATGCAGTTTGTAGTGCATATCCCTAAAAGGATAAAGGTAATGGTGAATAACTCATCATGGACCTAATCATGTCCAACAAAGTCCTATTCCTTCTCTCCGCTACGCCATTCTGCTGCGGAGTGCCTGGCGCAGTCAAATGGGATAAAATCCCATTCTCTAACAAGTGTCCCAAGAACTCATTAGAAAGGAATTCCCCACCTCGATCAGATCGAAGTGCCTTTATGGGTTTACCCAATTGCTTTTCCACTTCAGCCCGAAACTCCCTGAACTTATCATAAGTTTCGCTTTTGTGGTGCATCAGGTACACATACCCATATCTTGAGTAATCGTCGATAAAAGTGACAAAGTACTCATACCCTCCTCGTGCCTGGATGTTCATCGGTCCGCAAACATCACTATGCACAAGTTTTAGAACCCCTTCGGCCCTATTGCCCTTAGACCCGTATGGTCTTTTGGTCATTTTACCCTCCAAACAAGATTCACATTGAGGTATAGATTCCACCTTTAAGTGACTTAAAGGTCCATCCCTTACCAACCTTTGAATCCTATTCAGGTTAATATGGCCAAGGCGCAAATGCCAGAGATAAGTCTTATTAGAGTGAGAAGTTTTAAGTCTTTTTGAGTCATTATCATTTATTTCAGCATTAAGCAATAAGTCCATCTTAGGTTTGATAAAATATAGATTATTTTGCATCCATCCAGAACAGATAAAAGATTTTTTTTTACGAATCACCACTTTTTCATTAAAAGATACCACGAAGGAGTCTTTAAATAAAGAAGATACAGAAATTAAATTCCTTTTAAATTTTGGAATATAAAAACAATCTCACAAGATTAAATTCCTATAATTATCAAAGCAAAGATGGACATCTCCCACTGCTTTTGTTGAGACCAAGGATCCATCGCCCATCCGAAGCGTTAAGACTTCACGTAGTAGACTTCTCGTTTCTTTGAATCCCTGCAGACAAACACAAACATGATTAGTTGCACCGGAATCTATGACCCAGATGTCACTGGATTCCTCAACCAAACAAGTTTCTAGATATAGAAGATCACACCTACCTCCCTTGGAAAGGAAGTCCTTGCAATGCTTCTTTATATACCCGACCTTACCACAGAAGAAGCACTTAAGCTTCTTTGGGTTCTTCTTCTTCTTCTTGCTCTTGGTACCAGCAGAAATAGAAGACTTCCCGTTCTTGGCCCATTGCTTCTTTCCATTTCCTGAGTTAGGATTGGAACCAGAAGCAGCTACCATGTTTGCCTCACCACCAGCAGGAGACTCCCTGATCAGTAGTTCGAACTCCTGAAACTGTTTCATCAGTTCTGTCAAGGTCATATCCCGTCTATTACTTAAATTAAAAGTAGCTCTAAACGGAATAAATTCCTTACACAGAGTCTCAAAGACCATAGTCATCTGAGTTTCAGCATCGATGTCGGCTCCATTGGTTTGAGCCTCAGCGAGGTAACCCATGACCAACATCATGTGCTCCTTTACAGATGTCCCCGGTCTCTGTCTACAGTTTAAGAGTTTCCGAAGTGCCCCTTGCCGCTTTGTTATGGCCTGGCCTCTAAACATATCTTCAAGATTATCCAAGATCTGCTTCGCAGTCTCATAATCCTGATGTTGAGCCTGCAGCACAAGCTTCTTTCCATTTCTTGAGTTAGGATTGGAACCAGAAGCAGCTACCATGTTTGCCTCACCACCAGCAGGAGACTCCCTGATCAGCAGTTCGAACTCCTGAAACTGTTTCATCAGTTTTGTCAAGGTCATATCCCGTCTATTACTTAAATTAAAAGTAGCTCTAAACGGAATAAATTCCTTAGACAGAGTCTCAAACACCATAGTCATCTGAGTTTCAGCATCGATGTCGGCTCCATTGGTTTGAGCCTCAGCGAGGTAACCCATGACCAACATCATGTGCTCCTTTACAGATGTCCCCGGTCTCTGTCTACAGTTTAAGAGTTTCCGAAGTGCCCCTTGCCGCTTTGTTATGGCCTGGCCTCTAAACATATCTTCAAGATTATCCAAGATCTGCTTCGCAGTCTCATAATCCTGATGTTGAGCCTGCAGCACAAGCTTCTTTCCATTTCCTGAGTTAGGATTGGAACCAGAAGCAGCTACCATGTTTGCCTCACCACCAGCAGGAGACTCCCTGATCAGCAGTTCGAACTCCTGAAACTGTTTCATCAGTTCTGTCAAGGTCATATCCCGTCTATTACTTAAATTAAAAGTAGCTCTAAACGGAATAAATTCCTTAGACAAAGTCTCAAAGACCATAGTCATCTGAGTTTCAGCATCGATGTCGGTTCCATTGGTTTGAGCCTCAACGAGGTAACCCATGACCAACATCATGTGCTCCTTTACAGATGTCCCCGGTCTCTGTCTACAGTTTAAGAGTTTCCGAAGTGCCCCTTGCCGCTTTGTTATGGCCTGGCCTCTAAACATATCTTCAAGATTATCCAAGATCTGCTTCGCAGTCTCATAATCCTGATGTTGAGCCTGCAGCACAATGTTCATGCTAGCCATAACATAGCAGCGGGCCTGATCATTAGCATCTTTCCAGCGATCGTACGCTTGGAATTGCTCATTACTTGAGTCTCCCGTAGGTTCGGGAGGACAAGGAGTTGTCAGTACATATTTCAGTTTCTCAAATGATAGGACGATGTCCAGGTTCCGTTTCCAATCGTTATAATTCTCACCGGTTAATTAGTTTTTGTCAAGTATCGAAGATAAAGCATTTTTAGACATTTTCAATCTACAATAAAGAATCATATACCAAACATAAGCAAACATATATAATAATTTGGTAAGATAACACAATCATGTAAAATCATACAAATGTGTTTATGTGTCAAAACCTTGAAAATATCACAACCTTACAACTATAATTCCCAACTCAGAATTCAACAAGCTCCTAGGGGAGTCATGTCAAATTCAATTAGGAACACGGATACCCTCCTGATTAATATATGCCATCCAAGACCCGTATGATCCAGCATATACTAATAATCGTTTCTTTGGCCATTAATTTTATTAACAGATCTCCTAGGGGAGGTTAATAATAAAATTAACGTGAGTGTATAACCATCGTTTCAATATTTTATCCATGATTTATAATCACCACCTAGGGGTGTGCAACCATAAATCATACTAAAATGCCTTATCCTTTCAGAGATCCAATCTGGTACATGATAGAAATCCCTTCCTAGGGGTCGGGGCCACCATGTTCTTCCTATGGATCAACGATGGAGGCCTTAGGTCCTCTCTTCGAAAACCTTCTCCCACTCAATCTTTTGAAGTCAAGGTTTTATTTTAAAATTATGCATGAACAATTTTAATATGAGCGGCACTCCCTATCCTATATGACATGTTATCAATATACATGGTAAATCATATTATAATGCAGACAAACAAAGCAATCAAGCAAAGCTACAAGAAAAATAATAATAACCATCATATTATGGTTCCACCCTAGAGAATAGAAAAAACAAAAATTACAAGAGAATAATCGAGACATTTATCGATTCTTCATCCTTGAATCCTCAAGCTGTATCTTCTTCATGCAATACCCATATTCAAGTCTTCAATCCCGTATGAATCAAATACTTCATATTTCCGGTCATATCTAAATTTAATGTTTCTCAGAATTGTCCCAAAAATAAAATTAAAACTGCACCGAAAAAATTGCACCTTTTTTGGACATTTGGCAGCTCTCGGTCGGTAGGCCGATCTGGGAGATCGGCTTGCCGATCATGAAGGTTCGGCCTACCGAACTGAAAGTTTGGTCTGCCGATAGAGCACCCAAATTTCTACCCCACTGTCGGCTTGCCGGACCACACATCCGGCCTGCCGATCTATGACTTTCGGCCTGCCGAACTGTGACATCCGGCATGCCACCGAGCAGGAAAAATTATTCCAAAAAATACAACTTTAATGCAATTTATCAATTTTATTTTCAACAATTCAAAAACATAAAATTAGAGACTTAGGAAATACCTGGGGGCGCCATCATCATTCTTATAGATCCGTCTTCTAGATCCGTCTTCTCCAAATGATTATTTAATTACAAACATTCTTACAAAATTAAAATTAAATAACAATTTCTAGACGGAGATGATAGTCCGCCATCTAATTACATGAAAAACCTGAATACATATTCTAACCTCTAAGGAACCATAACCGGTATTAATTAATTAATAAATAATTAAACAACAATTTAATCAACCATAATTAATTAATAAACATTCACCACATAATCCATGACAACATATATATTATATATAGAAACCTAGAGTGCCATCTCTTTATAAAATTCAATTCAAGCATAGGAGAGATAGAGATCACAAAATTTATGCATATAACATGATTACAAACTCGTAAATTTATGTAAAAACTATGGCTCTGATACCAATTGTTGAAAACACGGTGCGCAGCGGAATTTTAAAAATTTTCATCAGAGTAATTTCTAAAACACAAGTTTGACATGTTATATGTATAAATTCGACAGATCTTACTAACCTTTGTGTGAAGAACCTCCGCAGCCTGTGAAGAGAAGTAACGTTCCAGAAGAGCCTCAACCAACTGGTCTTCTTTGCTATTCTCTATCCACAACCGGAGTGAGTGTGGGCTCACACGTATAGCTCTTCCACCGGTGACTCTCCTTCCAACCAAGAGAGAGAACCCAAAGCTAGTGTTCGTGATTTGTGAGCAAAAGCTCTCAGGGAGTTTTCAGATGCTCACTAGAAGAGTATCACTCTTAATCTCTCAATTGATCTGAGTAAATCATGAGACTCACTCCCTTTTTATAGCCCTTGGTCCCAGGGTCAGTCCTTATCAGATTAGGTCTCAAAAACTCGAAACAGAATCAAGTTAGGATCAATTTCTGATAAGATCCGCTTGAAAATGCGTAATCTTATCTCCCGTTGATCGGCAGGCCGAACATTCTGATCGGCAGGCCGAACAGGCCAGTTCGACGGGCCGACCACGTCATTCGGCAGGCCGAACTCCCAAGAAAAAATCTCAGCGAATCTTTTATTTTTCACCCGAGATTCTAAAGGATAAAGTCTTAGTTTTGATTCAAATAACCCAATAGAGAAGATATTAGATCAAAACAAACTTTATCAAGATAATCTCTAAGAAAATAAATCAATTCTCAATAATTCTACAAGTTTATCTTGATCTAATTTATCCAAAATTAAATCAACCGATAAACAGACAAGAATTATCTGATCCAATAATTCAACAAGTTTATCTTAAATTAATTTTATTACAAAATTAATTCAACCAATAAACAGACATGAATTATTTGATTCTTACAAATTATAAACCAATCCGATAAATCCGACATAAGTCACCAATTATTGGAAAAGTACGCCATGTCGTTACAGGATTTTGCGAGCTAACAAAGGGGACTAAAATGGACCTATAAAGTTCAAGCTCATGATAATTATGAAACCCAATATCCCAGATATACATTTCACAATTATCAACTCCAACGCTACTCCACTAAAAGCTTGGAGCTGCACTCTCGAACTTTATAGAATTACGAAGCTCGTGTAGCTAAGTCTCCATGACATATCAAAGTGTATCTTATCTCCATATGATAATCCATAATCGGCTTAAGGACAAGTTCTGTCTTACCTTCCCAATTATTTTTATCTTACGTTCCATTTTCTCACCATTAGAAAACTTACCATCCAAAGATAGTATACCATTCGGTTACACCTATGTATCCAAATGGTTGAGCGCTCTATTTTTTCAATTACAAGACAACGCATATAAGAGGATATCATTACTCCTAAAGAGGAGCTATGGATTCCATATCTATGAATAACAAGTCTACGCTATCAAGAGTCATGCCTCCAACGTATCGTCATGCGTACCACTATTGAGATGTGGGAGTCAGCCAGTGGCACATCAAAAGACACAAGTCGAGACAACGGGCCCACTATTCATCTCAAGATTAAGATACAATACAAGTGATTGTATAAAGTGAATCGATTTTCCAAGATAGAATTATTAATCTAAATCAATTCACTTTATGTCCCGATCCAACACATCGTCACCTATGATAACGTGCCAATGTTTCTATTCATGGAGTCCAACTCCGATGGCCAAGACAAACTATCTCCCAAAGGGGATATAGACAACATAACAATCTTTACATGAATAAAGCGTCTAACTTTATTCCCTCGATTGCGGATCATATGTTTTAGATCGTCACCTTAAGAATCGTGTCTTCCGCATAATGAGTCTATCATATGCCCAAGTCTTAAGGTTTAGACTGACAGTCTCAGACTACTGTTTGCTTATCATACATTCAACAAACATGAACGTAAAGAGGACAACATTTGGAATATATATAAATGAATAAATTCTTTATTGATAAAAATGTCTCCAAACACGTATTACATTTTTACTCCTTAGGGCATACATGTCTAACAATTTTTACTTCCAAACTGAACGTTAACACCTCTAGACACGTGTTAGGTAAAGAGGACCGTGCTTTAGCGCATCATTAGTGTAACGTAAAAAAAATACCTATTAGATTGTGCTAAGGGCCTGATTAAAAGGGTTTTCTAGAAGCAAGTTGCTTATGGAAGTATTTGAATGATCTGTCAGAAGTGTTTTGCTCTCCAAAATTGCTTCTTCTCAAAACTACAAAATATGGCTTCTAAAACAAAACACTTCTGAAAAAGACTTTGAAACTTGTACCAAAGTGTTATAATACATTATAAGCTCAAAATAACATTTTTGTAACAAAAAAATTAAAACCATTTTGACCCCATAAAAAATCTTTTAAAAATATAGTTTTAAATACTTATTGAAAACGTACAGCTTTTTCTTCTTTTCTTCTATGGACTAAAAACATAAGCAAAAGCCATGCAAACAGGCCCTAAATAATAATATTTCTTAATCCCACCATCAATATGAATTATAACAAAAATTTAATTATTATGCCATGCATTGGCAAATAAACCAAAATAAGCACTTGGTATAATTATAAATTGCATATAATAAAAACGCAAGCAACAATGCTTTCTTTTCTAGTCCAATTCTATCCGTTACATTCACTGGTTTCAACGTTACATCAACTCTTTATTGTTTTATGATCCCATTGCTTCTCTTTTTATTATTTTCTTAAGGAGAAGGTGCCGTTGTAGGTTCTCCAGACAAACTATTGATGGCGCTCCATCGCAAGGTGAATAGCTAAAGAGGAATGATGTGTAAGGCTCATAATTGATGTAAATATGAGTTGGTTTTTAACATAGCACAACCAACCCCATCTCCTTCAACTTTCTTTTTTGATAATTCAATTTTTTTTCGGCTTTATTTATAGTATTGACATTTGTTTTAATATATGAGTTTCAAACTTTCACTTGAAAAGAAATGAATGGATCTAAGGATATATTACCCATCCCCAAAAGCCGGAAGTGATAAACTATAGATGGGCACTGTCACGCCCCAGAGTACGGGAGGTGACGTGGCGGGTTATTTAAATTAACTAAAAGAAGGATTTAATTAAAATCAAGATTTTTAGGGGTTAAATTAAATATAAAAATATGAAAGTTTCAAAAATAACATTTTGTAAAAGAAGTCATAATCTTTGAATAGATAATTTCATTGAGCAGGAGATAAATAATAAATATGACGGGTATGGATCCCACTGACCTATAACTTGTGCATACACATTGTACGGACAATATAATAATACAACCACAGTCCAAGCATAAAGAAAGTTAAAACATTACATGCCTTGTTCAATTATTACAAATAATCTACTAGTCCTTCTACTGCTGCTGAGTTCTGTCCGTTAAGTCCTCTCTGAACCTAAGGGGAAATCCACCTAGAGGGGGAAGTTTAAAAAACAAACAAAATGTGAGCAAAAGGCTCAATAGGACTATATTTTAATAAATCATTTAATTTAAAGAGAAATCTCACTATTCAGGGAATTATTTAAAAAAAACCTTCAATAAATAAATTTAAATAAAACCGTTCTTACCCAAAACAGTTTATTCGGTCGACCAGAAACATCATTTTCTTTTCCTCGGCAAACCACAAGAATATCACCACCGTAGTGGCCCAGTTGGGTTTCGAGACCTGCCCCCAAGGTCGATCGTGACACGACCCGATATCTGATATGGCATCATGCCCTTATATTTATTTCTAACATTTTTCAAAATCCATTTATCAGATACTTTCATTATTATTCATTATGAAGTTCATTTTGGACCACGGTCCAAAGAAACATAACCGATAAATCTCATTTTCAATCAACCATTGAAAACATTTTTATAAAAACCCTTTTCAAAGCCAAATCATTATGAAACTAGGCTACCAAAGAAAGGGAAGAAGTCCTACCTCGATACTCGTGTTAGTGCCCTACACCGTAATCCTGGCCCGCTATACGTTAGCTCCGCGGAACCACGAACGATCCTAGATACACACTAAGTCGATCAATATCTAGTTTGAGACATTCTATGTTACTAAACCATTTCATGATGTCCTAGTGTGCCATTTGTATCTTTAAAATCATTTTACAAGGTTGGAATTTAAATCAGGGTTCAAAATAGTGAAAACGGATGAAAATCACAAAATTCTACCCTAGTCCGGTCGGCCTACCGAACACCCTACTGCGGCCGGCCGAACTATGCAGTTTGGTCTGCCAAACGGATGAATCCGGCCTGTCGATCCTTTGAATCTGGCCTGCCAAACTGGAAAAATCCAGAATTTCCAACCATGGGTTTTGGGTCTCCCAAAACTCAAATCTTGATTTTAACCTGTTTTTCTCAAATCCCAGACATAGAAAACAATCATAGATGATAAAAAAAAACATAATAGAACACTCTTGAACTCATTTAAACAAGATTTAAACACAAAATCCCAAAAATCCAAAAATAGGAGAAAAATTGGGAAAATGAAAAATCTTGAATCTAATCCGTTTTTCTTCAAACAAGCTTAGATTCTAGGTGTTCTAAGTTCCTTTAACTCAAATCAAGGGTTTTCTAAGCTCAAACAAACTTATATTTTAAAAATGCACGAAAATTAAAAATTTTGAAAAAGTTTAGAAATTTCAAAACTAACCTTGAATCGAAGCTTTAAATCACGTTCTTGGTTGCCAAATCACGTCCCCGAGCTTCCTACTCGCTAACCCGACGCTTGGATTCAAATTTTGTTTCAAAAATTTCAGAGAAAAATGAGAGAGAATGAGAGAAACTGAGAGAGAGAGTGAGAGAGAGGCTCACGGGAAGAGAAAGAAGGAGAGAGAGAGAGTGAACCAAAGAGAGGGAGAGGAGAGAGAATAAACAGAGAGAAACAGTGGGCGGTTTTACTGTGCGAAAACCATATGCCGCCCACAGTTTTGTAAAATGAAATATTTTAACATTTTACAAATTGTTTTGTTTTAAAAACTCAAAATAACATTTTAAGGCAATAAGAAGTCATTAAAAATCATTAAAACAACAAAACAACTTTAAACTCAAAATTTAACCAAATGGCCAAATTAATTTTAAAACATTAGTTATGACACACTAATTCATCATTTTACTTTACAATATCATTAAATAAATTTCAGGGCGTTACAACTCTTCACCCCTAAAAGAAATTTCACCCTCGAAATTTACAAATCAATTTAAAAACAAAACAAATGTGGATACAACTCCCGCATACTCGATTCTAGTTCCCAAGTGGCTTCATCAACCCCATAATACTGCCACATAACCTTTACTAACGGTATTTCACGACGACGCAAACTGATTACTTTTCGATCGATAACCCGAGTCGGCACCTCCTCGTACATCGTATCTTCCCGAACCTGCACATCGTAAAATGAAACTATCTTACCCTGCTCAGGCGGACACTTCTTAAGCATCGATACATGAAACACATCGTGAACATGAGAGAGTTTGGGCGGAAGGTCGAGCAGATAAGCAACCACACCAACGCGCTGAGTGATCTCAAACGGTCCAATATACCTCGGTGCAAGCTTTCCACTCACTCTGAACCGCATAGTTCCTTTACGAGGTGATACTTTCAAGAGAACGAAATCTTCTATAGCAAATTCTAAGGGTGGACGTCTTTTGTCCGCGTAACTCTTCTGTCGACTCTGAGCTGCCCTCAATCAATCTCGAATCACGATGACTTTCTCATTGCTGTCACGGATCTCATTCGGCCCAAGAATAACCCTGTCCTCCGGCTCTGCCCAACACACCGGTGACCGACACGGTCACCCATACAACGCCTCAAACGGTGCCATACCAATACTCGCCTGATAGCTGTTGTTGTACGCTAATTCTGCCAGATGCAAACATTTCTTCCAATTCCCACCGAAGTCTAACGCACAGGCACGCAACATATCCTTGAGAATCTGAATAACCCGCTCAGACTGCCCATCAGTCTAAGGATGAAACGCCGTACTGAAGTTCAAATTCGTACCTAGAGCCTCCTGAAAACTCCTCTAGTACTTAGCATTAAACCTGGTGTCTCGATAAGAAATAATGGACAAAGGAACTCCATGCAATCTCACTATGCTCTGCAGATACAAATCCCCGAGAATCCTCCTCGAAAATGTTGACCTGAACGGAATAAAATGCGCCGATTTCGTCAACCTGTCGACCACGACCCAAACTGCATCATGCCGCTGCTCCGCCGTTGGCAAACCGGTGAGAAAATCTGTCGTCATATGCTCCCATTTCCACCCTGGAATAGGAAGCAGCTGAAGCTGACCTGCAAGCTTTCACCTGAAGACACGTCATATGCTCGGCTTTCACCTGAAGACACGTCGTACACTTGGCCACGTACTCTCGAACATTTTTTTTCATGCCTCTCCACCAATATTGCCTCTTCAAATCACAATACATCTTTGTGCTCCCCGGATGAATGGCGAACTAAGACCTATGAGCTTTGTCCAAGACGGCTTTCGTCACCTCAGCGATAGCTGGAACTACAAGACGCTCCTGAAAATATAACGATCTGTCTGCATGCACTCTCCATTCTTCAAACCGCTCTCCGTTCTAAATCCGCGTCCAAATCCCCTGCAAATGCTGGTCCTATCACTGATTTTGTTTCACCATCTAAACAAGAGCTGGGGTCGCTTCCATATGATATACCAAAACTAGATCATAGTCTTCATGATACCGTAGCCCATACTCGCTCATTATCGCATCCCTGCTCTAGTCCTCAAGAGCCAAACAAGTGAGAATCCCTGATGACTTCCTACTAAGCGCATCCGCGACCACATTAGCTTTCCCAGGATGGTACTGCAACTCGAAATTATGATCCTCCATGTACTCCATCCATCTCCGCTGCCTCAAATTAAGATCCCTCTAAGTGAACAGATACCTCAAACTCTTATGATCAGAGAAGACCTAAAATGTCACTCCATACAAATAACATCTCCAAATCTTTAGTGCGTGAATCACTACCGCGAGCTCCAAATTGTGAGAAGGATAATTTTGCTCGTGAGGCCGTAGCTGTCTCGATCCGTATGCAACCACGTGTCCATGCTGCATCAATACGCATCCAAGTCCACGTCCTGAAGCATCTGCGTAAACCTCATACGGCTCATCACTGCTAAGAATAACCAACATTGGGGCTAAAGTCAACCGGTTCTTCAATTCTTGAAAAGCAAACTCACATTCTTCATCGCACTCAAACCTGAGATTCTTCTTGATCAATCTCGTCAGCAGAGCTGTAATCTTCGAGAAATCCTTTACAAATTTCCTGTAATAACCAGCAAGACCCAAGAAGTTGTGAATTTCTGCTACATTCCTTGGTCGTTCCCATTCCACTATGGCTTCAATCTTGGACGGATCCACAAAAATACCATGCTCAGAGATGACATGACCCAGAAATTTGACCTCAGTCAACCAAAACTCGCACTTTTCTCTCTTGGCATACAATTGGTGCTCCCGCAGAGTCTGAAGCACGATCCGGAGATACTGCTCATGCTCCTCCCAAGTCTTAGAATACACTAGAATGTTATCGATGACCACGATCACGAACTAATCTAGATATGGCCTAAATATCCTGTTCATCAAATCCATGAAAGCTATCGGAGCATTCGTCAACCCAAACGACATAACCAGAAACTCAAAATGCCCGTACCGAGTCCCAAAAGCTGTCTTGGAAATATCCTCTTCCTTAATCCTGAGTTGATGGTAACCCGATCGCAAATCAATCTTTGAGAAGTACCACGAATCTCCCAACTAATCAAACAACTCGTCGATCCTAGGCAAGGGATACTTATTCTTCATTGTAACATGATTCAGCTACCGATAATCTACACACAACCTGAGAGTCCCATCATGTTTCTTAGCAAACAAAACCGGTGCTCCCCACAGAGATGTGCTATTCTGAATATACCCTTTATCAGCAAGCTCCTCAAGTTGCTTCCTCAATTCTTTCATTTCGACCGGTGCCATCCGATAAGATGCTATAGAAATCAGTGCTGTCCCCAGAAACAACTCAATACCAAACTCGATTTCCCGATGCGATGGTAATCCTGGCAACTGGTCGGGGAAGACATCCTCGTGCGCATCAACCACCAGAATCACTACACTTCTTCTCAAAGCATAAGGCTCGCACTCTAGATTCGTAAGAAAAGCGCAACAACCCAGATTTCTTCGCCCTCCTAGACATGACTTCATGAGACGCTCACTCATTAACCAATCACCACCACCTTGGTAAGTGATCATCGTCCCTCTATCAGACACTAGGGCCACTTTTCTAAGTTAGTAGTCTACAACTGCATTATACTTGGACAACAAGTCCATCCCTAAAATTACATCATATGAGCTCATGGGGAGTATAATCAAATCACTTCTCAAAATCTCATCCCCAATCTTTATTTTACAAGATTTACATACACAATTCACATACACCCGCCCCAAGGGAGAAGTTATGACTAAGGGTTCATTAAACTCTTCTATATCTAATCCCAAGGCATGTACAAAAGAGCTCGAAATGAGAGAATGAGAGGCACCTGTATCAAATAAAACGCGAGCTAAGGATTGAGAAACTAAGATTGTACCATCGACAACCGCATTACTGGTCTGAGAATCTGAACCACCTGATGCCATTGCATGAACCTGCACTGGTGCCTTCCCTTTTCCTCTACCAACATTGTTGGGTCCTGGATTATTCTGTCGATACTGTTGAGACGGAGATGACTGCACACTAGCTACACTTGGCGCTCGATACTGAGGGACGCTGTGCTAGAAATGCTGCGGTTGCTGCCCCCGTGTTGGATATGAAAACTGCTGAGGAGAGAACTGAGGGTATTGCAACTGCGGATACTGTTGAGGCAGAGTTTGGGTCTAAGGCTGAGACTGACGACTGGCACCTTCTCCGGTCTGAGATCCAAGACGGGCACTCTTGATCGGGCAACTCCTCTTGATGTGTCCTGGCTGCTGACAAAAATGACAATGGAAGCTGTAGGGCTTGCAGTGCCTGCTACTAGATGAACTGCTGCTACCACTATTCGCACCACCCTGCTTGCTCTTCCCAGGAGTTGGACGGCTACTGGTGCTCTTCCTACCACTCCTCTATGGTCCTCTTGAAGCTTTTGCTCGATCCTCACAATACTGCGCATAATCATTTTCCACTGATATTGCTGACGACACAAGCTCTCCAAAACTCCTAAGTCGTAGAGCAACCACCTGTCGTCGAATAGGAGCCTTAAGCCCTTCCTGAAACTTAATGCATGTCTCGCGTTTCGATGCCACTGCTGATGGAGCAAACCTGGCCAATTCATTAAATCTTGCCTCATATTTTCAAACTGACAAATCACCCTGCTGCAACCTGTAGAACTCAGCTGTCTTCTGATCTCTATACCCCTGCAGAAAATACCGGTCATAGAGTAGCTCCTCGAATCTGTCCCAACTGATATCGCCACTGTGTTCCAAACGCTTAGCTTGTTTCCACCAAGTATTAGCACCACTCTCGAGCTTATATGCAGCAAATTCCACATGGTACTCATCTGGCACACCAAGGGTATCTAAATGCTTCACAATCGAATCTAGCCAATATTCTGTCAACTGCGGATCCCCATTACCATCAAAAGTCAGAATAGATGCACGTTGAAATTCCTTAAAATACGTATGCCGATGACTAACATCAAAATCCTCCGGTCTAGCCCTAGCTGTCATCTGCCGAAAAGCCGCAAACATAGACCTCATCATACCCTCATCATTTCTGAACTCAGGGTCAGCTATCGAACCACGTCTAAGTGCCATCCTCTCACTTCTGAAAAAAAAAATTTAGACTGTCAGAGGTATTTCATTGTTATACATATGTGAGCACAATTCTCAAGGTTCATAACTTTGAGCTCTGATACCATTCTGTAATATTCTGTTTTACAAAACCGTGGGCGACACATGATTTTTGTACAGTAAAACCACCCACTGTTTCTCTCTATTTATTCTCTTTCCTCTCCCTCTCTTTGGCTCACTCTCTCTTTTTCCTTCTCTCTCTTCCCGTGAGCCTCTCTCTCACTCTGTCTCTCGGTTTCTCTCATTCTCTCCCATTTTTCTCTCAAATTTTTGAAACAAAATTTGAATCCAAGCTTCGGGTTAGCGAGTAGGAAGCTCAGGGACGTGATTTGGCAACCAAGAACGTGATTTAAAGCTTCGATTTGAGGTTAGTTTTGAAATTTCTAAACTTTTTCAAAATTTTTAATTTTCGTGCATTTTTGAAATCTAAGTTTGTTTGAGCCTAGAAAACCCTTGATTTGAGTTAAAGGAACTTAGAACACCTAGAATCTAAGCTTGGTTTAAAGAAAAAAGGATTCGATTCAAGATTTTTCATTTTCCCCATTTTTCTCCCATTTTCAGATTTTTAGGATTTTGTGTTTAAATCTTGTTTAAATGAGTTCAAGAGTGTTCTATTATGTTTTCTTTATCATCTATGATTGTTGTCTATGTCTGGGATTTGAGAAAAACAGGTTAAAATCAAGATTTGAGTGTTGGGAGAACCAAAAGCCGTGGTTGGAAATTCTGGGTTTTTCTAGTTCGGTAGGCTGAACTTCGTGTTCGGGAGGCCGGATTCAAAGAATCGGCAGGCCGGATTCATCTGTTTGGTAGGCCGAACCTGGAAAAATGTCCGGCCGATCGGACTTGCCATTCGGCAAGTCGAACTGCACAGTTCGGCCGGCCGAAGCAGGTCGTCCGACAGGCCGACCATACTACGGTAGAATTTTGTGATTTTCATCCGTTTTTACTATTTTGACCCCGATTTAAATTCCAACCTTGTAAAATGATTTTAAAGATACAAATGACACACTAGGACATCATGAAATGGTTTAGTAACATAGAATGTCTCAAACTAGATATTGATCGATTTAGTGTATATCTAGGATTGTTCGTGGTTCCACGAAGCTAACGTATAGCGAGCTGGGATTACGGTGTGGGGCACCGGCATGAGTATCGAGGTAGGACTTCTACCCTTTCTTTGGTAGTCCAGTTTCATAATGATTTGGCTTTGGAAAGGGTTTTTATAAAAATGTTTTCAACGGTTGATTGAAAATAAGATTTATCGGTTATGTTTCTTTAGACCGTAGTCCAAAATGAACTTCATAATGAATAATAATGAAAGTATCTGGTAAATGGTTTTTGAATAATGTTAGAAATAAATATAAGGGCATGATGCCATATCAGAGATCGGGTCGTGTAATGATCGACCTTGGGGGCAGGTCCCGAAACCCAACTGGGCCACTACGGTGGTTATATTCTTGTGGTTTGCCTAAGAAAAGAAAATGGTGTTTTTAGTCGATCGAATAAACTGTTTTGGGTAAGAACGGTTTTATTTAAATTTATTTATTGAAGGTTTCTTTTAAATAATTCCCTAAATAGTGAGATTTCTCTTTAAATTAAATGATTTATTAAAATATAGTCTTACTGAGCCTTTCGCTCACATTTTGTTTGTTTTTTAAACTTCCCCCTCTAGGTGGATTTCCCCTTAGGTTCAGAGAGGACTCAACGGACAGAACTCAGCAGTAGTAGAAGGACTAGTAGATTATTTGTAATAATTAAACAAGACATATAATGTTTTAACTTTCTTTGTGCTTTGACCGTGGTTGTATTATTATATTGTCAATACAATGTGTGTGCACAAGTTGTGGGTCAATGGGACCCATACCCGCCATATTTATTATTTATTTCCTACTCAATGAAATTATCTGTTCAAAGATTATGACTTCTTTTACAAAATAGTATTTTTAAAACTTTCATATTTTTATATTTAATTTAACCCTTAAAACTCTTGATTTTAATTAAATCCTCCTTTTAGTTAATTTAAATATTCTGCCACGTCACCTTCCGTACTCCGGGACATGACAGGCACTTTTTCTTAATTTCAAATGAAACTTATTGTTTATGTAATCAAACAATTTGGAATAAAGATGATGCAAAAACTAGAATTAGGAAAAAAAAACGAAGACTTAGAGAAATATGAAAGAATAACAGCTTTTTATCTAATCTTTCCTTGATATTTTTATCCGGTGGTGCAGATATGTGTTGTAGGTGGTCAGAGGTCGAAAACAAATATTACAAAAAAAAAAATTGTCTAGCTGATGGAAAAATGCAAAAAATGCGATCTGTTTTAGACACATTGAGCATCTGGGTAACTTACTTTTGATTTATTATTCTCAAATTTAATTTAATGTTCTGATAACAAGAGAAGATTAAGGGCTCCAATTGGTAGAGTTAGAAACTGAAAGAGTCGTAATCGTTTCTACTTAGATGAATAAATTTTCGTACAGGAACATTTGATAAATTGAACAATTTACTAGAGACTTGGTGGATATTAATATTAACAAGTATCAGGACGAGAAAGGAGCAATAATAAATGCAATACTTCTTCCAATTTTCTATTTTTTTTTTAATTCCTGTTTAGATTTTTCTATAATACCATAGTATTTATATTAAGTTACATGCACCTTTAATATTCTTGATTGCCAGATCTTATCCCTATGCCTAAAGTGTGCATCATTTATAGTATATCACAAGTGAGCACTACCATATCTTCTGACTATTTTCGAAATGTCCTTGTACTTATTTGACCCTCTTTCTCACATAAAATTACATAAGTGCACCTATAATCATTATTTAACACCAAAAAACTATTTTATCCACATTTATAGCATTATATATAGAATCCCTCCTCGATTTCCATGAAAGTAAATGTTTAGCACATGTTTGTTTTAGGTATTTTTTAAATCTAATAGATTCAAATTTGAATTCGAATATCAATAATCTTTTAAATGCATGTTTATTTCTCTCAAAATTTGAATCAAATGAGTATCAAGAATTCAAGTTTTTAAAGTTCTGACTCCCCTAAACTCTTGATACTTAGATATCTTTGCAACGGTAAAAGCTAAAATTCTCTCTCTATATTTGAGAAAAAAATCATAATTTCTTCATTTGATATCCAATTGAGATGATTCTTTTTTATTGTATTCCTAGTGAAAGAAGAATAAATTAATATCTATATTGCATATTTTTTAGGATTATTAACATCAAGATTTTATTAGATTTCTTAATAAATTAAAAATTATTTTTAATACATCTTCAAACACAAATTTTAATTTTATTTCATTCTCAAATTAAAACTTAAATACACATCTAAACGTCAATTGAGATAACAATTTAAATAACTAATTCAAATCCTAATTCAAATCATACAACTCAAATCAAATCACTAATTTAAATTTATTTACCAAACAGACCTATAGTAACTCTAAGAACCGGGGACAACTAGTTACATTTGGTCCTTGCTGCACGTTTTAGGTGTTGAACGGGTGGAATCACAAATTTTGTAAATTATAGGAAAAGCCTAAAATAAGCATTCTCTTGAGTTTTTTAGTAATAAAAAAAGTGAAAACATGAACTAAACTTGTCAAATTGTTAAAAATATCAACATCTCCACTAATAAGCATTTAAGTATATTTAATATATATATATATATATATTATTTAAACATTAACTATTGAAAAACAAATACAATCAAATTTAAAATAATTTTCTAGATAAATTATACTGATACTCTTGTGTTTTACCTAAATTTCAGTGACACTCATGAAGCAAAACTAATCACACTAACACCCCTTAACTTTTCAAGAAAATTACAAAGGACCTCTTTTATTGGTTGACCATGAAAGTTAACCATTAATTTGTTAAAAATACCAAAATTGCCCTTCCATCCGTAAGACATAAATTAAAAACAAATATAAATTAGAAAACTTTAAAAATTTGAAAATAAGAATAATATTTATAACAAAAAAAGAAAACAAACATTTTAGCCCAAAAAAACTAAATCCAGTACCAAACAACCCCCCTGTCAGCCCGCACTCTTTCCTCACCCTAACTCGTCACCCTCCTTGTTGTGCCCTCCCCACACGTCTAACCATCTTCCCTTGCCGTCACCCCCGACGACCAGCCCAACAATAGGTAGCCCCACTCCGCCCAGCTCGTCGCCCCAACCAACCCACCTGTACCCCTTGGCCCGTCACCGTCCTCCCTAGAGCCATATAGCCTCATCAGCCATTCACCTCCATCGCCCTTACCCTCATCAACATCAGATGCTCACCTCGTTGCCGCTATATGTCAACCGACAAACTAGAGCCAAGATGACCCGTAGTGCCCCCACCCAACCCCTGCCACGCCACCTACTTTCCTCACCCTATTTGCCCCCAAACCTATTCGCCCCATCCTAGTCGTGTCAGATCAATTGAGAGAGAGGGAGACAAAGAGTTGACTAAGAGAGCAAAATAGATCGATTAAGAGAAAGGGAGAAAGGAGTTTCATCATGGGGAAGAGAAGGCGTCAAGTAGGAGGAGGTAAGGCTTTGGGCGCTGGTGTGGGGCGAGAAGAGGGGACCTCGAGGTGAGGAAGGTCGTTGGGGGGGTGCAGGTGTTGGCGCTGGCACCGGTGTGTTGCAGAAGGTAAGGGTCTCGAGGGGAGGGGGCATGGGCTACTGAGAGGTGAAGAAGAGGAAGGGAAAGGTCTAATTAGTTTTTTAGTTTATAATTTTTTGTTTAAAATCAATGGCTAAGATTAAATTTTGTAAATCAATGGCTAAGATTAATAGGGTATTTTTATCATTTCATATAAAATTTAACAGAGTTAATCATAAAGGGTGCCAATGGGATTAGTTTTGCTTTAAGGAGCGTCATTGTAATTTGTGTAAAATATAGGAAACGTCATGCAATTTACCCTAATTTTTTTGTGAAACAATTTTTAAAATTCAATAAATTTAAACTTCAAATTAAAAAATGAATCTAGGAAATAGGATGTATGACTGGTCGTTGGAGCAAGTCAACCATGGTGGAGATAAGTTTGGTCCTATAAATTAGCAAATTAAGATGGTTACAAAGAGACTTTTAAGTTTCATGTTTTTTTTTTTAATTTTTGTTTTAAAATATTTTTGGTTAATTTTGTGAAATAGTTAATCTTTTACAAATACTTAATTGTTGATTATCGAGAGTATTCTTGACTTTATCAATAATTTGGTCTACCAGTACATGTTGAAGCACTCTAGAATAAACAGCTGTGTATCCACTGTAGACATAAGTGAACAACATGTCGAAGTTACAAGCTACCATTACAGTTTATGTGCACACATGCCACTTTCCTCTATACATAGTTTGGAGGTCAGCAGGAACGAGAGCTTCAATTTGTGTTCTATCAATGGCACCAACACAATCCTATATCAAAAAGTATTAACATAACAATTAAGATAACATCGAGGTTGACTAACAATGAAACTCAAAACGAAATTTACCCTGAACCATGCTAGTATTTGTTGTTATCTCTTATTTTTTTGAAGAAAGGGTAATGTAATCAAGTTCTAAGATCACTTCTGGAGCCAATACACATATAGCATTCAACATCACCCCAAAATGACGACTAACTGTCTCCCTAGAGTGTGCAAACCTATCTTGGATTTGTCTATTTCGGTCCGAGTGAGAGATATGAACAATATGCAAAGCAGATTGAAAGCCAAACACCAAGGAAAGAGTTAATGCAACATTCATGAGCTTATAGAGGTTGGCAACATATAAACTAAACACAAAATAGATTCTTGGTTTTGAGCAGAGCCAGAAGATGTGTAATCTACAATTTTATTTTAGTCATAAGTATTATGACATTATTACCCCTAATATACAAGATTCAAAATTCAGAAAGGGTTAGCAATATTTGTGTACTATATGTAAATATGACCATTAACTTGTTACTATAAACATTGCAGCTTTATAATAACGTTCAGTCGTTCACCATTGTAATCAACAAATGTAACAACAAAAAATGCAGCTTTCTGATAATGATATAAGATTTAAAATTTGAAAAGATTGACAACTCTTGTCTAAAATATGCAAGATAACAAAACAATTTTTATTCAAAGAAAACAAATCATAAGTTGCAATAAAACATGATTCACACAAAATGAGCCTTATGTAATAAACACAGATAACAATATGATAAATCTAAGCAGAGAATGAAACCAAGCGGGCCTGGAACATGACAGAACTTCTATAGACATAACTCGTGGAATATAAATTATGTAATGAAACATGTTTGTAATTTTCTGCTAAAGTTTCAGCTCATGACTACAAAATTTTCCGCCTGATCACAACTTCCTGTAGGAAAAGTTCCAAATAGTTCTTTATTGTAATAACAGAACAACTCTTATTCGAAAGAAAAACGAATCACAGATCAACAGAGGAGTACAACACAAAACAGCTATTATTTGAGAGAAAAACAAATCATAGATCAATAGAGGAATACAACATAGAACAACTTTTATTCGAAAGAAAAACAAATCACAGATTGCAATACTGATTCACATAGAATCAAGGAGGAGAGAAGATCACAGATCAACAGAGAAAATATATGGCCACCAAAATAAGTATCATTTTCAAATCAAGGAGGATAGAAGATTATATATCAAATAGAGGAATACAACAGAACAACTTTTATTCATAAAAAACTAAATCATAGATTGCAATAATGATTCACAACCTTAAACGGGCCTAGGGATTCCCAAAAACTTAGACATCTTAGAAGAAACGGTCACTAAAGGGGGAATCCCTTAAAACAAGGACAAGAGGATATGAGCTTAAACAGGGATGAACATACCTTGGCGATTTAACAAACAACAGTGTCGGAGCAATAAGTGAGAGGAGAGAGAGATCCACCAAAACCCACAATTGAGCAACTGACCAAACAGGGATAGAGGACAGATGAGGAAAATAGGACAAAAGGCCAAACGAGGGGAAGAGAGGAGAAAGAGACAGAGATCCACCAAAGCCCATAAAGAACCTAGGTCTGAACGAGTGAGAGAAGAACCAAACAGGGATCGACAAGAGGTGAGAAAAACAGGAGAGAAGGCAAATCGAGGGGAGGAGAGGAGATCGGTGGGAACTACTTGAGCAGGTCATGCCGTCTTCGACGATGAGATTGTGACATAAGAAATGAGAAGGGAAAATGATGCAAAATCGTTTTCTATTTCTTTTATTCCTTTGCTTTATTCAATGTATTACATTTTCTTTGCAATTATAATTGTTGAGTGAAATTTCACCAACAAAACTCTCAAGAAATAATCCTTACCACAATTTTTTCTACCATGATTTTTATGTAAACGAAAATACAAAATAAATAATGAACACTAGGAATTATAATAGTTCACGCTATGTCCATTTTAGAGAGAGATTTTACTGTATTTTTTAAGCATTACATGCACAACATTCACAAGGAGACTTAGGGCCTCTTTTATGGGTTTTAACCCCTATTTATAGTGCTTTACAAATTGATAAAATAATTAAAGGGATTAACTTTCAAGATTTGGGAATATTCTCTTTCCTTAGCAGAACTTAGAATTTTTTCTCCTTATCTCACGATTGATGTTATCCTTGATTATAGGAAATCTGATAACATTTAAATCATTGACCATTCATTAAATCTGGTCATTTTGTTATCTCAACTTCGTGCTGTTCAGCCTTGTCTTGACACTTTGAAGAGTCTCACTAAGCTCGCCGCTATATGATTTCAACATCCACACTTGCGACAATTTCTGTGGGCTCAAATTGATCTTGGGCTTGGCCTATCGACTTGTTGAGATCACCTACTACAATTGCCCCCCCAGCATGAAGTAATTCTTTGAATTGCTTCAAGCTCTTGAAGGTCGAGATATGGTTAAATCTGCAGCCTTATAGCGAATGAACTTCGACTTTCAAAGCATGCTTGATGGTGAAGACTTTGATAAAGATAATGTTCTTCATGATTAGGGGACTACAACACTCATCCTCTATATGATGAAAAGAAATATACCATCAAGACCCATTTTCAGATTCCCAATAAGTGTTACGCTTACTTGATATACCTAATATGCCTACTTGTAGAGCTCCTCGAACGCCCTGCTTTCCTAGCGAAGAGGCAAAAACGCATTTGATATATCGTTAACCTTTCAAAGGAGGAGAGGGATATTACCAATCTTTTGATCCATGAGAACAAATAGTGATCAGGCTTCTCATTGCTTTGCTAACGCCCTTTTAGTCATATTCGTTTGATTATCTGCATGGTGTGACCGAAGAGGGTATAGACTCGTGCCAATGTGCTTATAGGTTCTTTTATGAACGTCGACATTTACAATTTTTTTTGTGTTGTATGTAGAAATGAAACTCACTCCCCTCATCCATGCTAACCAAGCCAAGCAAGCGTCAACTACAATCAACCCAAAGAGTAAGAAGCCCTCCTAGGGGAATACCAAGGGAGGTGCGAGCTGGAATAATGAAAGAACCCTTTTCCAAAGACACAAAAAACCATAGTCGACTCTTCTTAGAAGGGTCAACATCTCGGGGAGCAGCCTATGGTGCTCCCTTTCCTAAGAAGGATCTTCGTCTCCTACCTAGTAGTTGAGTAAGGGACTCTAATTTTGTAGTGTGCAACATTTCCAACCATGCTCAAGCTTCCCCCACAATTTAGCCTCACATTCCAGGCAATTTACTAGTTCATTTTAAAAAAGGATTGGATCGCTACTGCAAACTCTACCATTCTCTATAGTCAATGCCCCCAAATTTAACACTAAGTCAAGGTAAGATATTGAGATTGTTGTTATCTAAATCGCTAATTTCTTTTGTCATTTAACTAACTTTTAATCTTTTAGGCTCTTATGTTAGCGTTGATCTCATATGATGAGCTTGAACTAGGGCTATACATCGGTCAGTTTTTGTCAATTTTTTGACAGTTAGTTTTCAACCAATAACGGTTGGTTTTGTGGCAATCAGGATACTTAAAGCAATCGGACAGGATACTAAAATTTTCATTTTCCAATCTTATACTCATATAATCATATAAGGATTCAATGATTTGTCCCCTTTATATATGTCAATGTAAACTACTAAGAAAACATAATGACAATAGAACAAAAACAAACAATTATATTTCTAAACACTTTATAGCTACAAAATTAACCTAATTGACTAATTGTAGCCAGTGGAGAGAAGAGAATGAAAGCATGAAACCTAAACACAAAACTAACTCATTCCATCACATAAGCTAAGTTACAAAATCAAATTACTATCATAGTCATGCTTGAGATGCCATTCATCATACAACTATAGCCACAAAATCAATGAACAGTTTTATCAAGATTCTTGATAATTTTTAACATTCAAGCTTCATTAACACCCCGTTCATACAAGATATGTTATATACAACATACAAGTAAGCATGTCCATTCATCTAATTCAAAACTGTATATGGTTGAAGTTAGTGGAAACTTACAGACCCAATAATTACTTCAAACAAGCATGTCCATTCATCATAACAACTACAGTTCACTTCCAAACAAATACAACTTTTTATTTACTAACAAGCTTTATTAACATCCCTTCTCATAGTATTTTTCACAAACACTAGGTCTATAATAATTTGTTACCCAAGCCATAAAATTATAGACTCATTTCAATTTACAAAGCTCAAAAACCTATCAAACACAAAGTCAATTACAAGAAAAAAGATCGGGAGAGAGATGCCTGTCAGACCCAATTCAATTTCAGACCCATTTTAATTTCAACAAAACTAAGAGAAACCAAGCAAAAAAGATTAAAAAAAAAAAAAAAAAAAACACTTACATGGTAAGATGGCTTCAAAAACAAAATTGAAGACAGATGGAACGGAGACGCCGGGAGAGAGCTAACAGACAATTGGCTAGGCGCCGACAGTCATCACAACGGGTTAGGGCTTTTGAGAGGATTGGGGCTATACGTGGGTTAGATAAAAGGAGGTGAGTGTCGTAAATAAGTCTGATTAATTTTGGGGGTAATTTTACTTTTTTTTCATATGTAAATGTAGTAAGGATTATATGTATAATTATGTATCATATATAAAATTTAAATTGAATACTAAATGAAAGTGTCGGTCGGCCAACCTAATCGACCAAATAATGACTTCCAAAAATTGACTGCCAAAAAATCATGGACGGTTGGTTTTTGAACTAACTCGGTTATTTTAGGGTTCTGAACTAATTTTTTTGGTTTTCTTTGATCAGTTTTGGTATTTTGGGGTTTTTGAACAACTCTAGCTTGAACAGGTCGTCAAGAAGAACGAAGGACCTAACAAGGAGATTGAGGATCTAAAGAATCTTCTTCGGACTAAGAAGCTCATCGTGGATGATGTGAAAGACAAGCATGCTAAAACATTGGCTCTCTTTAGGGTCGAGCGAAAGAAGAATGCCTAGCTTTCTGGGAAGCTTAAGGATTTAAAGGATGAGGTTGAGAAAGAGAAAGAACAACTGTTGAAGACGGCTCGTGGGAACGGATTCCAAGCCTGTCACAAGGAAGCCAAGAAGAAACTCGTAGAGAAAGAAGCAGAGGTGGTCAAGAATTTGAAATCTTTTTAAGGATTCCTCAACCTTAAAAGGCTATTTTTAACTCAGTTGGCGAGCAGATTGTAAGTCAAATTCACTAGGCCCATTCAGAGTGGGACTTGACCTTTCTTTATGGAAAAGAAACCTCGATTCCAGCCAAGGAAATTAGGACACCTACAGACGACATCGAGATAGATGTCATGGAGAAGCTTCCAAGGAGAAGAGCAGCCATGGTAGTTTTTTCTTAAAGGTCGAGACATTGAGGCCTTTGGCCTCTTAGAATGTAATCATTTTCTTTTAATCTACTTATGTCGCTTCTCATAGTTTTCTTTGATATATAATCTCTACTTTTTCTTTTAATCTACTTATATTGCTTCTCACAATGACAACCTTACATTTTATAAAATTTCTTTAAACTTTCCAAGTTTCAATGTTGAGGCCTTTTGCCTTTATAATTGTAGAACCTTAGCCTTTGGCTTTTTGGGTAGCCTCTAGCTCACCGTTCTACTGCCCCTACCATGTTCAAAGTCAAGTCTTTGACTCGACTTTGGACAGTAGTGTTAAAAATAGTAAATTTAAAAGGAAAGTAGAGCTAATGATAAACAAAAGATAAGAATATTTGAAATAACTCCTTTGTAGTTTTATTTTATTGCCTTAGGCGGATGAACATTGAGCTATAGAAAGCTAAGATAATATTTAAAATCACAAGGTAATATGGACATAGATGCTTGACGTTCCATGCGTGCTCCAAATGTCAACCCGACGATGACTCCAAGATATAGGTCCTTGGACAAATGATGAATACGTAATAATGCACATTTTCTAAACTTAAAATCATTGTTTTGCACTATTATTTATCATTAAATCCCGTAATTACAACATTTTTGTGTTTTATAGTATTTTTACATCTTAGTATAAAAATGTGTCTAAATATGTCTCTTTATTATGATTTTATATTTAAGTATATTTTTAGTAATTATTAGAGTCGTCTTTGTGTATAAGATATTAATTCTGTGTCCAATCAGCAAAATTGTTAATTTTTGTGTTGTAATTTTGTTCTTAACCTTAGTGAGTTTTATAGTGTGTTTTGAGTTTATAAATAAGTTGTAATATATTTTTAGTAATTTCTAAAAATATTTTTATGTCTTAAGTAATGTTTTCAATATAATCGAATTAGGTCTGTACCATCTTTTAAACTTACCTAGGCACATGGCATCGTCTAGATGGTGAAGCATCGATACCTGTAACTGTTGACGAAGCATTGAATTGGGTCCTTCTTGCATACCAAAGAAGGCTGAAACGGAAAGAAAAGAAGAAAAAAAATAATAATAAAAAACCAATAGAATCTCACCTGCTTTAGCACCAATTTCTTCCTTTTTTGACAATGTTGGAAAATGAGTATGCAACAGAATTTTAAAAATTTTTAATTAGAGTATTTTCAAAAACACAAGTTTGACATGCTATATACATAAGTAAATCAGATCTTACTAACCTTTGTATGCCGAGAGCTTTTGCAATCTGTGAAGAGAAGAACGTTCTAAAAGTGCCTTAACCAACTAGTCTTTTTTGCTATTTTCTATCCACGATTGGAGTGTGTGAGGGCACATGTGTTCAGTTCTCCCTGGCGACTCTCCGTCCAACCAATTGAGAAGACCCAAAGCAAAGGTTTATGATTGTGAACAAAAGCTCTCTGGGAGTTTTAAAGTATCTAACACTATAGTTCTCACTCTTAACTTCTCAACTAATCTGAATAACTTAGAAAACTCACTCCCTATTTATAGAGGTCGCACCCAAGGTTGGACATTATCAGATAAGGCTTTAAAAATTTGAATCAAGATCAACTTCCGATAAAATCGCATAAAAATACGTGATCAAATTATCGATAGGCTGAACTAACGGATCGGCCTGCCGAACTTGCTCAATCGATAGGCCGAACAAACGGATCAGCTTGCCAAAGTTACGATAATATGATCCCTTAGAATCTTTATTTCTTACTTGAGATTCCTTGGATAGAGCCTCCGTTTTAATTCAAATAATCCAATAGAAATGTTATCTAATTAAAAAAGTCATACTTAGATAATCTCTAGGAAAATAAATATTCCCGATAATTTAATAAGTATATCTTGAATTAATTTACAAAATTAATTCAACCAATAAATAGGTGTGAATTATCTGATCCAATCGAATTTTAGCCAATCTAATAATTTAACATAAGTCACCATTTTATTAGAAAAGCATGCCGTATCGTTACAAGATTTATTATGAGCTAGCAAAGGGATTTGATGGAACTATATAGTTCAAGCTTCGATAATTATGTCTCAAAAAATATATTACAACATTTTACTCCTTAGGCATACATGTCTAACAATCTCCCACTTGCACTAAATGAGTAAATATGACATATCACGCATCCTTATAGCTTCCACATACCTCTCGAAAACCCTTGCACTTAATGGCTTCGTGAATGGATCAGCTAAATTGTCCTCAGATGCGATTTTGCATACAACAACATACCCGCTCTCAACAAAGTCCTTTATCACATGATACTTCCACTGAATGTGCTTAGTCTTCTTATGAAATATTGGTTCCTTAGCATTAGTTATCATTGTAGTGTTATCACAATACAACGATACTGCTTTATCTATGTTAAGAACCACCTCAAGATCCTCAAGGAACTTGCAGAACCACACTACTTTTTTTGAAGCATAATTAGTTGCCACATACTCAGCTTCCATTGTTGAATTTGAAATGCAATCTTGCTTGACACTTCTCCAAACAATGGCACTGTCACTCAAAGTAAACACAAACTAGAAGTCGATCTCCTCGAATCTAGACAGGATTGAAAATCTGAATTAGCATATCCTGGAGGTGTTAAATCCTCACTTGAATATACAAGCATATGCCCTCGAGTATTTCTCAAGTGCATGAAAATATGCTTGACTGTAACCAAGTGATTCGATCTTGGATCTGACTAAAATTGACTTACTATCTCAAATGCATAACTAATATCTGGTAATGTGCAAAGCATGGCATACATGAGACTACCCACTACTGAAGCATAAGGCACCTTCTTCATGTGTTCTCTTTCTTCATCGGACATTGGCGAGTCTTTCTTAGAAAGAGTAATTCCATACCTAGATGGTTGCCCATTTTTCTTGGAATCCTGCATTGCAAACCTCTTGAGAATTTTATCTATGTAGCTAGCATGGGACAAAGCTATCATTTTGTACTTCCTATCTCGAAAGATTTGGATAGCGAGAGCATAATTAGCTTCACCTAAGTCTTTCATGTCGAACTGCTTGGTCAACCATAATCTGACTAATGACAACGTCCCAACGTCATTGCCAATTAGCAGGATGTCATCCACATAGAGTAGTAGCAAAACCACCTTCCCATTCTTAATGAGTTTGTAAACATAAGGTTCGTCCACATTTTGTTTGAACCTGTAAGTCTTGATCACCTAATCAAATCTTATATTCCAAGAATGGGAAGCCTACTTAAGTCCATAAATTGACTTTAGCAGCTTATAAACCTTACCCTCTTAACCCTTAGCCTTGAACCTACCTGGCTATATTATATATATGGACTCATCAAGATAGCCATTTAGAAAGGCCATCATGACATCCATCTGTCGAATCTCGTAATCGAGAACGATAGCTATAGACAAGGGAATGTGGATAGACTTAAGCATGGCTACAGGCGAAAAGGTTTCCTTATAATCGATTCCTTCTTTTTGCTTGTATCCCTTATCTACTAGTCTAGCCATATAGGTTTTGACTTTTCCATCTACTCCTCTCTTTCTCTTATAGATCCACTTACACCCTATGGGTTTTACCCATTTGGGAAGATCCATAAGTTCCCAGACCCAATTAGTCTCCATAGACTTTATCTTAGTGTTTATGGCTTCTGTCTAGAGTTCTGAATCAACACCCATTGTAGCCTACTTGTAAGTATAAGGATCCTTGTCTTGTTTATCCAGTTCAGCCAAAAATGCCTCACCATTGAACATATACCTCTTGTGTTGCCGCTCGATCCTCCCACTATGCCGAAGCCCCTTAGGTTGTTGTTCGATTGGTTTTTCTAAACCTACATGGTTGCCCATCTTTCTTGGAATCCTGCATTGCAAGCCTCTTGAGAATTTTATCTATGTAGCTAGCTTAGGACAAAGCTATCATTTTATTCTTCTTATCCCAAAAGATTTGGATACCGAGAACATAATTAGCTTTACCCAAGTCATTCATGTCAAACTGCTCGGTTAACCATAATTTGACCGATGATAATGCCTTACCATCATTGCCAATTAGCAAATGTCATCTACATAGAGTAGTAGAAAAATTACCTTCCTATCCTTAATGTGTTTGTAAACACATGGTTCATCCACATTTTGTTCGAACCCATAAGTCTTGATCACCTGATCAAATCTTATATTCCAAGAACGGGAAGCCTGCTTAAGTCCATAAATTAACTTTAGCAGCTTACAAATCTTACCCTCCAACCCTTAGCCTTGAACCCGTCTAGCTATACCATATATATGGACCAATCAAGATAGCCATTCAAAAAGGCCATCTTGACATCCATCTGCCAAATCTCGTAATCGAGAGCAATAGCTATGGACAAGAGAATGTGGATAGACTTAGGTATGGCTACAGGTGAAAAGGTTTTCTTATAATTGATTCCTTCCGTTTGCTTGTATCTCTTAGCTACTAGTCTAGCCTTATAAGTTTTGACTTTTCCATATGCTCTTATCTTTCTCTAATATATCCACTTACACTTTATGGGTTTTACCCTTTCAGGAAGATCTACAACTTCCTAGACCCTATTAGTCTCCATAGTCTTTATCTTATTGTTCATGGCTTTTGTCTAGAGTTTTAAATCAACATCCTCCATAGCCTCTTTATAAGTGTAAGGATCCCTATCATGTTCATCTGGTTCAGCCAAAAATGCCTCACCATTTAACATATACCTCTTTGGTTGACGCCCGATCCTCCTACTATGCTAAAGCCTCTTAGGTTGTTGTTCGGTTGGTTTTTCTACATTGATTAGATTGGCTTTTATCGAAACCCCCAGAGTGATCAAATCACTCGCCAACTGCTCGAGTATTACTTTACTTCGAGGCTTAAAGTCGTTCATATAACTTCCTTAAGGAAAGTTGCATTTGTGGAAACCACGACTTTATTTTCCTTTGGGTTATAGAAATAGCCCCCTTTAGTCCCTTTTGGATATCCCACAAATGCACAAACTTCTGAATGTGCTTCTACCTTATTTGCTTCCCTATATAGGACATGAGCTAGACATCCCCATATGTGAATATAGTTTACGGATGTCTTCTTCCCTATCCACAACTCGCGAGGAGTTTTAGGAATCGATTTTGAAGGCACATTGTTCAAAAGATAACATGCAGTTTGTAATGCATATTCCCAAAAGGATAGAGGCAATGATGAATAACTCATCATGGACTTAACCATGTCTAACAAAGTCTTATTCCTTCTCTCAGCTATACCATTTTGCTGTAGAGTGCCCGGTGTAGTCAAATGGGATAAAATCCCATTCTCTAATAAGTGTTTTGAGAACTCATCAGAGAGGTATTCACCACCTCAATCTGATCGAAGTGCCTTTATGGATTTACCTAATTACTTTTTTGCTTCAACCTAAAACTCCCTGAGCTTGTCAAAAGTTTCACTTTTATGATGCATTCGGTAGACATACCCATAGCTTGAGTAATCATCATTAAAAGTAATGAGTACTCATATTCTCCTCGGGCTTGGATGTTCATGGGGCCACAAACATCACTATGTACAAGTTCAAGAACCCCTTCGGCCCTATTATCCTTAGACCTGAATAGTTTTTTGGTCATTTTGCCCTTCAAACAAGATTCATATTGTGGTATAGATTTCACCTTTAAGTAACTTAAAGGTCCATCTCTTACCAACCTTTGAATCCTATTCAGGCTAATATGACCTTATCGCAAATGCCAAAGATAGGTCTTATTAGAGTGAGAAGTCTTAAGTCTTTTAGAGTTATTATCATTAACCTTAGTGTTAAGCAGTAAGTCCATTTTAGGTTTGATAAAATATAGATTGTTTTGCATCCATCCATCACAGATAAAAGATTTGTTTTATGAATCACCACTTTATTATCAAAAGAAACTGAATAAGAATCTTTAAATAAACAAGCTAAAAAATTAAGTTCCTTTTTAAGTCTAGGAACATAAAAACAATCTCACAAAATTAAAATCCTATAATTATCAAAATAAAAATGGACATCTCGCACTGGTTCAGCTAACACCAAGGATCCATCGCCTATTTGAAGCGTGAAGTCTTCATGCAGTAGACTTCTCGTTTCTTTGAACCCCTACAAAGAAACAAAAGCATAATTAGTTCCTCTGGAATCTATGACCCAAGTGTCACTTGATTCTTTCACTAAACAAGTTTCAATAACCAAAAGTTCACACCTACGTCCTTGGGAAAGGAAGTCCTTGCAATTGTCATTAATGCGCCTAACCTTTCCACAGAAAAAGCACATAAGCTTCTTTGGGTTCTTCTTTTTCTTCTTCTTATTCTTGCCTTTTGCAGGAATAGAAGACTTGCCATTCTCAGCCTTCTGCTTCCTTCCATTCCCAGGTTTAGGATCGGAATTGGATGTAGCTGCTAAGTTGGCTTCACCACCCGTAGGAGTTTCCCTGATAAGAATTTCATGCTCTTGTAACTACTTCTTTAGCTCTATTACGGTCACATTATGTCTATTGCTCAAATTGTTTGAAGCTTTAAACGGGATGAACTCCATTCACAAAGTCTCAAAAACCATAGTTATCTATGACTCAGCATCGATATCAACTCCATGGGCTTGAATCTAAGCGAGATAACCCATGACTAACATGATAAGTCCTTCATAGGTGTCCCCGGTCTTTGTTTGTAGTTCTAAAGTTTTCAAAGTGCCCCTTACTGCTTTGTTTTAGCCAGGCCTCTAAACATGTCTTCAAGATTATGCGTGATCTACTTCATAGCCTCATAATTTTTATGTTGAGCCTACAACATGTTATATTCATGCTAGTCATAACATAACAGCGGGCTTGATCGTTAGCATCTTTCTAGCGATCATATGTTTAGATTTGCCCATTAGTGGATTCCCTAGTAGGTTCGGGAGGACACGGTGTCGTTAGCTCAAATTTTAGTTTCTCAAAGGCTAGGATGATATTCAGGTTCCTTTTCCAATCATTATAATTCTCGCTGGTAAGTTGGTTTTGTCAAGTATTGAAGATAAAGCGTTTTTAAACATTTTAATCTACAATAAAGAATTATATACCAAATATAAGCAAACAATCCATAACAGATTGTAAGAAAACATAATCAGCTAAGCAAACAACTATGTTTATGTGTCACAACCTTGAAAATATCACAACCTTATAATGATAATTCCTAACTCAGAATTCAACAAGCTACCTAGGGGAGACTTGTCAAACTCAATTAGAAACATGGATCCCCTCCTAATTAATATATGCTATCGAGAACTCGTATGATCTAGTATTTATTAATAATCATTTTCTTTGGCCATTAATTTTATTAACAGAGCTCCTAGGGAGATTAATAAGAAATTAACTTAAGTGTGTAACCATCGTTTCAATTATTTTATTCATGATTTATAATCACCACCTAGGGGTGTGTAACGATAAATTATGCTAAAATATCTTATCCTTTCGGAGATCTGACCTGTTACATGATGAAGCCCTTTCTAAGGATCAGAACTACCATATGCTACCTATGGACCAACGATGGAGGCCATAGGTACTCTCTTTAAAAGCCTTCTCCCACTCAATCTTTTGCAAAGACTATTATGTTGTCTATATCTCTTTGGGGAGATGGTTGTCTTAACCATCGAAGGTAGACTCTGTGAATAGTCATAAGTGACGATGTATTAGATCGGGACATAAAGTGAACTGATTTGGATTAATAATTCTGTCTCAGTAAATCGATTCACTTTAGACAATCATTTGTATTGTATCTTAATCTTGAGATGAATAGTAGGCCTGTTGTCTTGACTTATGTCTTTTGATGTACCAAAGGGTGACATCTATATTTTTATAGTGGTACGTATGCCGATACGTTGGAGGCATGACTCTTGATAGTGTAGACCTGTTATTCATAGATATGGAATCCATAGCTCCTCTTTAGGAGTAGTTGATATCCTCTTATATGCGTTATCCTGTAATTGAAAAACTGGAGCGCTCAACCATTTGGATACATAGGTGTAACCAAATGGTATACTGTCTTTGGATGGTAAGTTTTTCAATGGTGAGATAATTAAACGTAAGATAAAAATAATCGAGAAGGTAAGACAAAACTTGTCATTAAACCGATTATGGATAATCCTATGGGGATACGATATATTATGATATGTCATCGAGACTTAGCTATATGGGCTTCATGATTCTATATAGTTCGAGAGTGTAGCTCCAAGCTTTTAGTGGAAGAGAGTTAGAGTTGATAATTATGAAATGTAAATCTAGGATATTCAGTTTCATAATTATCAGGAGCTTGAACTATATAGGTTCATCAGGTCCCCTTTGCTAGCTCATAAAAATCCTGTAACAATATGACGTGTTTTTCGAATAATTGGTGACTGATGTCAGATTTATCAAATTGTCTAAAATTTGGTAAAATCAGATAATTCATGTATTTTATTAGTTGAATTAATTCAAGATAAACTTGTTGAATTATCAAGATTAGATAATTCATGTCTGTTAATCGGTTGTATTAATTTTAAATTAATTCAAGATAAACTTGTTGAATTATCAGGAATATTTATTTTCCTAGAGATTATCTAGATATGGCTGTTTTAATTAGATAACTTCTCTATTAGATTATTTGAATTAAAACTAAGACTTTATCCTATAGAATCTTGGGTGGAGAATAAAAGATTCACTGGGATTTTTTATCGTAGGATCAGCATGCCGATCCTTAGGTTCAACCTGTTGATGGGGCAAATTCGGCATGCCGATTAGATAAATTAGCATGCCGGTCGTGTAATGAAAAGATCATGCATTTAGATGCAGATTTTATCAGATATCGATTCTAATTTGAATCTGTTTGAATTTTTAAGGCATTATCTGATAAGGTCTGACTCCTAGGCCTAACCTCTATAAAAAGGGAGTGAGTCTCATTATTATTTAGATCAATTAAGAGATTAAGAGTAAAACTCTGCTAGTAAGATTCTAAAAACTCCTTGAGAGCTCTTGTTCACAAATCACGAACATTAGCTTTGGGTTCTCTCAATTGGTTGGAAGAAGAGTCGCTTGGTGGAAGAGCTGTATGTGTGAGCCCGCACTCACTCCGATTGTGGATAGAGAATAGTAAAGAATGCCAGTTGGTTGAGGTCCTTTTGAAACGTTACTTCTCTTCACTGATTATGGAAGCTTTTTGGCATTAACAAGGTTAGTAAGATCAAGTTAATTTATGCATATAGTGTGTCAAACTTGTGCTTTTAAAAAATACTTTGATATAAAAAATTTTAAAATTTCGCTGTGTACTATTTTTCTAATAATTAGTATCAAAGCATAGGGTTTTTACATAAATTTACAAGTTTGTGATTAAACTATGTGTATAAATTATGTGATCTTGAACTCTCCTATGCTTGAATTTAATTTTATAGAGAGTTGACACTATAGGGTCTCTATATATTTTTATGTTGCCATAGATTTTGTGGTGAATATTTATTAATTAATTGTGGTTAATTAAATTATTATTTAATTATTTATTAATTAATTAATTTATACCATTTATATGTAACACCCCGAATTTAATTAAGTGATATTAGTGTGTAAACTGGTAGATTAATGTGTCATGATAAATATTTTAATCTTAATTTGATCATTTTGTGAAATTTCTAAATTAATGTTATTTTTTATTCTTTTAATGATTTTTAGTTACTCTTAATTATTTTTATTTGTTATTTTGAATTTTGGAACAAAACAATTTGTCAAATGCCAACCACGTCCTTTTTCAAAACCACGGGTGGTACATGGTTTTCTTTCACTGATTTTGCTTTCCCTTTTGCTTATTTAACCTCTCTCTCTCTTTTTCTTCCATCATTCTCACCCAGCTCTCCCTCTCACTCTCCCTCTCGTCTCTCTCCTCCTCTCTCTTTTTACCTTCTCTTTCTTTTGATTCAAAAGCTTTTGAGTTTAAACTTCAACCCTCAGTCAAATTGGAAGCTTGGAAACGTGATTTAGCAACTACAACCTCGAATCAAAGCTTAAATCTAGGTTAGTTTTTAAATTTCAAACTTTTTCTAAATTTTTTTATTTTCTTAGCATTTTGAAATTCAAGCCTATTTGAGCTTAGAAAACTTTTAATCTAAGTTAGAGAAACTTAAAACATCTAGAATCTAAGCTTAGTTTGATTAAAAACAGATTTAAATCAAGATTTTCTATTTTTCTTTATTTTTTTGATTTTTAGATTTTCTTAGATTTTTTATGTAAATCTTGTTTAAACTAGTTTGAAGTATTCTAATATGTTTTTCTATCATCTATGAGTGTTTTTCATGCTTGGGAATTGAGAAAAACAGGTGAAAATGAGGATTTGGGCTTGGGGAGCCCGAGACCTGTGCTTGGAAAATTCTAGAATTTTTACAGTTCGACAGGCCAAACTCATACCTTCGGCAGGCCAAACCTAGAAAGGTTCGGCCGATCAGACCTAATTTGTCGGTAGGCCGAACTGAATAATTTGGTAGGTCAGACCAGGGGGATCGACAGGCCGACCGGGCATAGTAAAAATTTATCATTTTTCACCCGTTTTCACCAGTTTTGAACCCCGATTGAGATTTCAACTTTATAATATGATTTTGCGAACCCAAATGGCGCACTAGGACACCATGAGATAGTTTAGCAACATGGCATATCTTAAGCTAGATACTGATAAACTTAGTTCCTATTTAAGGTTGCTAGTCGTTCTGTGGAGCTAACGTATAGTGGAGCAAGACTATGGTGTGGACACTAGCACAATTATTGAGGTAGGACTTCTACTCTTTCCTTGGTAGTCTAATTTTTAAATGATTTTGGACTCAAAAGGATTTGGAAGCAAGCTAAACGCCTAGAGAACAACGGGAACATTAACTGGGACAGGTTCAAGGAGTTGTTCTATGATTGTTACTTTCTGCAAGGATATCGAGACCAGAAGGCTACTAAATTCTATAGATTGCAGCAGGGTGATATGTCAGTTTGGGAGTATGAGGCAAAGTTTAATGAGTTGGCTAGGTTTGCTCCATCAGTAGTGGCATTGGAGCGTGAGAACTGTATTAAGTTCCAAGAAGGGCTTAAGGCTTTTATTCAATGATAAGTGGTTGCCTTATGACTCAAGAATTTTGGTGAGCTTGTGTCGTTAGCAATATCTATGAAAAGTGATTATACACACTACTATGAGGATCGAGTAAGGACATCCAGAGGACCACAAAGGAGAGGTAGGAAGAGCACCAGCAGCTGTCCATCTCAAGGGAAGAGTCAACAGGGTAACGTGAACAGTAAGAGCAGCAGTTCATCCAGCAGCAGGCGCAGCAATCCCTATAGCTTCCATTGCCACTATTACAAGCAGCCAGGACATATCAAGAGGAACTGCCCAATCAGGAGTGCTCGTCTAGGATTTTAGGTCGGAGAAGGTGCCAGTCATCAGCCTTAACCTTAGACTTTACCTCTGCCTCAACAATTCCCTTAGCTGCAGTTCCATCAGTTCTCTCCCCAGCAACTACCATACCTAACATAAGGACACCAGCCGTAGAACTTCCAACACAATGCCCCTCAATATTGAGTGTTGAGTACCGCCAGCATGCAGTCAACTCTGTCGCAACAATATTGGCTGACTAACCTAGGACTTAGCAATGTCGATAGAGGAAAAGGAAAAGCTCTAGTTCAGGTTCACACTATGACATCAGGGAGCTCGGATGCCCAGACCAGTAACGCGGTTGTCGATAGTACGATTCTAGTCTCTCAGTCCTTAGCCTATGTTCTATTTGATACTAGTGCCACTCATTCTCTCATTTCAAGCTCTTTTGTACATGCCTTAGGATTAGAGATAGAAGAGTTTGATAAGCCTATAGTTATAGCCTCACCCTTAGGGCGGGTGTGTGTAAACTGTATATGTAAATCTTGTAAAATAAAGATTGGGGATGAGATTCTGAAGAGTGATTTGGTTGTAATCCCTATGAGCTCATATGATGTAATCCTGGGAATGAACTAGTTGTCCAGATACAGTGCAGTTGTGGATTGCCAACTTAGGAGAGTGACTTTAATATCTGATGAGGGGACGACGATCACTTACTAGGGTGGTAATGATCGAATAATGAGTGAGCGTCTTATGAAGACATGTCTCTGAGGATGAAAGAACCTAGCTTGCTATGCCTTCCTCATGAACCTAGAAAGGGAGTCTAGTGCCTCGTGAAAAAATGCAACAATACCAGTGGTGGATGAATTTGAAGATGTCTTCCCCGACGAGTTGTTAGGATTGCCACCACATCGAGAGGTTGAGTTTAGTATCGAGCTACTTTCGAGAACAACACCGATTTCTATAGCACCTTATTGGATGGCTCCAACAGAGATGAAGGAATTAAGAAAGTAGCTTTAGGAGCTTGCTGACAAGGGATATATCCGGAATAGCACGTCACCAGTGGGGGGCACCAGTTTTATTCGCTAAGACGCATGATGAAACTCTTAGGTTGGGCATTGACTATCGATAGCTAAATCGAGTCACTGTGAAGAACAAGTATCCTCTGCCCAGGATCGATGAATTGTTTGATCAGTTGGAAGGTTCGTGGTACTTTTTGAAGATAGATTTGCATTTATGATACCAACAACTTAGGATTAAAGAAGAGGACATCCCTAAAACAGGTTTCAGGACACATATGGACACATTGAGTTTTTGGTGATGCCGTTTGGATTGACAAATGCTCCAGCAGCTTTCATGGATCTAATGACTAGGATATTTAGGCCTTACCTGGATTAGTTTGTGATCGTATTTATCGATGATATCTTGGTCTACTCTAAGACTTAGGAGGAACATTAGTAGCACCTCAGAATCGTACTTCAAACTCTGCGGGAGCACCAGTTGTACGTCAAGAAAGAAGAGTGTGAGTTTTGGTTGATAGAAGTCAAGTTTCTAGGACATGTTATTTTCAAGCAAGGTATCTCAATGTACCCGTCTAAGGTAGAAGCCATAGTGGAGTGGGAACAACTAAGGAATGTGGCAGAAATCTGTAGTTTCTTGGGACTCACAGGATACTATAGGAAATTTGTGAAGGACTTCTCAAAGATAGCAGCGCCACTGACAAGACTGACTAGGAAGAACGTTAGATTTGAGTTCCAAGAGTTAAAGAATCAGTTGACTACACTTCGGTGTTGATTATTCCAAATAGTGAAGAGCCATATGAAGTTTACACAGATGCCTCAAGACACGGACTAGGATGCGTGTTGATGCAACATGGATGTATGGTGGCATATGGATCGAGACAACTACGACCTCATGCGTGGAACTACCCTACTCATGACTTAGAGCTTGAAATAGTGATTCATGTGCTGAACATCTAGAGATGTTATTTATATGGGGTGATATTTCAAGTTTTCTCTGACCATAAGAGTTTGAAGTATCTGTTCACTCAAAGGGATCTAAACTTGAGGCAACGAAGGTGGATGGAATACATGGAATATTTTGATTTCACGCTGTAGTACCATCCCAGAAAAGCTAGGTGGTCGTTGATGCGCTCAGCCAAAAATATTTAGGGATTCTTGCTTGTTTGGTTCTCGAAGATTGGAAAAGGAACGCAATAGTAAGTGAATATGAGTTGTAGTACAACAAAGATTACGATTGAGTTTTGGTGTACCATATGGAGTTGACCCCAACTCTTGTATAGATGGTGAAACATAATCAGTGGTGAGACCAACATCTGTAGGGAATCTGGACATGAATTCAAAATGGGGAGCAATTTAACGAATGGAGGATACGTGCCGATGGATCGTTGTACTTCAGGAAGCACCTAGCAGTTTTAGCAATCGCAGAAGTGATGAAGGCCATGATGAAGCCCACAAGTCTCAGTTCGCCATTCATTCAGGAAGCACAAAGATGTATTGCAATCTAAAAAGGCAATACTGGTGGAGAGGCATGAAGAAGGATGTCTGGGAATACTGGCCAAGTGTGTGACTTATCTTCAGGTAGCAGGTCAGCTTCAGTCGCTTCCTATTCTAGGGTGAAAATAGGAGCATGTCATAATGGATTTTCTTACCGGATTGCTGAGGACAGAGCAACGACACGATGCAATTTGGGTCATGGTCGATAGGTTATTAAAATTAGCGTATTCTATCCCTTTCAGGTCGACATGTTCAAGGAGAGTTCTCGAGGAGCTATACCTGCAGAGCATTGTGCGGTTGCACGGAGTTCCTTTGTCCATCACATTTGATAGAGACACCAGATTCAATGCCAAGTACTATAGGAGTTTTCAGGAAGCCTTGGGTATGGATTTGAACTTTAGCACGACATTTCATCCATAGACCGATGGGCAATCTAAGTGGGCCATTCAGATTCTCGAAGACATGCTACGTGCAAGTGTGTTAGATTACTGTGGGAATTGGAAGAAGCACTTGCATCTGATAGAGTTTGCGTACAACAACAGCTACCAAGCGAGCATTGGTATGGCACTGTTCGAAGCATTATATGGGTGAACGTGTCGGTCACTGGTATGTTGGGCAGAATCGGAAGACAGGATCATTCTCCGACCAAATGAGATTCACGACAGCAATGAGAAGGTCGTCGTGATACAAGAATGGTTGAAGGTAGCTCAGAGTCAACAAAAGAACTACGTGGATTGACAACATCGACCTTTAGAATTCGAGGTAGGAGATTTTGTTCTTGTAAAGGTATCACCTCGTAGAGGCATCACACGATTCAAGGTAAGTGGTAAACTCACGCTGAGGTATGTTGGACCGTTCGAGATCACTTAGCATGTCGGTGTTGTCACTTATCGGCTCGATCTTTAGCCTAAACTCTCTCATGTTGACGATGTATTTCATGTGTCGATGCTTCAAAAGTGTCTACCTAAGCAGAACAAGATAGTCTCATTTCATGACGTGCAGATCCAAAAAGACACGACATACGAGGAAATGTCGGTTTGATGAAGGAGATCAACTTACGATGCTGTGATATATCTTTAGTGAAGGTCGTGTGGCAACATCACAGGGTTGATGAAGCCACCAGGGAATTAGAATCGACTATGCGGGAGTTGTATCCACATCTATTTTGCTTTTGAATTGATTTGTAAATTTCAAGGGCGAAATTTCTTTTAGGGGTGGAGAGCTGTAACACCCCAAATTTAATTAAGTGATATTAGTGTGTAAAATGGTGGATGAGTGTGCCATGATGAATGTTTTCAACTTAATTTAATCATTTTGTGAAATTTCTAAATTAATGTTATTTTTTATTCTTTTAATGATTTTTAGTTACTCTTAATTATTTTTATTTGTTATTTTGAATTTTAGAACAAAACAATTTGTCAAATGCCAATCACGTCCTTTTTCAAAACCGTGGGTGGTACACGGTTTCCTTTCACTAATTTTGTTCTTCCTTTTGCCTATTTAACCTCTTCCTCTCTCTTTTTTTTTTCCCTCATTCTCACTCAGCTCTCTCTCTCACTCTCCCTCTCGTCTCTCTCCTCCTCTCTCACTGCCTTTCTCTTTTTGTCTTCTCTTTCTTTTGATTCAAAAGCTTTTGAGTTTAAACTTCAACCCTTAGTCAAATTGGAAGCTTGGGAACATGATTTAGCAACTATAACCTCGAATCAAAGCTTAAATTCAAGGTTAGTTTTCAAATTTCAAACTTTTTCTAAATTTTTTATTTTTCTTAGCATTTTGAAATTCAAGCCCATTTGAGCTTAGAAAACCTTTAATCTAAGTTAGAGAAACTTAAAGCGTCTAGAATCTAAGCTTAGTTTGATTAAAAACGGATTAAATCAAGATTTTCCATTTTCCTCTATTTTTCCTATTTTTGAATTTTCTATGCAAAGCTTGTTTAAACTAATTTAGAAGTGTTCTAATATGTTTTTCTATCATCTATGAGTGTTTTTCATGCCTAGGAATTGAGAAAAACAGGTGAAAATCAGGATTTGGGCTTGGGGAGGCCAAGACCTATGCCTGAGAAATTCTAGAATTTTCCCAGTTTGGCAGGCCGAACTTCATGTTCGGCAGGCTGGATTCATGAATCCGGCAGGCTGGACTCATACCTTCGGCAAGCCAAAACTAGAAAAGTTAGGTCAACTAGACCTGATTTATTGGCAGGCCGAACTGCATAGTTCGGTAGGCCGGACCAGGGGGACCGACAGGCTGACCGGGCATAGTGAAAATTTGTCTTTTTTCACCCGTTTTCATCGTTTTGAACCTCAATTGAGATTTTAACTTTATAATATGATTTTGCAAACCCAAATGGCACACTAGGACACTATGAGATAGTTTAGCAGCATGGGATATCTTAAGCTAGATAGTGATAAACCTAGTTCCTATTTAAGGTTGTTTGTGGTTCCGTGGAGCTAACGTATAGCGGAGAAGGATTGCGATGTGGGACACTAGCACGAGTATTGAGGTAGAACTTCTACCCTTTCCTTGGTAGCCTCGTTTTTAAATGATTTTGGCCTCAAAAGGATTTTAACAAATTGTTTTCAAAGATTTGTTGAAAAAAGAATTTTATTGATTGTTTTCATACATAGTAGATTGCAGTAATTTTGATAACGAACCTCATAATGTATGTAAATGAAAATACTTGGTAAAAAGATATTTTAATAATTAATAAAAATATTTAAATGAGCATGATGTCATATCAGAGATCAGGTCATGTAGCATGCGACCTTGGGGGCAGGTCCCGAAATCTAGCTGAACTACTTCGGTGGTGATAATTATGGTTTGCCCAAGAAAGATAAAAAGGTACTTTTTGGACGAACTGTTTTTAAAAGACATGTTTATCTGAGTTTAAATTATTTAACTTTGTTTTTTAATTGTTTCTTTGAAAGGTAAATTTTGTATTTAAATTATTTATTTGTTTTTAAAATTTAGTCCTACTAAGCCTTATGCTCACGTTTTATCTGTTTTTAAATTTTCCCCCTAGGTGGAATACAGCTTAGGATTGATGAAGGATCTGCAGACCAGACTTGTGAGCAATAGAAGACCCTGAGTAGGTGATTATATAAATTAATCAAGGCATGTATTATTTTCACTTCTCTTTCCATTTTGGGCTGTGGTTATAATTTAAACATTGTCGACACTGTGTGTGTACACAAGCCATGGGTCGATGGGACCCAACACGTAATTTTCCCTTTCCTTACATTTTATTTTCGTCTGTTTATCTTATTTGTTTAATTATTATAAATACTTGCTCAAAAAAGGTTTTAAATGATCACTTATTTCTTATTTAATTATATTCTTTAACTTATGTTTTAATTAAACTTCTTCTTAATTAACTCAATTAAACCGCCACGTCACCTTCTGCTCTCCGGGGCATGACATTATGGTTCCTTAGAGGTTAGAATCTGTATCTAGGTTTTTCATGTAATTAGATGGCGGACTATCATCTATATCTAGGAATTATTATTTAATTTTAAATTTGTGAGAATTTTGTACTTAAATAATCATTCAGAGAAGACGGATCTAAAAGATAGATGATGGCGTTTCCAGGTATTTCTTGAGTCTTTAATTTTATGTATTTGAAATGTTGAAAATAAAAGTGATAAATTGCATTAGAAACTTTATTTTCTAAAAAAGGTGGTTTCAACTCGATCGGCATGCTGAACCCTCCAGTTCGGTAGGCCGATGGTCACAAGATCGATGGTCTGAACGTGAGGTTTAGCAGGTTGTCTGCGAGGCAAAAATTCGGTGGCTCTGGCAGCAGGCCAAACTTTCCAGTTGAGTAGGCCAAACTTTCATGACCGACAAGCCGACCTAAAAGATTGGCAGGCCAATGGTCATGACCTGTAGGCTGATTGCATAGATCGGCTCGCCGGTAGAGAGCTGAAAATTATTCTAGAAAAGGTGCAGTTTTTGATGCAGTTTTAATTTTATTTTTTGGGATAATTTTGAGAAACATTAAAATTGGATATGACTAGAAATTTGGAGTATTCAATTCATACAGGATTGAAGACTTAAAGATGGGCATTACACGAAGAAGGATACAGCTTGAGGATTCAAGGATGAAGAATCAATAAAATGTTTTGATTATTCTCTTGTAATCTTTATTTTCTATTCTCTAGGATGGAACCACAATATTACGGTTATTTATTATTATTTTGCTTGATTGCTTTACTTGTCTGCATTATAATATGATTTGTCATGTATATTGATAACATGCTATATAGAATAGGGAGTGCCGCTGATATTAAAATTGTTCATGCATGTCTTTTGAAATAAAACCTTGATTTCAAAAGATTGAATGGGAGAAGGTTTTCGAAGAGAGGATCTAAAGCCTCCATCGTTGGTCAATAGGAAGAACATGCTGGTCCGACCCCTAGGAAGGGACTTCATCGTGTACCAGATTGGATCTCCGAGAGGATAAGGTATTTTAACATGATTTATCGTTGCACACCCCTAGGTGGTAATTATAAATCATGGATAAAATATTGAAACGATGGTTATGCACTTATGTTAATTTTATTATTAACCTCCCCTAGGAGCTTTGTTAATAAAATTAATGGCCAAAGAAATGATTATTAATATATGCTAGATCATACAGGTCCTAGATGGCATATATTAATCAAGAGGAGATCCGTGTTTCTGATTGAATTTGGCATGACTCCCCTAGGAGCTTGTTGAATTCTGAGTTGGGAATTATCATTTTAAGGTTTTGACATATAAACACATTTGCAAGTTTTTACATGATTGTGTTATCTAACTAAACTATCATTGTTGTTTGCTTATGTTTGGTATATGAGTCTTTATTGTAGATTAAAAAATGTCTAAAAATGCTTTATCATCGATACTTGACAAAAACCAATTAATCGGAGAGAATTATAATGATTGGAAATGGAACCTAGACATTGTCCTATTCTTTGAGAAACTAAAATTTGTGCTGACGACACATTGTCCTCCCGAGCCTATGAGAGATTCCACCAACAATCAATTCCAAGCATATGATTGTTGGAAAGATGCAAATGATCAAGCCTGCTGCTATGTTATGGCCAAAATGAACAACATGTTGCAGGCTCAACATGAGGATTATGAGACTGCTAAGTAGATTTTGGATAATCTGGAAGACATGTTTGGAGGCCAGGCCCTAACAAGCGGTAAGGGGTGCTTTAGAAACTCTTAAACTGTAAACAAAAGCTAGGGACGTCTGTGAAGGAGCACATGATGTTGGTCGTGGGTCACCTTTCTAAGTCACAAACCAATGGAGCCGACATCAATGCTAAAACACAGATGAATGTGGTCTTTGAGACTCTGTCAAAGGAATTTATTCCATTTAGAGCTACTTTTAAGTTGAGCAGTAGATGGTATATGACCTTGACAGAGTTGATGAAACAATTATAGGAGTTCGAACTGCTGATCAAGGAGTCTTCTATGGGTGGAGAGGCCAATTTGGCAGTTGCTTCTAGTTTCAATCCTAACTCTGGGAATGGAAAAAAACAACGGGCCAAGAATGGGAAGTCTTCTATTCATGCTAACAACAAGAGCAAGAAGAAGAAGAAAAAAAAACCAAAGAAGCTAAATTGCTTCTTCTGCGGCAAGGTCGGGCACATCAAGAAGAATTGCAAAGACTTCCTTTCCCAAGGAGGTAGGGGTGATCTTCTATATTTAGAAACTTGTTTGGTTGACGAATCCAGTGACATTTGGGTCATAGATTCTGGTGCAACTAATCACGTTTGTGTTTCTCTGCAAGGGTTCAAAGAAACGAGAAGTCTACTCCGTGAAGACTTCACGCTTCAGACGGGTGATGGATCCTTGGTCTTAGCGAAAGTAGTGGGAGACATCCATCTGTATTTTGATAATTATAGGAATTTAATTTTGCGAGATTGTTTTTATGTTCCTAAATTTAAGAGGAATTTAATTTCTATAGCTTGTTTATTTAAATACTCCTATTTGGTTTTTTTTTAATAATAAAGTGGTGATTCGTAAAAACAAATCTTTTATCTATTTCGAATGGATGCAAAATAATCTATATTTTATCAGACCTAAAATGGACTTACTGCTTAAGGTTGAGATAAGTGATAATAATTCTAAAAGTCTTAAAACTTCTCACTCTAATAAGATTTATCTTTGGCATTTGCGCTTTGGTCATATTAACCTAAATAGGATTCGAAGGATGGTAAAGGATGGACCTTTAAGTCACTTAAAGGTGGAACCTATACCTTAATGTGAATCTTGTTTGGAGGGTAAAATGACCAAAAGACCATTCAGGTCTAAGGGCAAAAGGGCCGAAGGGATCCTAGAACATGTGCATAGTGATGTTTGCAGATCGATGAACATCCGGGCACCAGGAGGGTATAAGTACTTCATCACTTCTATTGATGATTACTCAAGATATGGGTATGTGTACCTGATGCACCACAAAAGCGAAACTTTTGACAAGTTTAGGGAGTTTTGAGCTGAAGTGGAAAAGCAATTGGGTAGACCCATAAAGGCATTTTGATGAGGACATCGTTAGCAAGAGCAAGAGCACGTGGGATGAGACATATTCAGATCCAATTCAAGTTCCCATTGGTCTGGTTACTAGAGCTCGTGCAAAGAAGTTCAAAGAAATGCTTATTCGGCTGGTTCAAGCAACTTGGGCTTAAGTTATTGCATGGAGGCCCATTGAGGGAATTGCATGTGACATCCAGACCAACAAATGCATGATTCAAGTTCTAGAAGGGACCGAGTAATTTCCATTTCAGTTACTTTCCTGTTTTGAGGCGACAAGTGGTGAGAAGAATCAGCGATTTACCTTTTTAATGTCCAGTTTCCTTTTTCTTTTAGAAACATGCGTTTGTTTTATTTCTATTATTGTAAGGCTTTTAAGCCATTAAGGGAACTTACCTTATTTGCTTTAGCTTAGACGTTTTGGTAATTGATTTGCCCAAAATTCCATGGGCAATTAGGAGCTAAAAATTCACATAGGGGAAACCACTATATATTGTAATGAATTTCATTCAATGGAGAACATTTTTTAACACAAAATTTGAGGTTTAATTCTCTTCGGTTCTTAGATGAACTATTCAAACTTATCAAAAAATTCTGTGGCGTTCATAGACTCATCAATCAGTCCATCAATAGCTGATTGTGGCGTCCTCGCATACCAAGGTTCGTGCTTCTTGTTAGGCATCAGTTTGCGGTTCCATTCAAAACCTATTAGGAATTTTGATCTTGGAGACCAATTTTGGTTAGGGTCGCGTCAGTTCTTGGCAGGGTTCGTATCACATTTTGATCTGATCGAGGTGGAGAATATCTTTCTGATGAGTTCTTAGGACACTTATTAGAGAATGGGATTTTATTCCATTTGACTACGCAGGGCACTCAGCAGCAGAATGGCGTAACTGAAAAAAAGGAATAGGACCTTGTTGGACATGGTCAGGTCCATGATGAGTTATTCATCATTGCCTATGTCCTTTTAGGGATATGCACTACAAAACAGCATGTTATCTTTTGAACAACGTGCCTTCAAAATCGGTTCGTAAAACTTCTCATGAGTTGTGGATGGGCGAAAAAGACATCCTTAAACCATATTTGCATATAGGGATGTCTGGCTCATGTTCTGTTTAAGGATGCAAATAAGTTAGAAGCATGTTTGGAAGTTTGTGTGTTTGTGGGATATCCAAAAGGGACTAAAGGGGGTTATTTTTATAACCCAAAGGAAAATAAAGTCGTGGTTTCAACTAATGCAACTTTCCTTGAGGAGAGTTACATGGATGACTTTAAGCCTCGAAGCAAAGTGGTGCTTGAGAAGTGATCCAATCACTCAAGAAGTTCTGAATGAAACCATGCCAATTAGTGTAGAAAAACCAAACGAACCCGAACAACAACCTAAGGGGCTTCGGTGTAGTGGGAGGATCGGGCTTCAACCCAAAAGGTGTATGTTCAATGGGAAGGCCTTTTTGGCTGAACCGGATGAACATGACAAGAATCCTTACACTTATGCAGAGGCTATGGAGGATATTGATTCGAAACTCTAGATAGAGGCCATGAACATAGAGATGAAGTCTATGGAGACTAATCGGGTCTAGGAGCTTGTGGACCTTCCCTGAAAGGGGTAAAACCTATATGGTATAAGTGGATCTTTAAGAGGAAAAGAGGAGTGAATAGAACGGTTGAAACCTTTAAGGCTAGACTAGTAGCTAAGGTTTACACGTAAAAGCAAGGAATAGATTATAAGGAAACCTTTTCTCCAGGCAGCCATACTTAAGTCCATCTGGATTCTCTTGTCCATAGCTACCGCTCTCAACTATGAGATTTGGCAGATGGATGTCAAGACAGCTTTTCTAAATGGCTATCTTGATGAGTCCATTTATATGGAGCAACAAGATGGGTTCAAGGTCAAGGGTCAAGAGGGCAAGGTTTGTAAGCTACTAAAGTCAATTTATGGACTTAAGCAGGCTTCCTGTTCTTGGCACATAAGATTTGATCAAGTGATTAAGACTTATGGGTTCTCAAAAAATGTGGATGAAAAATGTGTGTACAAACACATTAAGGATGGAAAGGTGGTCTTTTTACTGCTCTATGTAGATGACATTCTGCTAATTGGCAATGAAGTTGGGGCATTATCATCGGTCAAATTATGGTTGACCAAGCAGTTTGACATGAAGGACTTGGGTAAGGCTAATTTTGTTCTTAGTATCTAGATCTTTTGGGATAGGAAGAACAAAATAATAGCTTTGTCACAAGCTAGCTACATAGATAAAATTCTCAAGAGGTCTACAATGCTGAATTCCAAGAAAGGTGGGCAACTATTTAGGTCTAGAATTACTCTTTCTAAGAAATACTCTCCAAAGTCTGAATCAGAAAGAGAATACATAAAGAAGGTCTCTTATGCTTCTGTGGTGGCTAGTCTCATGTATGCCATGCTTTACACACAACCGAATATTTGTTATGCGGTCGGGATTGTAAGTCAATTTCCAGCAGATCTGAGACTAAGCCACTAGGTTGCGGTAAAGCTTATTTTCAAGTACTTAAGAAGGACTCGAGGGCATATGCCTATACATTCAGGTGAGGACTTAACTCCTCTATGATATATTGACTTGGATTTTCAATCCTGTCTGGATTCGAGAAGATTGACTTTGGGTTTTGTGTTTACTCTAGGCGGCGGTGCCATCAGTTGAAGCAGTGTGAAACAAGATTGCACTTCAGATCAATGATGGGGGCTGAGGATGTGGCAGCTAGTAATACTTCGAAAGAAGCAGTGTGGCTTTGTAAGTTCCTTGGGGATCTTGAGTAATTCCTGGTATGGATGAGGTGGTATCATTGTACTATGATAATAGTGTGGCAGTTGCTAAAGCTAAAGAACTAAGATTTCACAAGAAAAGTAGACGTATTGATTGGAAGTATCATATAATAAAGGACTTCAATGAGGGCGGGCATGTCATGATGTGCAAAATCACGTCAGAGGACAATTTACCTGATCCATTTACGAAGACACTTACTGGGGGAGTCTTCGAGAAACATTTAGAAGCTATGGGGATCTGAGATTTGTCATATTTACTCACTTAGTGCAAGTGGGAGATTGTTAGATGTGTATGCCCTAAGGAGTAAAAATGTAATATGTTTTTAGAGACTTTTATATCAATAAAGAATTTATTTATTATTTATACACCAAATCTTGTCCTCTTTATATTCATATTTGTTGAATGTATGTTAAGCAAACAAAAGTCTAAGATTGTCGGTCTAAACCTTTAAGAATTGGGCATATGATGGACAGATTATGCGAAAGACATGATTCTTAAGGTGATGGTCTAAATCATAAGATCCACAATCGAGAGAATAAAGTTGGGCGCTTTATTCATGCAAGATTTTTATGTTGCTTATATCCCTAATGGGAGATGGTTTGTCTTGACCATCGGAGGTAGGACTCTGTGAATAGAAACATTGGGACATAAAGTGAATTGATTTAGATTAATAATTCTGTCTCAGCAAATCGATTCACTTTAGACAATTATTTGTATTGTATCTTAATTCTGAGATGAATAGTGGGCTAGTTGTCTTGACTTATGTCTTTTGATGTACCAAAGGGTGACATCCACATTTTTATAGTGGTACGCATGTCGGTACATTGGAGGCATAACTCTTGATAGCATAGACCTGTTATTCATAGATATGAAATCCATAGCTCCCTTTTAGGCTAGTTGATATCCTCTTAAATGCGTTATCTTGTAATTGGAAAACTAGAGCGCTCAACCATTTAGATACATAGGTGTTAACAAATAGTATACTATCTTTGGATGGTAAGTTTTTCGATGGTGAGATAATGGAACGTAAGATAAAAATAATCAGGAAGGTAAGACAGAACTTGTCCTTAATCTAATTATAGATAATCCTATGGGGATACGATACATTATGATATGTCATGGAGACTTAGCTATATGGGCTTCGTAATTCTATATAGTTCAAGAGTGTAGCTCTAAGCTTTTAGTGGAATAGCGTTGGAGTTGATAATTATGAAATATATATTTGCGATATTGGGTTTCATAATTATCGGGAGCGTGAACGATATAGCTCCATTAGGTACCCTTTGCTAGCTCATAAAAATCCTGTAACGATATGACATGCTTTTTCAAAAATTGGAGACTTATGTCAGATTTATCAGATTGGCTAAAATTCTGTAAAATCAGATAATTCATGTTTGTTTATAGGTTGAATTAATTTTGTGATAAAATTAATTCAAGATAAACTTGTTGAATTATTGGGATAAGATAATTCATGTCTGTTTATCAGATGGATTAATTTTGAATTAATTCAAGATAAACTTGTTGAATTATCAAGAATATTTATTTTCCTAGAGATTATCTAGATATGACTGTTTTAATTAGATAACTTCTCTATTAGGTTATTTGAATTAAAACTGAGACTTTATCCTATAGAATCTCGGGTGGAGAATAAAAAATTTGCTGGGATTTTTTATTGCAGTTTTGGCATGCCAATCCTTAGGTTCGGCTTGCCGATGGGGCAAGTTCGACATGCCAGTTAGACAAATCGGCATGCCAGCCATGTGATAAAAAGATCACACATTTAGACACGAATTTGATCATATATCGATTCTAATTTGAACCTAATTTGAATTTTTGAGGCATTATCTAATAAGGACTGACTCCTGGGCCCAACCTCTATAAAAAGGGAGTGAGTCTCATTATTATTTAGATCAATTGAGAGATTAAGAGTGAAACTCTACTGGTAAGATTCTGAAAACTCCCTGAGAGCTCTTGTTTACAAAATCATGAACACTAGCTTTGGATTCTCTCAATTGGTTGGAAGGAGAGTCACCTTGTGGAAAAGCTATACGTGTGAGCCCACACTTACTCCGATAGTGGATAGATAATAGCAAAGAAGGCTAGTTGGTTGAGGTCCTTTACGAATGTTACTTCTCTTCATTGATTGTAGAAGCTTTTAGCTATTTATAAGGTTAGTAAGATCTGGTTAATTTATGCATATAGTGTGTCAAACTTATGTTTTGGAAAAATACTTTGATATAAAAAATTTTAAAATTCTGTTGCGGACTGTTTTTCCAACACTAGTTACATGAAAAACCTAGATACACATTCTAACCTCTAAGAAACCATAACTGGCATAAATTAATTAATTAATAAATAATTAAATAATAATTTAATCAATCATAATTAATTAATAAACATTCACCACATAATCTCTTGACAACATATAAATATATAGAAACCCTAGAGTGCTAAATCCTAAAAAATTAAATTCAAGCACGGGAGAGATCAAGATCACATAATTTATATATATAGCATGATCACAAACTTGTAAATTTTCGCAAAAAGCATGGCCTTGATACTAATTGTTGGAAAACGAGTACGCAATAGAATTTTAAAAAATTTAAGTTAAGAGTATTTTCAAAAACACGAGTTTGACATGGTATATACATAAATTAATCAGATCTTACCAACCTTTGCATGCCGAAGAGCTCCTGCATTCTATGACGAGAAGAACGCTCCAGAAGAGTCTCAACCAACTGGTCTTCTTTGCTATTCTCTATCCACGATCAGAGTGTGTGTGGGCACAGTTCGTTTAGCTTTTCCTCGATGACTCTCCTTCCAACCAATTAAGAAGACCCAAAGCGAAGGTTCGTGATTGCCAACAAAAGCTCTTAGGGAGTTTTCAAGTATCTAACACTATAGTACTCACTCTTACCTTCTCAACTGATTTGAATAACTCAAAAAACTCACTCGTTATTTATAGAAGTCATACCTAAGGTTGGTCATTATCAAATAAGGCCTCAAAAATTCGAATCTAGATCAACTTCTGATAAAATTGCATCAAAAACACGTGATCAAATTATTGTTAGATCGGCAGGCCGAACTAACGGATTGGCCTTCCAAACTTGCGATAATATGATCTATAAGTATCTTTTATTTTCTACCCAAGATTCTTTGGATAGAGCCTCATTTTTAATTCAAATAACCTAATAAAAAAGTTATCTGATTAAAATAGTCATATCTACGTAATCTCTAGGAAAATAAATATTCCCGATAATTCAATAAGTTCATCTTGAATTAATTTACAAAATTAATTCCATCGATAAACAAACATAAATTATATGATCCTATCAAATTTTAGCTAATCTAACAATTTACCATAAGTCACCAATTTATTGGAAAAGCACGCCATATCATTGCAAGATTTATTATAAGCTAGCTAAGGGGACTTGATGGACCTATATGGTTCACGCTTCAATAATTATAAAATATAATATTCCCAGATGCACATTTTATAATTATCAACTCTAACACTACACCGCTAAAAGCTTAGAGCTATACTCTCAAATTATATACAATTACGAAGCCCATAGTAGCTAAGTGTCTATAACATATCATATGTTGGAAAAATAGTACGTAGCATAATTTTAAAAAATTTTACATCAAAGCATTTTCCAAAACATAAATTTGACATGCTATATACAGAAATTAACCAGATCTTATGAACCTTTGTATGCTAAAGAATCCTCGCAAAACGTGAAGGGAAGTAACGTTCCAGAAGAGCCTCAACCAACTAGTCTTCTTTGCTATTCTCTATCCACGACCGGAGTGAGTGCGTGCTCACATATACAGCTCTTCCACCAAGTGACTCTCCTTCCAACCAATCGAGAGAACCCAATGCAAGTGTTCGTAATTTGTGAACAAAAGCTCATAGAGAGTTTTCAGATTCTCACCAGCAGAGTATCACTCTTAATCTCTCAATTGATCTAAGTAACTCCTAAGACTTACCCCTTTATATAGAGGTTGAGCCTAGGGTCAGTCCTTATTAGATTAGGTCTCAAAAACTCAAAACAGAATCAAGTTCAGATCAATATCTGATAAGATCTACGTGAAAACATGTAATCTTATCCTTCGCTCATCGGCAAGCCGAACAGGCCCCATCGGTAGGCCGAACTTGAGGATCGGCATGCCAAACTGCCAAAAAAAATCTTAGCAAATCTTTTATTTTCCACCCAAGATTCTATAGGATAAAGTCTCAGTTTTAATTCAAATAACACAATAGAGAAGTTATCTGATCAAAACAACTTTATCTAGATAATCTCTAAGAAAACAAATGAATTCCCAATAATTCTACAAGTTTATCTTGATCTAATTTATCCAAAATTAAATCAACCAATAAACAGACAAGAATTATCCGATCGCAATAATTCAACAAGTTTATCTTGAATCAATTTTATCACAAAATTAATTCAACTGATAAACAAACATGAATTATCTGATTCTTCCAAATTTTAACCAATCTGATAAATCTGACATAAGTTATCGATTATTGGAAAAGCACGTCGTATTATTACAGGATGTTGTGATCTAGCAAAGGGGACCAAATAGACCTACATAGTTCAAGCTCTTGATAATTACGAAACCCAATATCCAAGATATCTATTTCATAATTATCAACTCTAATGCTACTCCACTAAAAGCTTGGAGCTGCACACTCGAACTACATAGAATTACAAAGCCCGTATAGCCAAGTCCCCATGACATATCATAGTGTATCATATCCCCATATGATTATCCATAATTGGCTTAAGGACAAGTTCTGTCTTACCTTTTCGATTATTTTTATCTTACGTTCCATTATCTCACCATAGGAAAACTTACCATCCAAAGACAAGTATACCAATCGATTACACCTATGTATCAAATGGTTGAGCGCTCTAGTTTTCCAATTACAGGATAACGCATATAAGAGGATATCATTACTCCTAAAGAGGAGCTATAGATTCCATATCTATGAATAACAGGTCTATGCTATCAAGAGTCATGCCTCCAATATGCCAGCATGCATACCACTATTAAGATGTGGGTGTCACCCTTTGGTACATTAAAAGACACAAGTCAAGACAATAGTCGCACTATTCATCCTAGGATTAAGATACAATACAAATGATTGTCTAAAGTGAATCGATTTACCGAGACATAATTATTAATCCAAATCAATTCACGTTATGTCCCGATCCAACACATTGTCACCTATGACAACGTGCCAATGTTTCTATTCACGGAGTCCACCTCTGATGGTCAAGACAAACCATCTCCCAACAGGGATATAGACAACATAACAATCTTTACATGAATAAAGCATCCAAATTTATTCTCTTGATTGCGGATCTTATGATTTAGACCATCACCTTTAGAATCGTGTCTTCCGCATAATCCATCCATCATATGCCTAATTCTTAAGGTTTAGACCGACAGTCTCAGACTATTGTTTGCTTAACATACATTGAACAAATATGAACGTAAAGAGGACAAGATTTGGTATATAAAGAATAAATAAATTCTTTATTGATAAAAATGTCTCTAAAAACTTATTACATTTTTACTCCTTAGGGCATACATGTATAAAAATCTCCCACTTGCACTAAGTGAGTAAATATGACAAATCTCGCATCCCCATAGCTTCCACATACCTCTGGAAGACTCTCTCGATAAGTGTCTTCGTAAATGGATCAGCTAAATTGTCCCTTAACGCGATCTTGCACACTGTGACATGCCCGCCCTTAACAAAGTACTTTATCACATGATACTTTCGATCAATATGCTTACTCTTCTTATGAAATCTTGATTCCTTAGCATTAGCTACTGCTGCACTGTTATCATAGTATAATGATACCGCTTTATCCATACCAGGAACTACCTCAAGATCCCTAAGGAACTTGAGGAGCCACATTGCTTCTTTCGAAGCATTACTAGCTGCCACATACTCGCCCTCCATCGTCGAATCCGAAGTGCAATCTTGCTTAGCACATCTCCAACTGATGGCACCGCCGCCTAGAGTAAACATAAAACCTGAAGTCGATTTTCTAGAATCTAGACAGGATTGAAAATCTGAGTTAGTATATCCTAGATGAGTCTGGTCCTCACCTGAATATACAAGCATATACCTTTGAGTCCTTCTTAGGTACTTGAAAATATGCTTTACCACAACCCAATGGTTAGGCCCTGGTTCTGCCTGAAATCGACTAACAATCCCGACCGCATAACTAATATCTGGTCGTGTGCAAAGTATGGCATACATGAGACTACCCACTGCCAAAGTATAAGGCACCTTCTTCATGTATTCTCTTTCTTCATAAGACTTTTGAGAGTCTTTCTTAGAAAGAGTAATTCTAGACTTAGATGTTTGCCCACCTTTCTTGGAATCCTGCATTGCAAACCGCCTAAGAATTTTATCTATGTAGCCGGCCTAGGACAAAGCCATCATTTTGTTCTTCCTATCCCGAAAGATCCGGATACCAAGAAAAAAATTAGCCTTACCCAAGTCCTTCTTGTCAAACTGCTTGGTCAACCATAATTTGATCGATGACAATGCCCCAATGTCATTGTCAATTAGCAGTATGTCATCTACATAGAGCAATAGAAATACCACCTTTCCATCCTTAATGTGTTTGTAACACATGGTTCATCCACATTTTGTGAGAACCCATAAGTCTTGATCACCTGATCAAATCTTATGTTCCAAGAACGAGAAGCTTGCTTAAGTCCATAAATTGACTTTAGCAGCTTACAAACCTTACCCTTTTGACTCGTGACCTTGAACCCGTCTAGTTGTTCCATATAAATGGACTCATCAAGATAGCCATTTAGAAAAGCCATCTTGCCATCCATTTGTCGAATCTCGTAGTCGAGAGCGGCAACTATGGACAAGAGAATCCGGATGGACTTAAGCATGGCTACAGGCGAAAAGATTTCCTCATAATCGATTCCTTCCTTTTGCGTATAACCCTTAGTTACCAGTCTAGCCTTAAAGGTTTTGACCTTTCCATCCACTCCTCTTTTCCTCTTGTAGATCCACTTACACCCTATGGGTTTTACCTCTTTGGGAAGATCCACAAGCCCCCAGACTTGATTAGTCTCCATAGACTTCATCTGAACGTTTATGGCCTCTGTTCAGAGTTTTGAATCAACATCCTCCATAGCTTCTGCGTAAGTATAAGGATGCATGTCATGTTCATCCATTTCAGCTAAGCAGACTTCCCCATTGAACATGTATCTCCTAGGTTGACGCCCGATCCTCCCACTACGCCGAAGCCCCAGGGTTTGTTGTTAAAGTTTGTTTGGTTTTTCTACACTAATCGGAACGGTTTCATTCGGAACCTCTAGAGTGATCGAATCACTCCTAAATTCCTCAAGCGCCACATTGCTTCGAGGTTTAAAGTCGTCCATGTAACTCTCCTCAAGGAAAGTTGCATTAGTTGAAACCACGACTTTATTTTCCTTTGGGTTATAAAAATAACCCCCTTTAGTCCTTTTTGGATATCCTACAAACACGTAAACTTTTGAACGTGCTTCCAACTTATTCGGATCCTTAAATAGTACATGAGTTGGGAATCCCCATATGCGAATATGGCTTAAGGATGTCTTCCTACCTCTCGACAACTCGTGAGGAGTTTTAGGGACCGATTTTGAAGGCACATTGTTCAAAAGATAACATGCGGTTTGTAGTGCATATCCCTAAAAGGATAAAGGCAATTCATCATGGACCTAATCATGTCCAACAAAGTCCTATTTCTTCTCTCCGCTATGCCATTCTACTACGGAGTGCCCGACACAGTCAAATGGGATAAAATCCCATTCTCTAATAAGTGTTCTAAGAACTCATCAGAAAGGTATTCCCTACCTCGATCGGATCAAAGTGCCTTTATGGGTCTACCTAATTGTTTTTCCACTTCAGCCCAAAACTCCTTGAACTTGTCAAAAGTTTTGCTTTTGTGGTGCATCAGGTACACACACCCACATCTTGAGTAATCATCAATAAAACTGACAAAGTACTCATACCCTCCTCGTGCCTGGGTGTTCATCGGTCTGCAAACATCATTATGCACAATTTCTAGAACCCCTTTGGCCCTATTGCCCTTAGACCCGAATGGTCTTTTGGTCATTTTACCCTCCAAACAAGATTCACATTGAGGTATAGATTCCACCTTTAAGTGACTTAAAGGTCCATCTCTTACCAACCTTTGAATCCAATTCAAGCTAATATGACCAAGGCGCAAATGCTAAAGATAAGTCTTATTAGAGTGAAAAGTTTTAAGTCTTTTAGAGTTATTATCATTCATCTTAGCATTAAGCAATAAGTCCATCTTAGGTTAGATAAAATATAGATTATTTTGCATCCATCTAGAACAGATAAAAGATTTGTTTTTACGAATCACCACTTTATCATTAAAAGAAACCAAGTAGTAGTCTTTAAATAAACAAGCTACAGAAATTAAATTCCTTTTAAATTTAGGAACATAAAAACAATCTTGCAAAAATAAATTCCTATAATTATCAAAATAAAGATGGACATCTCCCACTGCTTTCGTTGAGACTAAGGATCCATCGCCCATCCGAAGTGTGAAGTCTTCATGCAGCAGACTTCTCATTTCTTTGAACCCCTATAGAGAAACACAAACATGATTAGTTGCACCGGAATCTATGACCCAAATGTCGTTGGATTCCTCAACCAAACAAGTTTCTTAATAAAGAAGATCACACCTACCTCCTTTGGAAAGGAAGTCCTTGCAATGCTTCTTGATATGTCTGACCTTTCAACAGAAGAAGCACTTAAGCTTCTTTGGGTTCTTCTTCTTCTTCTTCTTCTTCTTGCTCTTGGTGCTAGTAAGAATAGAAGACTTCCTGTTTTTGGCCAGTTGCTTCTTTCTATTCCCAGAGTTAGGATTGGAACCAGAAGCAGCTACCATATTGGCGTCTCCAGTCGCAGGAGACTCCCTTATCAGCAGTTCAAACTCCTGTAACTGTTTCATCAATAACGTCAAGGTCATATCCCGTCAATTGCTCAAATTAAATGTAGCTCTAAACGGAATAAATTCCTTTGACAGAGTCTCAAAGACCATAGTCATCTGAGTTTCAGCATCGATGTTGGCTCCATTGGTTTGAGCCTCTGCGAGGTAACCCATGACCAACATCATATGCTCCTTTACAGATGTCCCTGGCCTCTATCTACCGTTTAGAAGTTTCTAAAGCACCCCTTGCCGCTTTGTTATGGCCTCGCCTCCAAACATATCCTCAAAATTATCCAAGATCTGCTTCACAGTCTTATAATTCTGATGTTGAGCCTGCAGCACATTATTCATGCTGGCCATAACATAGCAGCGAGCTTGATTATTAGCATCTTTCCAGCGATCATACGCTTGGAATTGCTCATTAGTTGAGTCTCCCGTAGGCTCGGGATGACAAAGGGTTGTCAATACATATTTCAGTTTCTCAAAGGATAGGACGATATCTAGGTTCTGTTTCCAATCGTTATAGTTCTCACCAGTTAATAAGTTTTTATCAAGTATCGATGATAAAACATTTTTAGACATTTTTAATCTACAATAAAGAATCACATACCAAATATAAGCAAACATATCATAATAATTTAGTAAGATAACACAATCATGTAAAAAATACAAATGTGTTTATGTGTCAAAACCTTGAAAATATCACAACCTTACAACGATAATTCCCAACTTAGAATTCAACAAGCTTCTAGGGGAGTCATGCCAAATTCAATCAGGAACATGGATCCCCTCTTGATTAATATATGCCATCCAAGACCCGTATGATCCAGCATATATTAGTAATCGTTTCTTTGGCCATTAATTTTATTAACAGAGCTCCTAGGGGAGGTTAATAATAAAATTAACTTGAGTGTATAACCATCATTTCAATATTTTATCCATGATTTATAATTACCACCTAGGGGTGTCTAACCATAAATCATGTTAAAATACCATATCCTTTTAGAGATCCAATCTGGTACATGATAGAAAACCCTTCCTAGGGGTTGGGACCACCATGTTCTGCCTATAGAGAAACGATGGAGGCCTTAGATCCTCTCTTCGAAAACCTTCTCCCACTCAATCTTTTGAAATCAAGGTTTTATTTTAAAAATATGCATGAACAATTTTAATATGAGCGACACTCCCTATTCTATATGACATGTTATCAATATACATGACAAATCATATTATAATGTAGACAAGCAAAGCAATTAAGCAAAGCTACAAGCAAAATAATAAATAATCGTAATATTATGGCTCCACCCTAAAGAATAGAAAACTAAGATTACAAGAGAATAATCAAAACATTTAATCGATTCTTCATCCTTGAATCCTCAAGCTGTGTCCTTCTTCATGTAATACCCATCTTCAAGTCTTCAATCTCGTATGAATCAAATACTTAATATTTTCGGTCATATCCAAATTTAATGTCTCTCAGAATTGTCCAAAAAATAAAATTAAAACTGCACCAGAAAAATTACACCTTTTCTAAAAATTTTCCAGCTCTCGGTCGGCAGGCCGATCTGGGTGATCGGCCTACCAGTCATGCTCCCTCGGCCTGCCGACACATGAAAGTTTGGCCTGCTGCCAGAGGTACCTAATTTCTACCCCACTGATGGCCTGTCGATCCTCATGTCTAGCTCGCCGATCTGTGACCATCGGCCTGTCGAACTGTGATGTTCGGCATGTCGACCGAGCAGAAATCTCCCATTCCAAAAAATACAATTTTTAATGCAATTCATCAATTTTATTTTCAACAATTCAAAAACATAAAATTAGAGACTCAGGAAATACCTGTGAGTGCCATCATCGTTCTTCTAGATCCGCCTTCTAGATCCGTCTTCTCCAAATGATTATTTAATTACAAAATTCTTACAAATTTAAAAATAAATAATAATTCCTAGACGGAGATGATAGTCCACCATTTAATTATATGAAAAACCTCGATACACATTCTAACCTCTAAGGAACCATAACTAGTGTAAATTAATTAATTAATAATTAATTAAATATCGATTTAATCAACCATAATTAATTAATGAACATTCACCACATAATCCATGACAACATAAAATTATATAAAAAGCTAGAGTGCCAACTCTCTAAAAAATTAAATTCAAGCATAGGAGAGATCAAGATCACAAAATTTATACATATAACATGTTCATAAACTCGTAAATTTATGTAAAAAAAAAACATGGCTCTAATACCAATTGTTGGAAAAATAATACGCAACGGAATTTTAAAAAATTTTACATCAGAGTATTTTCCAAAACACAAGTTTGACATGCTATATGCATAAATTAACCAGACCTTACTAACCTTTGCATGCTGAAGACTCGCAAAACGTCAAGAGAAGTCATGTTCCAAAAGAGCCTCAACCAATTGGTCTTCTTTGCTATTCTCTATCCACGACCGGAGTGAGTGTGAGCTCACACGTACAACTCTTCCACCAAGTGACTCTCCTTCCAACCAATCGAGAAAACCTAAAGCAAGTATTCATGATATGTGAACAAAAGTTCTCAGGGAGTTTTTAGATTCTCACCAGCAGAGTATCACTCTTAATCTCTCAATTGATCAAAGAAACTCTTAAGATTTACTCCCTTTATATAGAGGTTAAGCCTAGGGTCAATCCTTATCAGATTAGGTCTCAAAAACTTGAAACAGAATGAAGTTCACATCAATATCTGATAAGATCCATGTGAAATATGCGTAATCTTATCCTTCGCTTCGTCGACAGGCCGAACAGGCCCCATCAGAAGGCCAAACTTGAGGATCGACATGCTGAACTGTCGAAAAAATTCTTAGCGAATCTTTTAATTTCCACCCTAGATTCTATAGGATAAAGTCTTAGTTTTAATTCAAATAACCCAATAGAGAAGTTATTTGATCAAAACAACTTTATCTAGATAATCTCTAAGAAAATAAATGAATTCCAAATAATTCTATAAGTTTATCTTAATCTAATTTATCCAAAATTAAATTAACCAATAAACAGACAAGAATTATCTGATTATAATAATTCAATATGTTTATCTTGAATCAATTTTATCACAAAATTAATTCAACTGATAAACAAACATGAATTATCTGATTCTTCCAAATTTTAACCAATCTGATAAATCTGACATAAGTTACCAATTATTGGAAAAGCATGCCGTATCGTTACAGGATGTTGTGAGCTAGCAAAGGGACCAAATAGACCTACATAGTTCAAGCTCCCAATAATTATGAAACCCAATATCTCAGATATATATTTCATAATTATCAACTCCAACGTTACTCCACTAAAAGCTTGGAGCTACACTCTTAAACTATATAGAATTACGAAGCGCGTATAGCTAAGTCTCCATGATATATCACAGTGTATCCTATCCCCATATGATTATCCATAATCGGCTTAAGGACAACTTCTGTCTTACCTTCCCGATTATTTTTATCTTATGTTCCATTATCTCACCATCGAAAAACTTACCATCCAAAGACAGTATACCAATCGATTACACCTATGTATCCAAATGGTTGAGCACTCTAGTTTTCCAATTACAAGATAACGCATATAAGAGGATATCATTACTCCTAAAAAGGAGCTATAGATTCCATATCTATGAATAATAGGTCTATGCTATCAAGAGTCATGCCTCCAACGTACCAGCATGCATACCACTATTAAGATGTGGGTGTCACCCTTTGGTACATTAAAAGACACAAGTCAAGACAATGGGCCCACTATTCATCCTAGGATTAAGATACAATACAAATGATTGTCTAAAGTGAATCGATTTACCGAGACAAAATTATTAATCCAAATCAATTCACTTTATGTCCCGATCCAACACATTGTCACCTATGACAACGTACCAATGTTTCTATTCAGGGAGTCCACCTCCGATGGTCAAGACAAACCATCTCCCAATAGGAATATAGACAACATAATAATCTTTACATGAATAAAGTGCCTAACTTTATTTCCTCGATTGCAGATCTTATGATTTAGGCCATCACCTTAAGAATCATGTCTTCCGTATAATCCATCCATCATATGCCTAATTCTTAAGGTTTAGACCAATAGTCTCAGACTATTGTTTGCTTAATATACATTCAACAAATATGAATGTAAAGAGGACAAGATTTGGTATATAAACAATGAATAAATTCTTTATTCATAAAATGTCTCCAAAAACTTATTACATTTTTACTCCTTAGGGCATACATGTCTAACATCACAATGTGACCCATTCGTATAGGATATTCATAATTGGCTTAAGGATAAATTTCTTCTTACCTTTTCGACTGTTTTTATCTTACGTTCCATTATCTCACAATTAGAAAGCTTACCATCCAAGGACATTATACCATTTGGTTACACCAATGCATTCAAATGGTTGAATGTTACAGTTTTTTAATTAGAAGATAACACATATAAGAGAATATCATTGACCCCACCAATGAAGCTATGGATTCTATATCTATGAATAACAGGTCTATGCTATCAAGAGTCGTGTCTCGAACATACTAGTATGTGCACCATCATAAAGTCAGGATGTCACCCTTTAGTACATCAAAAGACATAAGCCAAAATAACAGGCCCATTAGTCATTTCAAGATTAAGATATACCACATATGATTATCTAAAGTGAATTGATTTTAACAGATAGAATTATTAATCTAAATCAATTCCACTTTATGTCCTGATCCAATACAACGTCAACCATGACAATGTATCAATGTTTCTATTCGTGGAGTCCAACTCCGATGGCCAAGACATGCCATATCTTATTAGGGATGTAGACAACTTAACAATCTTAGCATGAATAAAGAACTCAACTTTATTTCCTTGATAGCGGATCTTGTGATCTAGATCATCACCTTTAGAATCATGTCTTTTTTACAATCTGTCGATCGTATGCCTGATTACTAAAGGTTTAGACTGATAGTCTTAGACTTTTGTTTGCTTAACATAATTCAACAAATATAAATGTAAAGAGGACAATATTTGGTATATGAACAATAAATAAATTCTTTATTGATAAAATGTCTCAAAAAACATATTACAATATGTTACTCCTTAGGGCATAATGTCTAACAATCTCCCACTTATACTAAGTGAGTAAAAATGACATATCACACATCCTCATAACTTCCACATGCCTCTCAAAGACCCGCACACGTAGTGTCTTCGTGAATGGAATAGCTAAATTGTCCTCAGATGTGATTTTGCATATAGCAACATGCCTACCCGCAAGAAAGTCTTTTATCACATGATACTTTTGATGAATATGCTTACTCTTCTTATGAAATCTTGGTTCCTTAGCATTAGCTATCACTGCAGTGTTATCACAATACAACGATACTGCTCATCCATGCCAGGAACTACCTCAAGATCTCCAAGGAACTTGTAGAGCCACACTCCTTCTTTTGAAGCATCACTAGTTGCCACATGCTCAGCTTCCATTGTTGAATCCAAAGTACAATCTTGCTTGCACTTCTCCAAACAATGGCACTGCTGCCTAGAGTAAACATAAAACCAGAAGTCGATCTCTTTGAATTCGAACAGGATTGAAAATCTAAATTAGTATATTCTAGAGGTGTTAAATCCTTACCCAAATATACAAGTATATACCCTAGAGTCCTTCTCAGGTACTTGAAATATGCTTGATTGCAACCTAGTGGTTTCGTTTCACATCCGACTGAAACCAACTTACTATCCTGATCGCATAACTACTATTCGGTCATGTGCAAAGAATGGCATACATGAGACTACCCACTACTAAAGCATAAGTCACCTTCTTCATGCATTCTCTTTCTTCATCAGACTTTGGTAAGTCTTTCTTACAAAGAGTAATTCCAGACCTAGATGGTTGCCCACCTTTCTTAGAATTTTGCATTGCAAACCTCTTGAGAATTTTATCAATGTAGCTAGCTTAGGACAAAGCTATCATTCTGTTCTTCCTATCACGAAAGATCTGGATACTGAGAGCATAATTAGCTTCACCTAAGTCTTTCATGTTAAATGCTTGGTCAACCATAATTTGACCGATGACAATATTAGACGTTTATGCCCTAATGAATAAAAATGTAATATGTTTTTGGAGACATTTTTATCAATAAATAATTCATTCATTATTTTACACCAAATCTTGTCCTCTTTGCGTTCATATTTGTTGAATGTATGTTAAGTAAACAAAAGTCTAGACTATCAGTCTAAACCTTTAAAATTAGGCATATGATGGATTTATTATATAGAAGACACGATTCTTAAGGTGACAGTCTAAATGAGATCTGTAATCGAGGGAATAAAGTTGGGCGCTTTATTCTTGCAAAGATTGTCATGTTGTCAATATCCTTAACAGGAGATGGTTTGTCTTAACCATCAGAGAAGGACTCTATGAATAGAAACATTGGCGCATTGTCATAGGTGATGATGTATTAGATCGAGACATAAAGTGAATTGAATTTGATTAATAGTTCTATCTCAACAAATCGATTCACTTTAGACAATCATTTGTATTGTATCTTAATCTTGAGATGAATAGTGGGCCCATTGCCTTGACTCATGTCTTTTGATGTACCAAAAGGTGACATCTATATTTTAATAGTAGTACGCATGCCGGTACGTTAGAGGCATGACTCTTGATAGCGTAGACTTGTTATTCAAAGATATGAAATCCATAGGTCTTCTTTAGGAGTAGTTGATATCTTTTTATATGCATTATATTGTAATTAGAAAACTAGGGCGCTTAACCATTTGGATACATAGATGTAACCAAAAGGTATACTTTCTTTGGATGGTAAGTTTTCTGATTATGAGATAATAAAAAGTAAGATAAAAATAATCAGAAGGGTATGACAAAACTTGTCCTTAAGGCGATTATAGATAATCCTATAGGGATATGATACATTATGATGTGTCATAGAGATTTAGCTATATGGGCTTCATAATTCTATATAGTTCGAGAGTGCAGCTCCAAGATTTTAGTGGAATAGCGTTGGAGTTGATAATTATGAAATGCGTATTTGCAATTTTGAGTTTCATAATTATCGAGAGCTTGAATTATATAGGTCCATTAAGTCCCCTTTGCTAGCTCATAAAATCTTGTAATGATATGACATGCTTTTCCAATAATTAGTGACTTATGTTAGATTTATCAGATTGACTAAAATTTCGGTAAAATCAGATAATTCATGTTTGTTTACCAGTTGAATTAATTTTGTGATAAAATTTATTCAAGATAAACTGTTGAATTATCATAATCAAATAATTATTGTATGTTTATTGGTTGGATTAATTTTGAATTAATTTAAGATAAACTTGTTAAATTATCAGGAATATTTATTTTCCTAGAGATTATCTAGATTTGACTGTTTTAATAAGATAACTTCTCAAATGAGTTATTTGAATTAAAAATGAGGCTCTATCCCAAGAATATTAGGTGGAAAATAAAGATTCGTAGGGATCTTTTATCAGAGGTTTGGCAAGCTGATCTTTAAGTTCAACCTGCCGATTGAGGAGGTTCAACAGGCCAAGCTTCACGATGACTTAGGGGCTTTTCCAGCCAAATTTGATCATTGTGCCCTCAAATTGGCACTTTTTTGCGATGTTTTGTAGCTTCTGTTTTGCATGGCATGACTTTAAGTGTTCATTCTGTATGTAGGCTATTGAAAGTGATCATACCAGCTCTAATGTAGTGAATAACATTAGACTCTGCAGTGTAGCGTGCTTGAGTCCAGACGCTGCTTAAGGGACAGCTCCTACATTGCAGCCCAGATGTACCACAACATCTGGTGCTGAATTATGGCAAGAGAGCACACTATTCTATGCAAAAATAGGTCAACAAGCAAGACTTGTTATACCAAAGTGCTCTGGGTGCTTTTCTTGCCAAATTCGATCACTAAGGCCCTTAAACGGGTGCTTTTTTGCCAATGTTCAGTAGCTCCTGTCTCACATGGGAAGCCTTTATGTGGTTATTCTATGTGTACGCTATCAGGTGCGATCATATAGGCACTAATGCACTGAATTCCAACAAAAGTCTGCTATTAAGTGTGCTCAGGCAAGAATGCACTAGGATGGGTGACCTCTAAGGAAGTTCCCGTGTTAGACCCATCTTTTTGTTTTCTATATATTTTTTTACTTTGTTTCTCCTTCTCATCATGTTTGGCCTAGTGCCCTCGAGTTCAGATGTCACTCAAGGGATCCATTTGTGCCACAATACTTGGCATCAAATTTTGATGAAAAGGCACACTATTCCAAGTGGAAACAGCCCAATTAGCAAGACTTGTTCCTTCACGACGACCCAAGCACTTTTCTGGACAAATTCGATTCCCTAGGCCTAGACATTGGTGCCTTTTCGATGAAGTACAACAGCTCCTATTTTGCACAGCAAGCCTTTGAGTGTTTATTCTCCGCTATGATATCGGATGTGATCATATTAGGACTAATGTAACAGATCATGTTAGAACTCCACAATTAAGTATGCTTGGGTGAGTGTAGTACTAGGATGGATGACCTTTGTGAAAGTCCTTGTGTTAAACTTATATTTGTTTTTGGATTTTTTATTGCATATCTACTTCTGTTGAAGTTCGGCCCAGTGTACACGGCTCTAAATATCACTCAAGGGACTGCTACCATGATGGCGCCTACCTATGCCACAACACCCGGCATCGGATTCCAGTGAAAGAGTACACTATCCCCAAAGGAAAGAGGCCTACGAGCAAGTCTTGGCACTTCACGATGACCCAGGGACTTTTCTAGGCAAATTCAATCTCCTCGGTCCTCAAATGGGCATTTTTTTGTTGAAGTTCAATAGCTCCTATTTTGCACTAGAAGCTTTCAAGTGTTCACTAGCTCTAATGCTCTAGATCCCATCAAAACACTGCAGGTTAGCATGCTTGGGTAAGAGTAGTACTAGGATGGTTGATCTCCAAGGAATTCCTCATGTTGCACCCTTATTTTTGTTTTTTTATAATTTTTAATTGCATTTTTTGATCCTATACAAGCTCAACCTAGCACCCTCTTTGCTCAAGGGACTGCTACCATGTTATGGCCTAGTTCTCGCACAACACCTAGCATCCGATTGCTACAAAAGAGCACACTCTTCCAAGTGAAAATGGGCCAACGAGCATGACTAGTTGCATTTCGGTGACTAGGGGGCCACATTTGATCGCTTGGGCCCTCAAACAGATGCTTTTTGCCAAAGTTTAGTTTCGTATAGGAAGCCTTTATGTGTTTATTCTGTGCATAGGCTGTTGGGTGCTATTGTATCGGTATTAATGCACCCGATCCTGATAAAGCTCCATAACTTGGTTAAGAGTAGTACTAGGATGGGCGACCTTTGAGGACGTTCTCATGTTACATGCATCTTTTGGTTTTTTATAATTTTATTGCCTTTTTTCTTTTGCTTAAGTTTGCCCCAGCACCCTCAGATCTGGATGTCGCTCAAGGAAATTGTTTTTTTGACAGTTATTGGCATCGGATTCTGACCAAAAAGCACACTATTCCAAGCAAAAATGGGCCAACAAGCAAGACTAGTTTCTTCGCAACAACTTAGAGGCTTTTTTGGCCAAATTCAATAGCCTTGGCCCTCAAATTGGCGCTTTTTGGTCAAAGTTTAGTAGATCCTTTTTCACACAAAAAGCCTTTGAGTCTTTATTCTATGTGTAGGCTATTAGGTGAGATTATGCCAGCTTTAACGAACTCGATCTCGTCAAACCTCCATAGTTAAGTGTGCTTAGGCGAGAGTAGTACTAGGATTGGTGACCTCTCTGGAAGTCCTCATGTTACACCCATCTTTGCGCTTTCTATATTTTTCTTGCGTTTCTGCTTTTGCTCAATTTTGGCCCAGTGCCCCTAGATCTAGATATCGCTTAAGGACCTGATTGTTTGACAAAACTTTGTGTTAGATTCTAACAAAAGAGAACAATATTCCAAGAAGAAACAAGCCCATAAGGAAGACTCATCACATTTCGACAAACTGGGGGCTTTTTCGTCCAAATTGATCACTCGGCCGTTAAACTTACATTTTTTTGATGAGGCTTAGCAGCCCTTGTTTCACACAGGAAACCTTTAAGTGTTTATTTTGCATGTCAGCTATCGGGTGTGGTCATACCAGCACTAATGCACCAAATCACTTCAAAACTTTATAGCTAAATGTGCTTGGGAGAGAGTAGTACTAGGATGGGTGACCTTTATGGAAGTCCTTGTGTTAAACTCATATTTTTTATTTTTTTATTACATATCTGCTTCTGTTGAAGTTACGGCTAGCTTATGTGGGTCCAGACGTCACTCAAGGGACTAGTCCCACAGTGACTCCTACTTGTTCCACAACACCCGACATTGGATTCATGTGAAATAGCACATTATTCCAAGAAAAAAAGGCCTTGCGAGTAAGACTTGTTGCTTTGCAATGACCTAGGGTCTTTTCCAGCCAAACTTGATCACTTGGGCCCTCAAATAGGTGCTTTTCTAACGATGTTCAGCAGTTATTATTTCACACAAGAAGACTTTAAGTGTTTATTTTGCATGCAGGCCATCGGGTGTGATCATACAGGCTCCAATGCATTGGATCCCATCAGAACTCCATAGTTTAGTGTGCTTGGGTGAGAGCAGTATTAGGATGGTGACCTCTAGGGAAGTCCTCATGTTGCACCCTTATTTTTGTTTTTTATAATTTTTAATTGTGTTTCTACTTCTGCTTAAGCTTGGCCTTGCGCCCCCGGTCGCTTAAGGGACTACTACCAGGTTGGGCTTGTTGTTGCATGACACCGGACATTAGGTTGCAACAAAAAGCAAACTATTCAAAGAAAAAATAGATCACCGAGCTGGACTCATTGCATTACAGCGTTCGGGGACTTTTCCAGCCAAATTTGATTGCTCGAGCCGTCAAATGGGTGATTTTTTGCCAAAGTTTGGTAGCTCCTGCTTCGCACAGGAAGCCTTTATGTGTTTATTCCTCACGAAGGCTATCGAGTGCAATTATACCAACACTAATGCACTGGATCCCAACAAAACTCCGTAGCTTGGGCGTGAGTAATACTAGGATGGGTGACCTTTGAGGAAGTCTTCATGTTACACCCATCTTTTGTTTTAATATTTTTTATTGCATTTTTGCTTCAGCTCTAGTTCGGCCTAGTGCCCCTAAGTCTAGATGTCGCCCAAGGGACCCCCTTCTCACAGAACACTTGGCGTTAGATTCTGATTAAAAATTCACGCTATTTCAAGTAGAAATGGTCCAACATGCATGACTCGGGATCTTTCTGCCAAATTCGGTCGCCTAGGCCCTCATGATAAAGCTTTTTTGGTGAAGAGTAGTAGCTCTTGTTTTGCATGGGAAGCCTTCATATGTATTCTACGAGTGTGATCATATAAGGACTAATGCATCGAATCCCATCAGAACTCTACCGTTACATATGCTTGTGTAAAAGTAGTACTAGGATGGATGACCTTTGTGGAAGTCCTAGGGTTAAATAAATATTTTTGCTTTTAATGTTTTTTATTGCATATAAGCTTTTATTGAAGTTCGGCCCAATGCACGCAGGTCCAAATGTCACTAAAGGGACTGCACCCATGATGGCACCAGCTTGTCCCACAACATCTAGCATCAGATTTAGGTGAAAGAGCATAAAAGTCTAAGAGGAAATAGGCCTGCAAGCAAGACTCCTCGCTTTGTGATGACCCAGGAGCATTTTTGGTAAAATTTGATCCCTTGGGCCATCACACTAGCTTTTTTTTGGTAAAGTTCAACAGCTTCTGTTTTGCACGAGAAGTCTTTAAGTGTTTATTATGCGTGTAGGCTGTTAGTGCAGGAAAAATAGTACGTAATAGAATTTTAAAAATTTATATTAGAGTATTTTCTAAAACATACGTTTCACATGCTACACGCATAAATTAACTAGATCTTATTAACCTTTAATTGCTAAAGAACCCTCGTAAAAACGTGAAGAGAAGTAATATTCTAGAAGAGCCTCAACCAACTGGTCTTCTTTGCTATTCCCTATCCACGACCAGAGTGAGTGTGGGCTCCCACATATAGCTCTTCCACTAGGTGACTCTCCTTCCAACCAATCGAGAAAACCCAAAACTAGTGTTCGTGATTTGTGAACAAAAGCTCTCAAGAAGTTTTTAGATTCTCAACATAGTGCATCACTTTTAATCTCTCAATTGATTTAAATAACTCATGTGACTTGCTCTCTATTTATAGAGGTTGGGTCTAGGGTCAGTCCTTATCAGATTAGGTCTCAAAAACTAGAAACAGAATCAAGTTTGGATCAATATTTGATAAGATCTGCGTAAAAACGCGTAATCTTATCCTTCGCTTATCGGCAGGCCGAACACGTAGATCAGTAGGTTGAACTGTCGAATAAATATTTCCGTGAATCTTTCATTTTCCACCCGAGATTCTATAGGATAAAGTCTTAGTTTTAATTCAAATAACCCAATAGAGAAGTTATCTTATCAAAACAACTTTATCTAGATAATCTCTAAGAAAATAAATGAATTCCCAATAATTCTACAAGTTTATCTTGATCTAATTTATCCAAAATTAAATCAACAAATAAACAAGCAAGAATTATCCGATCCCAATAATTCAACATGTTTATCTTGAATTAATTTTATCACAAAATTAATTCAACCGATAAATAGACATGAATTATGTCATTCTTCCAAATTTTAACGAATCTGATAAATCTGACATAAGTCACCAATTATTGGAAAAGCATGCCGTATCGTTACAGGATGTTGTGAGCTAGCAAAGGGGATCAAATGGACCTATATAGTTCAAGCTCCCAATAATTATGAAACCCAATATCCCAGAAATAAATTTCATAATTATCAACTCCAACGCTACTCCACTAAAAGCTTGGAGCTGCACTCTCGAACTACATAGAATTACGAAGCCCGTATAGCTAAGTCTCCATGACATATCATAGTGTATCGTATCCCTATATGATTATCCATAATCGGCTTAAGGACAAGTACAGTCTTACCTTCCCAGTTATTTTTATCTTACGTTCCATTATCTCACCATCGAAAAACTTACCATCCAAAGACAGTATACTATTCGGTTACACCTATGTATCCAAATGGTTGAGCGCTCTAGTTTTCCAATTACAGGATAACGCATATAAGAGGATATCACTACTCCTAAAGAGGAGCTATGAATTCCAGATCTATGAATAACAAGTCTATGCTATCAAGAGTCATGCCTCCAACGTACAGGCATGCATACCACTATTAAGATGTGGGTGTCACCCTTTGGTACATCAAAAGACACAAGTCAAGACAACGGGCCCACTATTCATCTCAGGATTAAGATATAATACAAATGATTGTCTAAAGTGAATTGATTTGCCAAGATAGAATTATTAATCCAAATCAATTCACTTTATGTCCCAATCCAACACATCGTCACCTACAACAACGTGCCAATGTTTCTATTCACGGAGTCCACCTCCAATGGTCAAGACAAACCATCTCCTAAAAGGGATATGGACAACATAACAATCTTTGTATGAATAAAGCGTCCAACTTCATTCCCTCGATTGCGGATCTTATGATTTAGACCATCACCTTAAGAATCGTGTCTTTTGCATAATCTATCCATTATACGACCAATTCTTAAGGTTTAGACGGACAGTCTCAGATTATTTTTGCTTAACATACATTCAAGAAATATGAACATAAAGAGGACAAGATTTGGTATACAAACAATGAATAAATTCTTTATTAATAAAAAATGAATTATTAAATGTTTACTTCTTTGGGCACGCATGTCTAATAATCTCCCACTTGCACTAAGTGAGTAAATATGACAAATCTCGCATCCTCATAGCTTGCACATGCCTCTCGAAGACTCTCCCAATAAGTGTCTTCGTGAATGGATTAGCTAAATTATCCTCTGACATGATCTTGCACACCGTGACATGCCCGCCCTCCACGAAGTCTTTTATCACATGATACTTCCGATCAATATGCTTACTCTTCTTGTGAAATCTTGGTTCCTTAGCATTAGCTACCACCGCACTATTTGCACAGTACAGTGATACCACCTTATCCATATTAGGAATTACCTCCAAATCCCTAAGGAACTTGCAAAGCCACACTGCTTCTTTCGAAGCATCACTAGCTGCCACATACTCAGCCTCCATCGTTGAATCCGAAGTGCAATATTGCTTGGCACTTCTCTAACTGATGGCACCGTCGCCCAGAGTAAACACAAAACCTGAAGTTGATTTCCTGGAATCTAGGCAGGATTAAAAATCTGAGTCAGTGTATCCTAGAGGAGTCAAGTCCTCACTTGAATACACAAGCATATACGCTCATGTCCTTCTTAGGTACCTGAAAATATCCTTTACTGCAACCCAACGATTCAGTCCTGAATCTACCTGAAATCAACTTAGAATCCTAACCGCAAGCATGGCATACATGAGACTACCCACTGTCGAAGCATAAGGCACCTTCTTCATGTATTCTCTTTCTTCATAAGACTTTGGAGAGTCTTTCTTAGAAAGAGTAATTCCAGACCTAGATGACTACCCACCTTTCTTGGAATCCTGCATTGCAAACCTCCTTAGAATTTTATCTATGTATTTGGCCTAGGATAAAGCTATTATTTTGTTCTTCCTATCTTGAGAAATTTGGATACCAAGAACAAAATTAGCCTCACCCAAGTCCTTCATGTCAAACTGTGTGGCCAACCATAATTTGACCGATGACAATGCCGCAATGTCATCCACATAGAGCAGTAGAAAAACTACCTTCACATCCTTAATGTGTTTATAAATATATGGTTCATCCACATTTTGTGAGAACCCATAAGTCTTGATCACTTGATCAAACCTTATGTTCCAAGAACGGGAAGCCTGCTTAAGTCCATAAATTGAATTTAGCAGCTTACAAACCTTACCCTCTTGACCAGTGACCTTGAACCTGTCTGGTTGTTCCATACAAATAGACTTATCAAGATAGCCATTTAGAAAAGCCATCTTGACATCCATCTGTCATATCTCGTAGTGGAGAGCGGCAGCTATGGACATGAGAATCCGGATGGACTTAAGCCTGGCTACAGGCAAAAAGGTTTCCTTATAATCGATTCCTTCCTTTTGCGTATAACCTTTAGCTACCAGTCTAGCCTTAAAGGTTTCGACCTTTCTATCCACTCCTCTTTTTCTCTCATACATCCACTTACACCCTATGGGTTTTACCCCTTCGGGAAGATCCACAAGCTTCCAGACCTGATTAGTCTCCATAGACTTCATCTCTAGGTTCATGGCCTCTGTCTAGAGTTTTGAATCAAAATCCTCCATAGCCTCTATGTAAGTATAAGGATCCCTGTCATGTTCATTCGGTTCAGCGAAGAAGACCTCCCTATTGAACATATACCTCTTAGGTTGACGCCCAATCCTCCCACTACGCCAAAGCCCCTGAGGTTGTTGTTTTGGTTTGTTTGGTTTTTCTACACTGATCGGAACGATTTCATTCAAAACCTTCAGAGTGATCAGATCACTCCTTAACTCTTCAAGCACCACTTTGCTTCAAGGTTTAAAGTCGTCCATGTGGCTCTCCTCAAGGAAAGTTGCATTAGTTGAAACCACGACTTTATTTTCCTTTGGGTTATAAAAATAACCCCCTTTTGTCCCTTTTAGATATCCTACAAACACGCAAACTTTTGAACATGCTTTCAAGTTATTCGGATCCTTAAACAGGACATGAGCTGGACATCCCCATATGCGAATATGGTTTAAGGATGTTTTCCTTTCCGTCCATAACTCGTGAGGAGTTTTAGGGACCGATTTTGAAGGCACATTGTTCAAAAGATAACATGCGGTTTGTAGTACATATCCCCAAAAGGATAAAGGCAATGATGAATAACTCATCATGGACCTAATCATGTCCAACAAAGTCCTATTTCTTCTCTCCGCTACGCCATTCTACCGTGGAGTGCACGGCACAGTTAAATGGGATAAAATCCCATTCTCTAATAAGTGTTCTAAGAACTCATCAGAAAGGTATTCCCCACCTCGATCGGATCGAAGTGCTTTTATGGGTCTACCCAATTGCTTTTCTACTTCAGTCTAAAACTCCCTAAACTTGTCAAAAATTTTGCTTTTGTGGTGCATCAGGTACAAATAACCATATCTTGAGTAATCGTCAATAAAAGTGAGGAAGTACTCATACCCTCGTCGTGCCTAGATGTTCATCGGTCCGTAAACATTACTATGCACAAGTTCTAGAACCCCTTTGGCCCTATTGCCCTTAGACATGAATGGTCTTTTGGTCATTTTACCCACCAAACAAGATTCACATTGAGGTATAGATTCCACCTTTAAGTGACTTAAAGGTCCATCCTTTACTAACCTTTGAATCCTATTTAGGTTAATATGACCAAGGTGCAAATGCCAAAGATAAGTCTTGTTAGAGTGAGAAGTTTTAAGACTTTTAGAGTTATTATCATTCATCTTAGCATTAAACAATAAGTCCATCTTAGGTTTGATAAAGTATAGATTATTTTCCATCCATCTAGAATAGATAAAAGATTTGTTTTTACGAATCACCACTTTATCATTAAAAGAAACCAAATAAGAGTCTTTAAATAAACAAGCTACAGAAATGAAATCCCTTTTAAATTTAGGAACATAAAAAAAAACTTGCAAAAATAAATTCCTATAATTATCAAAATAAAGATGGATGTCTCTCGCTGCTTCCGCTGAGACCAAGGATCCATCGCCCATTCGAAGCATGAAGTCTTCATGCAACAAACTTCTTGTTTCTTTGAACTCCTACAAAGAAACACAAACATGATTAGTTACACCAGAATCTAGGACCCAAATGTTATTGGATTCCTCAACCAAACAAGTTTCTAAATATAGAAGATCACACCTACCTCTTTTGGAAAGGAAGTCCTTGCAATGATTCTTGATATGCCCGACCTTCTCGCAGAAGAAGCACTTAAGCTTTTTTGGGTTCTTCTTCTTCTTCTTCTTGCTCTTGGTGCTAGCAGGAATAGAAGACTTCCCATTCTTGGCCTGTTGCTTCTTTCCATTCCCAGAGTTGAGACTGGGACCAGAAGCAGCTACCATGTTGGCGTCTCTACCCGTAGGAGACTCCCTGATCAACAGTTTGAATTCCAATAACTATTTCATTAATTACGTCAAGGTCATATCTCACCTATTGCTTAAATTAAAAGTAGCTCTAAATAGAATAAATTCTTTAGACAGAGTCTCAAAGACCATAGTCATCTGAGTTTCAGCATCGATGTCGGCTCCATTGGTTTGAGCCTCAATGAGGTAACCCATGACCAACATCATATGCTCCTTTATAGATGTCCCCGATCTCTGCTTACAGTTTTAGAGTTTCGAAAGTGCCCTTTGCTGCTTTGTTATGGCCTGGCCTCCAAACATATCCTCAAGATTATCCAAGATCTGCTTCACAGTCTCATAATCTTGATGTTGAGCCTGTAGCACGTTATTCAAGCTAGCCATAACATAGCAGCAGGCCTGATCATTAGCATCTTTCTAGAGATTATACGCTTGGAATTGCTCATTAGATGAGTCTCCCATAGGCTCGGGAGGACAAGAGGTTGTCAGTATATATTTCAGTTTCTCAAAACAGAGGACGATATCCAGTTTCAATCATTATAATTCTCTCTTAATAGGTTTTTGTCAAGTATTGATGATAAAGCGTTTTTAGATATTTTTAATCTACAATAAAGAATTATATACAAAACATAGGCAAACATATAATAATAATTTAGTAAAATAACACAATCATGTAAAAATACAAATATGTTTATGTGTCAAAACCTTGAAAATATCACAACCTTATAATGATAATTCCTAACTCAGAATTCAACAAGCTCCTAGGGGAGTCATGCCAAATTCAATCAGGAACACGGAACCCCTCCTGATTAATATAAGCCATCCAGGACCCGTATGATCCAGCATATATTAATAATCATTTCTTTGGCCATTAATTTTACTAACAAAGCTCCTAAGAGAGGTTAAAAATAAAATTAATATGAGTGTATCACCATTATTTCAATATTTTATCTATGATTTATAATCACCACCTGGGAGTGTGCAACCATAAATCATGCTAAAATACCTTATCCTTTTAGAGATCCAATCTGGTACATGATAGAAATCCCTTCCTAGGGGTCAGGACCACCATTTTATGCCTATGGACCAATGATGGAGGACTTAGGTCCTCTTTTCAAAAACCTTCTCCCACTCAATCTTTTGAAATCAAGGTTTTATTTTAAGAACATGCATGAATAATTTTAATATGAGTGGGACTCCCTATTCTATATGACATGTTATCAATATACATGACAAATCATATTATAATGTAGACAAGCAAAGCAATCAAGCAAAGCTACAAGCAAAATAATAATAACTGTAATATTATGGTTCCACCCTAGAGAGTAGGAAACTAAGATCATAAGAGAATAATCGAGACATGTTATTGATTCTTCATCCTTGAATCCTCAAGCTATATCCTTCTTCATGTAATGCCCATCTTCAAGTCTTCAATCCCGTATGAATCGAATACTTCATATTTCTAATCATATCCAAATTTAACGTTTCTCAGAATTATCCCAAAATTAAAATTAAAACTGTACCTTTTTTGAAAATTTTCTAGCTCTCGATCGGCAGGCCGATCTGGGTGATCGGCTTGTCGATCATGCTCTATCGGCCTAACGATCCATGAAAGTTTGGCCTGCCGCCAGAGCCACCTGATTTCTGCTCCACTGATGGCCTACCAAACCACACGTCTAGCCTGCCGATTTGTGACCATTGGCCAACCAAACTGTGAGGCTCGGTATGCCAACCGAGCAAAAATCTCCCATTCTATAAAATACAATATTTAATGTAATTCATCAATTTTATTTTCAACAATTCAAAAACATAAAATTAGAGACTCAGGAAATACTTAGGAGCGCCATCATCAATGTTCTAGATTCGCCTGCTAGATTTGTTTTTACTGAATAATTTTTTAATTACAAAATTCTTACAAATTTAAAAATAAATAATAATTCCTAGACGGAGATGATAGTCCGCCATCTAATTACATGAAAAACTTAGATACACATTCTAACCTCTAAGGAACCATAATCGGCATTAATTAATTAATTAATTAATTAATAATTAAATAATAATTTAATCAACCATAATTAATTAATAAAAATTCACCACATAATCCATGACAACATATAAAATATATAGAAACCTAGAGTGCCAACTCTTTATAAAATTAAATTCAAGCATAGGAGAGATTAAGATCATAAAATTTATACATATAACATGATCACAAACTCATAAATTTATGTAAAAACCTTGGCTCTGATACCAAATGTAGGAAAAATAATATGCAACAAAATTTTAAAAATTTACATTTGAGTATTTTTCAAAATATAAGTTTGACATGATATATGCATAATTGAACCAGATCTTACTAACCTTTAATTGCTGAAGAACCCTAACAAAAACGAGAGCCTCAACCAACTAGTCTTCTATGCTATTCTCTATCCACGACCGGACTGAGTGTGGGCTCACACGTATAGCTCTTTCACCAAGTGATTCTCCTTCCAACCAATCGAGAGAACCCAAAACTAGTGTTTGTGATTTGTGAACAAAAGCTCTCATGGAGTTTTTAGATTCTCAACAGCAAAGTATCACTCTTAATCTCTCAATTGATCTAAATAACTCATGTGACTTACTCCTTATTTATAGAGGTTGGGTCTAGGTGTTAGACATGTATGCCCTAGGGAGTAAAAATGTAATAAGTTTTTGGAGACATTTTTTATCAATAAAGAAATTATTTATTATTTATGTACCAAATCTTGTCCTCTTTGCGTTCATATTTGTTGAACGTATGTTAAGCAAACAACAGTCTGAGGCTATCGATGTAAACCTTAAGAATTAGGCATATGATGGACAGATTATGCGAAAGACACGATTCTTAAGGTGATGGTCTAAATCACACGATCCGCAATCGAGGGAATAAAGTTAGGCACTTTATTCATGCAAAGATTGTTATATTGTCTATATCCTAATTGGGAGATGGTTCGTCTTGACCATCAGAGGTTGACTCTGTGAATAGAAACATTGGCATGTTATCATAGGTGACAATGAGTTGGATCGGGACATAAAGTGAATTGATTTGGATTAATAATTCAGTCTCGGCAAATCGATTCACTTTAGACAATCATTTGTGTTGTATCTTAATCCTGAGATGAATAGTGGGCCCGTTATCTTGACTTATGTCTTTTGATGCACCAAAGGGTGACACCTACATCTTAATAGTGGTATGCATGCCAGTACGTTGGAGGAATGACTCTTGATGGCGTTGACTTGTTATTCATAGATATGGAATCTATAGCTCCTCTTTAGGAGTAATGATATCCTCTTATATGCATTGTCCTGTAATTAGAAAACTGGAGCACTCAACCATTTGGATACATAGGTGTAACCAAATGGTATATTATCTTTGGATAGTAAGTTTTTTGATGGTGTGATAATGGAACGTAAGATAAAAATAATCGAGAAGGTAAGACAGAACTTGTCCTTAAGCTGATTATGGATTATCATTTGGGGATACGATACACTATGATATGTCATGGAGACTTAGCTATACGAGCTTCATAATTCTATATAGTTTGAGAGTACAACTCCAAGATTTTAGTGGAATAGCGTTAGAGTTGATAATTATGAAATGTATATCTGGGATATTGGGTTTCATAATTATCGTGAGCTTAAACTATATAGGTCTATTTGGTCCCTTTTGCTAGCTCACTACATCCTGTAACGACACGGCATGCTTTTTCAATAATTGGTGACTTATGTCAGATTTGTCAGATTGGTTTAAAATTTGAAAGAATCAAATACTTCATGTCTGTTTATTGGTTAAATTAATTTTGTGATAAAATTAATTCTAGATAAACTTGTTGAATTATTGGGATCGGATAATTCTTGTATGTTTATTGGTTGATTTAATTTTGGATAAATTAGATCAAGATAAACTTGTAGAATTATTAGGAATTGATTTATTTTCTTAGAGATTATCTAGATAAAGTTGTTTTGATCAGATAACTTCTCTATTGGGTTATTTGAATTAAAACTGAGACTTTAACCTATAGAATCTCAGGTGGAAAATAAAAGATTTGCGAAGATATTTACGCGGTAGTTCGGCCTGCCGATGGGGCCTGTTTGGCTTGCCGATCAACGAAGGATAAGATTACACGTTTCTACATGGATCTTATCAGATATTGATCCAAACTTGATTATGTTTTGAGTTTTTGAGACCTAATCTGATAAGGACTGATCCCAGGACCAATCTCTAAATAAAGGGAGTAAGTCTTATGAGTTACTCAGATCAATTGAGAGATTAAGAGTGATACTCTGCTATTGAGAATCTGTAAACTCCCTGAGAGCTTTTGTTCACAAATCACGAACACTTGCTTTGAGTTCTCTCAATTGGTTGGAAAGAGAGTCACCGGTGGAAGAGCTGCACGTGTGAGCCCACACTCACTCTAGTTGTGGATAGAGAATAGCAAAGAAGACCAGTTGGTTGAAGCTCTTTTGGAACGTTACTTCTCTTAACAGGTTGCGGAGGTTCTTCGGTACACAAAGGTTAGTAAGATCTGGTTAATTTACACATATAGCATGTCAAACTTATGTTTTGAAAATTACTCTGATATATAAAATTTTTAAAATTCTACTGTGCATCTTTTTTTCAACAATTGGTATCAGAACCATAGTCTTTACATAAATTTACAAGTTTGTGATCATGTTATATGTATAAATTTTGTGACCTTAATCTCTCCTATGCTTGAATTTAATTTTATAGAGAGTTGGCACTCTAGGTTTCTATATATAATATATGTTGTCATGGATTGTGTGGTAAATGTTTATTAATTAATTATGGCTGATTGAATTGTTATTTATTTATTTATTAATTAATTAATTTATGCCGGTTATGGTTCCTTAGAGGTTAGAATGTGTATCTAGGTTTTTCGTATAATTAGATGGTGGACTATCATCTCCGTCTAGAAATTATTGTTTAATTTTAAATTTGTAAGAATTTTGTAATTAAATAATTATTTAGAGAAGACGGATCTAGAAGATTGATGATGACGCTTCCAGGTATTTCTTAAGTCTCTAATTTTATGTTTTGAATTGTTGAAAATAAAATTGATGAATTGCATTAAAAATTGTATTTTCTGGAATGGAGATTTCTGCTCAGTCGGCATGCTGAACCTTACAGTTTGGCAGGCCGATGGTTATAGATTGGTAGGCTGGACGTAAGGTTCGGCAAGCCGTCAGTGGGGCACAAATCGGCTGGCTCTGCCGGCAGGCCAAACTTTCAGTTCGACATGCTAAACTTTCATGGGTCGGTAGGCTGATCTTTTTGATTGGTAGGCCGATGAAACATGATCGGCTGTCCAATCACCCAGATCGGCCTGCCGACCAAGAGCTGGAAAAGTCTCCAGAAAAGGTGCAGTTTTAATTTTATTTTTGGGACGATTATGAGAAACATTAAATTTGGATATGACCAAAAATATGAAGTATTCAATTCATACGGGATTGAAGAATTGAAGATGGGTATTACATGAAGAAGGATACAACTTGTGGATTCAAGAATGAAGAATCGATAATATGTCTCAATCACTCTCTTGTAATCTTAGTTTTTCTATTCTCTAGGATGGAACCATAATATTACAGTTATTTATTATTTTGCTTGTAGCTTTGCTTGTCTACATTATAATATGATTTGCCATGTACATTGATAACATGTCATATAGAATAGGGAGTGCCGCTCATATTAAAATTGTTCATGCATAATTTTAAAATAAAACCTTGATTTCAAAAGATTGAGTGGGAGAAGGTTTTCGAAGAGAGAACCTAAGGCCTCCATCGTTGGTCCATAAGCAAAACATGGTGGTCCCAACCCCTAGGAAGGGATTTCTATCATGTTCTAGATTGGATCTCTGAGAGGATAAGGTATTTGAGTATGATTTATGGTTGCACACCCCTAGGTGGTGATTATAAATCATGGATAAAATATTGAAACGATGGTTCTACACTCATGTTAATTTTATTATTAACCTCCCCTAGGAGCTCTGTGTTAGACATGTATGCTCTAAGGAGTAAAAATGTAATACGTTTTTGGAGACATTTTTATCAATAAAGAATTTATTCATTTATATATACCAAATATTGTCCTCTTTACGTTCATATTTGTTGAATGTATGATAAGCAAACAGTAGTCTGAGACTGTCAGTCTAAACCTTAAGAGTTGGGCATATGATGGGATGATTATGCGGTAGACACGACTCTTAAGGTGATGGTCTAAAATATATGATCCGCAATCGAGGGAATAAAGTTGGGCGCTTTATTCATGTAAAGATTGTTATGTTGTCTATATCCCTTTTGGGAGATGGTTTGTCTTGGCCATCGGAGTTGGACTCCGTGAATAGAAACATTGGCGCGTTGTCATAGGTGACGATGTGTTGGATCGGGACATAAAGTGAATTGATTTGGATTAATAATTCTGTCTTGGCAAATCGATTCACTTTAGACAATCATTTGTATTGTATCTTAATCCTGAGATGAATAATGGGCCCGTTGTCTCGATTTGTGTCTTTTGATGTACCAATGGGTGACTCCCACATCTCTATAGTGGCATGCATGCCGGTACGTTGGAGGCATGACTCTTGGTAGCGTAGACTTGTTATTCATAGATATGGAATCCATAGCTCCTCTTTAGGAGTAATGATATCCTCTTATATGCGTTGTCCTGTAATTGGAAAACTGGAGCGCTCAACCATTTGGATACATAGGTGTAACCGAATGGTATACTATCTTTGGATGGTAAGTTTTCTAATGGTGAGACAATGGAACGTAAGATAAAAATAATCAGGAAGGTAAGACAGAACTTGTCCTTAAGCCGATTATGGATGATCATATGGGGATGCGATACACTATGATATGTCATGGAGACTTAGCTACACGAGCTTCGTAATTCTATAAAGTTTGAGAGTGCAGCTCCAAGCTTTTAGTGGAGTAGCGTTGGAGTTGATAATTGTGAAATGTATATCTGGGATATTGGGTTTCATAATTATCATGAGCTTGAACTTTATAGGTCCATTTTGGTCCCCTTTGCTAGCTCACAAAATCCTGTAACGACACGGCGTGCTTTTCCAATAATTGGTGACTTATGTCGGATTTATCAGATTGGTTTAAAATTTATAAGAATCAAATAATTCATGTCTGTTTATCGGTTGAATTAATTATGTAAGAAATTAGTTCAAGATGAACTTGTTGAATTATGGCGTTCGGATAATTCTTGTCTGTTTATCGGTTGTTTTAATTTTGGACAATTAGAACAAGATAAACTTGTAGAATTATTGTGAATTGATTTATTTTCTTAGAGATTATCTTGATAAAGTTTGTTTTGATCAGATATCTTTTCTATTGGGCTATTTGAATCGAAACTGAGACTTTATCCTTTAGAATCTCGGGTGGAAAATAAAAGATTCGCGGAGATTTTTTCTCCGCAGTTCGGCCTGCCTATCAGAAAGTTCGGCCTGCCTATCACACAGTTCGGCATGCCGACCGCGACAGTTAAGATTACGCGTTTTTCACGCGTATCTTATCAGATATTGATCCGAACTTGATTCTATTTCGATTTTTGAGACCTAATCTGATATGGACTGACCCCAAGGACCAATAGGTATAAAAAGGGAGTGAGTCTAATGATTTACTCAAATCAATTTGAGAGATTAAGAGTGATACTCTTCTAGTGAGCATCTAAAAACTCCCTGAGAGCTTTTGTTCACAAATCACGAACACTAGCTTTGGGTTCTCTCTATTGGTTGGAAGGAGAGTCACCGGTGGAAGAGCTGTACGTGTGAGCCCACACTCACTCCGGTTGTGGATAGAGAATAGCAAAGAAGACCAGTTGGTTGAGGCTCTTCTGGAACGTTACTTCTCTACACAGGTCGCAGAGGTTCTTCGGCACACTGAGGTTAGTAAGATCTGTTTAATTTATACATATAACATGTCAAACTTGTGTTTTTGGAAATTACTCTGATGAAAAATTTTTAAAATTTTTAAAATTCCGCTGCGCACTTTGTTTCCCACAATTGGTATCAGAGCCGAGGTTTTTACATAAATTTGCAAGTTTGTGATCATGTTATATGCATAAATTTTGTGATCTTAATCTCTCCAATGCTTGAATTAAATTTTATAGAGAGATGGCACTCTAGGTTTCTATATAATATATATGTTGTCATGGATTATATGGTGAATGATTATTAATTAATTATGGTTGATTAAATTGTTGTTTAATTATTTATTAATTAATTAATACCGGTTATGGTTCCTTAGAGGTTAGAATGTGTATCTAGGTTTTTCATGTAATTAGATGGCGGACTATCATCTCCGTCTAGGAATTATTATTTAATTTTTAATTTGTAAGAATTTTGTAATTAAATAATTATTCGGAGAAGACGGAACGAGAAGTCGGATCTTAAAGATTGATGATGGCGTCTCCAGGTATTTCCTGAGTCTCTAATTTTATGTTTTTGAATTGTTGAAAATAAAATTGATGAATTGCATTAAAATTGTATTTTTTGGATTGAGGGTTTTTTGCTCGGTCGGCATGCCGAACCTCACAGTTCGGCAGGCCGAAGGTCACAGATCGACAGGCCGGACGTACGGTCCGGCAGGCCGACAGTGGGGCAGAAATTTTGGTGCTCTGCCGGCAGGCCGAACCTTCATGTTCGGCAGGCCGAACCTCCATGATCGGTAGGCCGATCACCTAGATCGGCCTGTCGACCGAGAGCTGCCAGGTGTCCAAAAAAGGTGCGATTTTTCCAGTGCAGTTTTAATTTTATTTTTGGGACGATTCTGAGAAACATTAAATTTGGATATGACCGGAAATATGAAGTGTTTGATTCATACGGGATTGAGGACTTGAAGATGGATATTACATGAAGAAGGATACAGCTTGAGTATTCAAGGATGAAGAATCGATAAATGTCTCGATTATTCTCTTGTAATCTTATTTTTTCTATTCTCTAGGGTGGAACCATAATATTACGGTTATTATTATTATTATGCTTGTAGCTTTGCTTGATTGCTTTGCTTGTCTGCATTATAATATGATTTACCATGTATATTGATAACATGTCATATAGAATAGGGAGTGCCGCTCATATTAAATTTGTTCATGCATAATTTTAAAATAAAACCTTGACTTCAAAAGATTGAGTGGGAGAAGGTTTTCAAAGAGAGAACCTAAGGCCTCCATCGTTGGTCCATAGGAAGAACATGATGGTCCCAACCCCTAGGAAGGGATTTCTATCATGTACCAGATTGGATCTCTGAAAGGATAAGGTATTCTAGTATGATTTATGGTTGCACACCCCTAGGTGGTGATTATAAATCATGGATAAAATATTAAAACGGTGGTTATACACTCACGTTAATTTTATTATTAACCTCCCCTAGGAGCTCTGTTAATAAAATTAATGGCCAAAGAAACGATTATTAGTATATGCTGGATCATACGGGTCCTGGATGGCATATATTAATCAGGAGGGGATCCGTGTTCCTGATTGAATTTGGCATGACTCCCCTAGGAGCTTGTTGAATTCTGAGTTGGGAATTATCGTTGTAAGGTTGTGATATTTTCAAGGTTTTGACACATAAACACATTTGTATGATTTTACATGATTGTGTTATCTTACTAAATTATTATATATGTTTGCTTATGTTTGGTATATGATTCTTTATTGTAGATTGAAAATGTCTAAAAACGCTTTATCATCGATACTTGACAAAAACCAAATAACCGGTGAGAACTATAATGATTGGAAACGGAACCTGGACATCGTCCTTTCCTTTGAGAAACTGAAATATGTTCTGACAACTCCTTGTCCTCCCGAGCCTACGGGAGACTCAAGTAATGAGCAATTCCAAGCGTACGACCGCTGGAAAGATGCTAATGATCAGGCCCGCTGCTATGTTTTGGCTAGCATGAATAACGTGCTGCAGGCTCAACATCAGGATTATGAGACTGCGAAGCAGATCTTGGATAATCTTGAGGACATGTTTGGAGGCCAGGCCATAACAAAGCGGCAAGGGGCGCTTCGGAAACTCTTAAACTGTAGACAGAGAACGGGGACATCTGTAAAGGAGCACATGATGTTGGTCATGGGTTACCTCGCTGAGGCTCAAACCAATGGAGCCGACATCGATGCTGAAACTCAGATGACTATGGTCTTTGAGACTCTGTCTAAGGAATTTATTCCGTTTAGAGCTACTTTTAATATAAGCAATAGACGGGATATGACCTTGACAGAACTGATGAAACAGTTACAAGAGTTTGAACTGCTGATCAGGGAGTCTCCTGCTGGTGGAGAGGCCAATATGGTAGCTGCTTCTGGTTCCAATCCTAACTTTGGGAATGGAAAGAAGCAACGGGCCAAAAGTGGGAAGTCTTCTATTCCTATTGCTACCAAGAGCAAGAAGAAGAAGAAGAAGAACCCAAAGAAGCTTAAGTGCTTCTTTTGTGGTAAGGTCGGGCATATAAAGAAGCATTGCAAGGACTTCCTTTCCAAGGGAGGTAGGTGTGATCTTCTATATTTAGAAACTTGTTTGGTTGAGGAATCCAGTGACATTTGGGTCATAGATTCCGGTGCAACTAATCATGTTTGTGTTTCTCTGCAGGGATTCAAAGAAACGAGAAGTCTGCTTCGTGAAGACTTAACGCTTCGGATGGGCGATGGATCCTTGGTCTCAGCGGAAGCAGTGAGAGATGTCCATCTTTATTTTGATAATTATAGGAGTTTAATTTTGCGAGATTGTTTTTATGTTCCTAAATTTAAAAGGAATTTAATTTCTGTATCTTCTTTATTTAAAGACTCCTACGTGGTATCTTTTAATGAAAAAGTGGTGATTCGTAAAAACAAATCTTTTATCTGTTCTGGATGGATGCAAAATAATCTATATTTTATCAAACCTAAGATGGACCTATTGCTTAATGCTGAGATAAATGATAATGACTCAAAAAGACTTAAAACTTCTCACTCTAATAAGACTTATCTTTGGCATTTGCGCCTTGGCCATATTAACCTAAATAGGATTCAAAGGTTGGTAAGGGATGGACCTTTAAGTCACTTAAAGGTGGAATCTATACCTCAATGTGAGTCTTGTTTGGAGGGTAAAATGACCAAAAGACCATACGGGTCTAAGGGCAATAGGGCCGAAGGGGTTCTAGAACTTGTGCATAGTGATGTTTGCGGATCGATGAACATCCGGGCACGAGGAGGGTATGAGTACTTCGTTACTTTTATTGACGATTACTCAAGATATGGGTATGTGTACCTAATGCACCACAAAAGCGAAACTTATGATAAGTTCAGGGAGTTTCGGGCTGAAGTGGAAAAGCAATTGGGTAGACCCATAAAGGCACTTCGATCTGATCGAGGTGGGGAATACCTTTCTGATGAGTTCTTGGGACACTTGTTAGAGAATGAGATTTTATCCCATTTGACTGCGCCGGGTACTCCGCAGCAGAATGGCGTAGCAGAGAGAAGGAATAGGACTTTGTTGGACATGATTCGGTCCATGATGAGTTATTCATCATTGCCTTTATCCTTTTGGGGATATGCACTACAAACCGCATGTTATCTTTTGAGCAATGTGCCTTCAAAATCGGTCCCTAAAACTCCTCACGAGTTGTGGACAAGACGGAAGACATCCTTAAACCATATTCGCATATGGGGATGTCCAGCTCATGTCCTGTTTAAGGATCCGAATAAGTTGGAAGCATGTTCAGAAGTTTGCGTGTTTGTAGGATGTCCAAAAGGGACTAAAGGGGGTTATTTTTATAACCCAAAGGAAAATAAAGTCGTGGTTTCAACTAATGCAACTTTTCTTAAGGAGAGTTACATGAACGACTTTAAACCTCAAAGCAAAGTGGTGCTTGAGGAGTTGAGGGGTAATCCGTTCACTCCGGAGGTTCCGAACAAAACCATTCCGATCGGTGTAGAAAAACCAAACAAACCTGAACAACAATAGGGGCTTCGGCGTAGTGGGAGGATCGGGCGTCAACCTGAGAGGTATATGTTCAATGGGGAGGTCTTTTTGGCTGAACCGGATGAACATGACAGGGATCCTTATACTTACGCAGAAGCTATGGAGGATGTTGATTCAAGACTCTGGACAGAGGCCATGAACATTGAAATGAAGTCTATGGAGACTAATCGAGTCTGGGAGCTTATGGATCTTCCCGAAGGGGTAAAACCCATAGGGTGTAAGTGGATCTACAAGAGGAAAAGAGGAGTGGATGGAAAGGTCGAAACCTTTAAGGCTAGACTGGTAGCTAAGGGTTATACGCAAAAGGAAGGAATCGATTATGAGGAAACCTTTTCGTCTGTAGCCATGCTTAAGTCCATCCGGATTCTCTTGTCCATAGCTGCCGCTCTCGACTACGAGATTTGGCAGATGGATGTCAAGACGGCTTTTCTGAATGGCTATCTTGATGAGTCCATTTATATGGAACAACCAGACGGGTTCAAGGTCACGGGTCAAGAGGGTAAGGTTTGTAAGCTGCTAAAGTCAATTTATGGACTTAAGCAGGCTTCTCGTTCTTGGAACATAAGATTTGATCAAGTGATCAAGACTTATGGGTTCTCACAAAATGTGGATGAACCATGTGTTTACAAACACATTAAGAATGGGAAGGTGGTTTTTCTACTACTCTATGTAGATGACATTCTGCTAATTGGCAATGACGTTGGGGCGTTTTCATCGGTCAAATTATGGTTGACCAAGCAGTTTGACATGAAGGACTTGGGTGAGGCTAATTTTGTTCTCGGTATCCAGATCTTTCGGGATAGGAAGAACAAAATGATAGCTTTGTCACAGGCCAGCTACATAGATAAAATTCTTAGGAGGTTTGCAATGCAGGATTCCAAGAAAGGTGGGCAACCATCTAGGTCTGGAATTACTCTTTCTAAGAAAGACTCTCCAAAGTCTTATGAAGAAAGAGAATACATGAAGAAGGTACCTTATGCTTCGGCAGTGGGTAGTCTCATGTATGCCATGCTTTGCACTCGACCAGATATTAGTTATGCGGTCGGGATTGTGAGTCGATTTCAGGCGGATCCAGGACCGAACCATTGGGTTGCGGTAAAGCATATTTTCAAGTACCTGAGAAGGACTCGTGGGTATATGCTTGTGTATTTGGGTGAGGATTTAACTCCTCTAGGATACACTGATTCGGATTTTCAATCCTGCCTGGATTCTAGGAAATCGACATCGGGGTTTGTGTTTACTCTGGGTGGCGGTGCCATCAGTTGGAGAAGTGCGAAGCAAGATTGCACTTCGAATTCAACGATGGAGGCCGAGTATGTGGCGGCTAGTGATGCTTCGAAAGAAGCAGTGTGGCTCCGCAAGTTCCTTGGGGATCTTGAGGTAGTTCCTGGTGTGGATAAAGCGGTATCACTGTACTGTGATAACAGTGTAGCGGTAGCTAATGCTAAGGAACCAAGATTTCACAAGAAGAGTAAGCATATTGATCAGAAGTATCATGTGATAAAGGACTTCGTTGAGAGTGGGCATGTCACGGTGTGCAAGATCGCGTCAGAGGACAATTTAGCTGATCCATTTACGAAGACACTTTCTGGGAGAGTCTTCGAAAGGCATGTGGAAGCTATGGGGATGCGAAATTTACAGTATTTACTCACTTAGTGCAAGTGGGAGATTGTTAGACATGTATGCTCTAAGGAGTAAAAATGTAATACGTTTTTGGAGACATTTTTATCAATAAAGAATTTATTCATTTATATATACCAAATATTGTCCTCTTTACGTTCATATTTGTTGAATGTATGATAAGCAAACAGTAGTCTGAGACTGTCAGTCTAAACCTTAAGAGTTGGGCATATGATGGGATGATTATGCGGTAGACATGACTCTTAAGGTGATGGTCTAAAATATATGATCCGCAATCGAGGGAATAAAGTTGGGCGCTTTATTCATGTAAAGATTATTATGTTGTCTATATCCCTTTTGGGAGATGGTTTTTCCTGACCATCGGAGTTGGACTCCGTGAATAGAAACATTGGCACGTTGTCATAGGTGACGATGTGTTGGATCGGGACATAAAGTGAATTGATTTGGATTAAGAATTCTGTCTTGGCAAATCGATTCACTTTAGACAATCATTTGGATTAAGAATTCTGTCTTGGTAGCGTAGACTTGTTATTCATAGATATGGAATCCATAGCTCCTCTTTAGGAGTAATGATATCCTCTTATATGCGTTGTCCTGTAATTGGAAAACTGGAGCGCTCAACCATTTGGATACATAGGTGTAACCGAATGGTATACTATCTTTGGATGGTAAGTTTTCTAATGGTGAGACAATGGAACGTAAGATAAAAATAATCGGGAAGGTAAGACAGAACTTGTCCTTAAGTCGATTATGGATGATCATATGGGGATACGATACACTATGATATGTCATGGAGACTTAGCTACACGAGCTTCGTAATTCTATAAAGTTCGAGAGTGCAGCTCCAAGCTTTTAGTGGAGTAGCGTTGGAGTTGATAATTGTGAAATGTATATCTGGGATATTGGGTTTCATAATTATCATGAGCTTGAACTTTATAGGTCCATTTTGGTCCCCTTTGCTAGCTCACAAAATCCTGTAACGACACGGCGTGCTTTTCCAATAATTGGTGACTTATGTCGGATTTATCAGATTGGTTTAAAATTTATAAGAATCAAATAATTCATGTCTGTTTATCGGTTGAATTAATTATGTAAGAAATTAGTTCAAGATGAACTTGTTGAATTATGGCGTACGGATAATTCTTGTCTGTTTATCGGTTGTTTTAATTTTGGACAATTAGAACAAGATAAACTTGTAGAATTATTGTGAATTGATTTATTTTCTTAGAGATTATCTTGATAAAGTTTGTTTTGATCAGATATCTTTTCTATTGGGCTATTTGAATCAAAACTGAGACTTTATCCTTTAGAATCTCGGGTGGAAAATAAAAGATTCACGGAGATTTTTTCTCGGCAGTTCGGCATGCCGGATGACGTGTTCGGCCTGCCGAACTGGCCAGTTCGGCCTGCCTATCTCACAGTTCGACATGCCGACCGCGACAGTTAAGATTACGCATTTTTCACGCGTATCTTATCAGATATTGATCCGAACTTGATTCTGTTTCGATTTTTGAGACCTAATCTGATATGGACTGACCCCAAGGACCAATAGGTATAAAAAGGGAGTGAGTCTAATGATTTACTCAGATCAATTTGAGAGATTAAGAGTGATACTCTTCTAGTGAGCATCTAAAAACTCCCTGAGAGCTTTTGTTCACAAATCACGAACACTAGCTTTGGGTTCTCTCTATTGGTTGGAAGGAGAGTCACCGGTGGAAGAGCTGTACGTGTGAGCCCACACTCACTCCGGTTGTGGATAGAGAATAGCAAAGAAGACCAGTTGGTTGAGGCTCTTCTGGAACGTTACTTCTCTACACAGGTCGCGGAGGTTCTTCGGCACACTGAGGTTAGTAAGATCTGTTTAATTTATACATATAACATGTCAAACTTGCGTTTTGGAAATTACTCTGATGAAAAATTGTTAAAATTCCGCTGCGCACTTTGTTTCCAACACTCTGTTAATAAAATTAATGGCCAAAGAAACGATTATTAAAATATGCTGGATCATACGGGTCCTGGATGGCATATATTAGTCAGAAGGGGATCCATGTTCCTGATTGCATGACTCCCCTCGGAGCTTGTTGAATTATGAGTTGGGAATTATCGTTCTAAGGTTGTGATATTTTTAAGGTTTTGACACATAAACACATTTGCATGATTTTTACATGATTGTGTTATCTTACTAAATTATTATAATATGTTTGCTTATATTTGGTATATGATTCTTTATTGTAGATTAAAAATGTCTAAAAACGCTTTGTCATTGATACTTGACAAAAACCTGTTAACCGGTGAGAACTATAACGATTGGAAATGGAACCTGGATATCGTCCTGTCCTTTGAGAAACTGAAATATGTATTGACAACCCCTTGTCCTCCCGAGCCCATGGGAGACTCATCTAATGAGCAATTCCAAGCGTACGATCGCTGGAAAGATGCTAGTGATCAGGCTCGCTGCTATGTTATGGCCAGAATGAATATGTTAGACATGTATGCCCTAAGGAGTAAAAATGTAATACGTTTTTGGAGAGATTTTTATCAATAAAGAATTTATTCATTTATATATACCAAATCTTGTCCTCTTTACGTTCATATTTGTTGAATGTATGATAAGTAAATAGTGGTTTGAGACTGTCAGTCTAAGCCTTAAGAATTGGGCATATGATGGATTGATTATGCGGAAGACACGATTCTTAAGATGACGGTCTAAAACATATGATCCGCAATCGAGGGAATAAAGTTGGGCGCTTTATTCATGTAAAGATTGTTATGTTGTCTATATCCCTTTTGGGAGATGGTTTTTCCTGACCATCGGAGTTGGACTCCGTGAATAGAAACATTGGCACGTTGTCATAGGTGACGATGTGTTGGATCGGGACATAAAGTGAATTGATTTGGATTAAGAATTCTGTCTTGGCAAATCGATTCACTTTAGACAATCATTTGGATTAAGAATTCTGTCTTGGTAGCGTAGACTTGTTATTCATAGATATGGAATCCATAGCTCCTCTTTAGGAGTAATGATATCCTCTTATATGCGTTGTCCTGTAATTGGAAAACTGGAGCGCTCAACCATTTGGATACATAGGTGTAACCGAATGGTATACTATCTTTGGATGGTAAGTTTTCTAATGGTGAGACAATGGAACGTAAGATAAAAATAATCGGGAAGGTAAGACAGAACTTGTCCTTAAGTCGATTATGGATGATCATATGGGGATACGATACACTATGATATGTCATGGAGACTTAGCTACACGAGCTTCGTAATTCTATAAAGTTCGAGAGTGCAGCTCCAAGCTTTTAGTGGAGTAGCGTTGGAGTTGATAATTGTGAAATGTATATCTGGGATATTGGGTTTCATAATTATCATGAGCTTGAACTTTATAGGTCCATTTTGGTCCCCTTTGCTAGCTCACAAAATCCTGTAACGACACGGCGTGCTTTTCCAATAATTGGTGACTTATGTCGGATTTATCAGATTGGTTTAAAATTTATAAGAATCAAATAATTCATGTCTGTTTATCGGTTGAATTAATTATGTAAGAAATTAGTTCAAGATGAACTTGTTGAATTATGGCGTACGGATAATTCTTGTCTGTTTATCGGTTGTTTTAATTTTGGACAATTAGAACAAGATAAACTTGTAGAATTATTGTGAATTGATTTATTTTCTTAGAGATTATCTTGATAAAGTTTGTTTTGATCAGATATCTTTTCTATTGGGCTATTTGAATCAAAACTGAGACTTTATCCTTTAGAATCTCGGGTGGAAAATAAAAGATTCACGGAGATTTTTTCTCGGCAGTTCGGCATGCCGGATGACGTGTTCGGCCTGCCGAACTGGCCAGTTCGGCCTGCCTATCTCACAGTTCGACATGCCGACCGCGACAGTTAAGATTACGCATTTTTCACGCGTATCTTATCAGATATTGATCCGAACTTGATTCTGTTTCGATTTTTGAGACCTAATCTGATATGGACTGACCCCAAGGACCAATAGGTATAAAAAGGGAGTGAGTCTAATGATTTACTCAGATCAATTTGAGAGATTAAGAGTGATACTCTTCTAGTGAGCATCTAAAAACTCCCTGAGAGCTTTTGTTCACAAATCACGAACACTAGCTTTGGGTTCTCTCTATTGGTTGGAAGGAGAGTCACCGGTGGAAGAGCTGTACGTGTGAGCCCACACTCACTCCGGTTGTGGATAGAGAATAGCAAAGAAGACCAGTTGGTTGAGGCTCTTCTGGAACGTTACTTCTCTACACAGGTCGCGGAGGTTCTTCGGCACACTGAGGTTAGTAAGATCTGTTTAATTTATACATATAACATGTCAAACTTGCGTTTTGGAAATTACTCTGATGAAAAATTGTTAAAATTCCGCTGCGCACTTTGTTTCCAACACTCTGTTAATAAAATTAATGGCCAAAGAAACGATTATTAAAATATGCTGGATCATACGGGTCCTGGATGGCATATATTAGTCAGAAGGGGATCCATGTTCCTGATTGCATGACTCCCCTAGGAGCTTGTTGAATTATGAGTTGGGAATTATCGTTCTAAGGTTGTGATATTTTTAAGGTTTTGACACATAAACACATTTGCATGATTTTTACATGATTGTGTTATCTTACTAAATTATTATAATATGTTTGCTTATATTTGGTATATGATTCTTTATTGTAGATTAAAAATGTCTAAAAACGCTTTGTCATTGATACTTGACAAAAACCTGTTAACCGGTGAGAACTATAACGATTGGAAATGGAACCTAGATATCGTCCTGTCCTTTGAGAAACTGAAATATGTATTGACAACCCCTTGTCCTCCCGAGCCCATGGGAGACTCATCTAATGAGCAATTCCAAGCGTACGATCGCTGGAAAGATGCTAGTGATCAGGCTCGCTGCTATGTTATGGCCAGAATGAATATGTTAGACATGTATGCCCTAAGGAGTAAAAATGTAATACGTTTTTGGAGAGATTTTTATCAATAAAGAATTTATTCATTTATATATACCAAATCTTGTCCTCTTTACGTTCATATTTGTTGAATGTATGATAAGTAAATAGTGGTCTGAGACTGTCAGTCTAAGCCTTAAGAATTGGGCATATGATGGATTGATTATGCGGAAGACACGATTCTTAAGATGACGGTCTAAAACATATGATCCGCAATCGAGGGAATAAAGTTGGGCGCTTTATTCATGTAAAGATTGTTATGTTGTCTATATCCCTTTTGGGAGATGGTTTTTCCTGACCATCGGAGTTGGACTCCGTGAATAGAAACATTGGCACGTTGTCATAGGTGACGATGTGTTGGATCGGGACATAAAGTGAATTGATTTGGATTAATAATTATGTCTTAGCAAATCGATTCACTTTAGACAGTCATTTGTATTGTATCTTAATCCTAAGATGAATAGTGGGCCTGTTGTCTCAACTTGTGTCTTTTGATGTGCCAAAGGGTGACGCCCACAGCTCAATAGTGGTATGCATACCGGTACGTTGGAGGCATGACTCTTGATAGCGTAGACTTGTTATTCATAGATATGGAATCCATAGCTCTTCTTTAGGAGTAATGATATCCTCTTATATGCGTTGTCCTGTAATTGAAAAACTGTAGCGCTCAACCATTTGGATACATAGGTGTAACTGAATGGTATACTATCTTTGGATGGTAAGTTTTCTAATGGTGAGACAATGGAACGTAAGATAAAAATAATCGGGAAGGTAAGATAGAACTTGTCCTTAAGCCGATTATGGATGATTATATGGGGATGCGATACACTATGATATGTCTTGGAGACTTGGCTACACGAGCTTCGTAATTCTATAAAGTTCGAGAGTGCAGCTCCAAGCTTTTAGTGGAGTAGCGTTGGAGTTGATAATTGTGAAATGTATATATGGGATATTGGGTTTCATAATTATCATGAGCTTGAACTTTATAGGTCCATTTTGGTCCCCTTTGCTAGCTCACAAAGTCCTGTAACGACACGGCGTACTTTTCTAATAATTGGTGACTTATGTCAGATTTATCAGATTGGTTTAAAATTTGTAAGAATCAAATAATTCATGTCTATTTATCGGTTGAATTAATTTTGTAAGAAATTAGTTCAAGATAAACTTGTTGAATTATTGCGATAAGATAATTCTTGTCTGTTTAATTATTGCGATCAGATAAACTTGTTGAATTATTGCGATCAGATAAACTTGTTTAATTTTGGACAAATTAGAACAAGATAAACTTGTAGAATTATTATGAATTCATTTATTTTCTTAGAGATTATCTTGATAAAGTTTGTTTTGATAAGATAACTTCTCTATTGGGTTATTTGAATTAATACTGAGACTTTATCCTTTAGAATCTTGGGTGGAAAATAAAAAATTCATGGAGATTTTTTCTCGGGTGTTCGGCCTGCCGGATGACATGTTCGGCCTGCCGATCAACGAGTGATTAGATTACGCGTTTTCACGCAGATCTTATCAGATATTGATCCGAATTGATTCAGTTTCGAGTTTTTGAGACCTAATCTGATACGGACTGACCCCAGGACCAATAGCTATAAAAAGGGAGTGAGTCTTATGATTTACTCAGATTAATTTGAGAGATTAAGAGTGATACTCTTCTAGTGAGCATCTGGAAAAACTCCCTGAGAGCTTTTGTTCACAAATCACGAGCACTAGCTTTGGGTTCTCTCTATTGGTTGGAAGGAGAGTCACCGGTGGAGGAGCTGTACGTGTGAGCCCACACTCACTCCGGTTGTGGATAGAGAATAGTAAAGAAGACCAGTTGGCTGAGGCTCTTCTGAAACGTTACTTCCCTACATAGGTTACGGAGGTTCTTTGGCACACTGAGGTTAGTAAGATCTGTCTAATTTATACATATAACATGTCAAACTTGTGTTTTGGAAATTACTTTGATGGAAAATTTTTAAAATTCCGCTGCGCACTTTGTTTCCAATAATTGGTATCAGAGCCGAGGTTTTTACATAAATTTACAAGTTTGTGATCATGTTGTATGCATAAATTTTGTGATCTTAATCTCTCCTACGCTTGAATTGAATTTTATAGAGAGATGGCACTCTAGTTTTTTATATAATATATATGTTGTCATGGATTATGTGGTGAATGTTTATTAATTAATTATGGTTGATTAAATCGTTGTTTAATTATTAATTAATTAATTCATACCAGTTATGGTTCCTTAGAGGTTAGAATGTGTATCTAGGTTTTTCATGTAATTAGATGGCGGACTATCATCTCCGTCTAGGAATTGTTATTTAATTTTTAATTTGTAAGAATTTTGTAATTAAATAATTATTCGGAGAAGACGGAACGAGAAGTCGGATCTTAAAGATTGATGATGGCGCCTCCAGGTATTTCCTGAGTCTCTAATTTTATGTTTTTGAATTGTTGAAAATAAAATTGATGAATTGCATTAAAATTGTATTTTTTGGAATGAGGGTTTTTTGCTCGGTTGGCATGCCGGACCTCACAGTTCGGTAGGCGGAAGGTCACAGATCGGTAGGCCGGACGTGTGGTCCGGCAGGCAGATAGTGGGGCAGAAATTTTGGTGCTCTGCCGGCAGGCCGAACCTTAATGATCAGCAGGCCGATCACCGAGATCGGCCTACCGACCGAGAGCTGCCAAGTGTCCAGAAAATGTGCAATTTTTCTGGTGCAGTTTTAATTTTATTTTTGGGATGATTCTGAGAAACATTAAATTTGGATATGACCGAAAATATGAAGTATTCGATTCATACGGGATTGAGGATTTGAAGATGGATATTACATGAAGAAGGATACAGCTTGAGGATTCAAGGATGAAGAATCGATAAATGTCTTGATTATTCTCTTGTAATCTTAGTTTTCTTTTCTCTAGGGTGGAACCATAATATTACGGTTATTATTATTTTGCTTGTAGCTTTGCTTGTCTGCATTATAATATGATTTACCATGTATATTGATAACATGTCATATAGAATAGGGAGTGCCGCTCATATTAAAATTGTTCATGCATAATTTTAAAATAAAACCTTGACTTCAAAAGATTGAGTGGGAGAAGGTTTTCGAAGAGAGGACCAAAGGCCTCCGTCATTGGTCCATAGGAAGAACATGGTGGTCACAACCCCTAGGAAGGGATTTCTATCATGTACCAGATTGGATCTCTGAAAGGATAAGGTATTTTAGTATGATTTATGGTTGCACACCCCTAGGTGGTGATTATAAATCATGGCTAAAATATTGAAACGGTGGTTATACACTCATGTTAATTTTATTATTAACCTCCCCTAGGAGCTCTGTTAATGAAATTAATGGCCAAAGGAACGATTATTAGTATATGCTAGATCATACGGGTCCTGGATGGCATATATTAATCAGGAGGGGATCCATGTTCCTGATTGAATTTGGCATGACTCCCCTAGGAGCTTGTTGAATTATGAGTTGGGAATTATCGTTGTAAGGTTGTGATATTTTCAAGGTTTTGACACATAAACACATTTGTATGATTTTACATGATTGTGTTATCTTACTAAATTATTATACATGTTTGCTTATATTTGGTATATGATTCTTTATTATAGATTGAAAATGTCTAAAAACGCTTTATCATCGATACTTGACAAAAACCAATTAATCGGTGAGAATTATAACGATTGGAAACGGAACCTGGACATCATCCTATCCTTTGAGAAGCTGAAATATGTACTGACAACCTCTTGTCCTCCTGAGCCTATGGGAGACTCAAGTAATGAGCAATTCCAAGCGTACGACCGCGGGAAAGATGCTAATGATCAGGCCCGCTGCTATGTTATGGCTAGCATGAACAATGTGCTGCAGGCTCAACATCAGGATTATGAGACTGCGAAGCAGATCTTGGATAATCTTAAGGACATGTTTGGTGGCCAGGCCATAACAAAGCGGCAAGGGGCGCTTCAAAAACTCTTAAACTGTAGACAGAGACCGGGGACATCTGTAAAGGAGCATATGATGTTGGTCAAGGGTTACCTCGCTAAGGCTCAAACCAATGGAGCCGACATCGATGCTAAAACTCAGATGACTATGGTCTTTGAGACTCTGTCTAAGGAATTTTTTTCCGTTTAGAGCTACTTTTAATTTATGCAATAGATGGGATATGACCTTGACAGAACTGATGAAACAATTATAGGAGTTTCAACTGCTGATCAGGGAGTCTCTTGCTGGTGGTGAGGCCAATGTGGTAGCTGCTTCTGGTTCCAATCCTAACTCTGGGAATGGAAAGAAGCAACGGGCCAAGAATGGGAAGTCTTCTATTCCTTGCTGCTACCAAGAGCAAGAAGAAGAAGAAGAAGAAGAAGAACCCAAAGAAGCTTAAGTGCTTCTTCTGTGGTAAATTCGGGCATATAAAGAAGCATTGCAAGGACTTCCTTTCAAAGGGAGGTAGGTGTGATCTTCTATATTTAGAAACTTGTTTGGTTGAGGAATCCAGTGACATCTGGGTCATAGATTCCGGTGCAACTAATTATGTTTGTGTTTCTCTGTAGGGATTCAAAGAAACAAGAAGTCTGCTGTGTGAAGACTTAACGCTTCGGATGGACGATGTCCATCTTTATTTTGATAATTATAGGAATTTAATTTTGCGAGATTGTTTTTATGTTCCTAAATTTAAAAGGAATTTAATTTATGTATCTTCTTTATTTAAAGACTCTTATGTGGTATCTTTCAATGAAAAAGTGGTGATTCGTAAAAACAAATCTTTTATCTGTTTTGGATGGATACAAGAAAATCTATATTTTATCAAACCTAAGATGGACTTATTAGCTTAATGCTGAGATAAATGATAATGACTCAAAAAGACTTAAAACTTCTCACTCTAATAAGACTTATCTTTGGCATTTGCGCCTTGGCCATATTAACCTGAATAGGATTCAAAGGTTGGTAAGGGATGGACCTTTAAGTCACTTAAAGGTGGAATCTATACCTCAATGTGAGTCTTGTTTGGAGGGTAAAATGACCAAAAGACCATACGGGTCTAAAGGCAATAGGGCCGAAGGGGTTCTAGAACTTGTGCATAGTGATGTTTGCGGACCGATGAACATCCAGGCACGAGGAGGGTATGAGTACATCGTCACTCTTATTGACGATTACTCAAGATATGGGTATGTGTACCTGATGCACCACAAAAGCGAAACTTATGATAAGTTCAGAGAGTTTCGGGCTGAAGTGGAAAAGCAATTGGGTAGACCCATAAAGGTACTTTGATCTGATCGAGGTGGGGAATACCTTTTTGATGAGTTCTTGGGACACTTGTTAGAGAATAAGATTTTATCCCATTTGACTGCGCCGGGCACTCCGCAGCAAAATGGCATAACGGAGAGAAGGAATAGGACTTTGTTGGACATGATTCAGTCCATGATGAGTTATTCATCATTGCCTTTATCCTTTTGGGGATATGTACTACAAACCACATGTTATCTTTTGAACAATGTGCCTTCAAAATCGGTCCCTAAAACTCCTCACGAGTTGTGGACAAGACGAAAGACATCCTTAAACCATATTCGCATATGGGGATGTCCGGCTCATGTCCTGTTTAAGGATCCGAATAAGTTGGAAGCACGTTCGAAAGTTTGCATGTTTGTAGGCTATCCAAAAGGGACTAAAGGGGGTTATTTTTATAACCCAAAGGAAAATAAAGTCGTGGTTTCAACTAATGCAACTTTCCTTGAGGAGAGTTACATGGACGGCTTTAAACCTCGAAGCAAAGTCGTGCTTGAGGAGTTAAGGGGTGATCCGTTCACTTCGGAGGTTCCGAACGAAACCATTCCGATCGGTGTAGAAAAACCAAACAAACTTGAACAACAAATTCAGGGGCTTCGGCGTAGTGGGAGGATCGGGCATCAACCTGAGAGGTATATGTTCAATGGGGAGGTCTTCTTGGCTGAACCCGATGAACATGACAGGGATCCTTATACTCACGCAGAAGCTATGGAGGATATTGATTCAAAACTCTGGACAGAGGCCATGAACACAGAGATGAAGTCTATGGAGACTAATCATATCTAGGAGCTTGTGGATCTTCCCGAAGGGGTAAAACCCATAGGGTGTAAGTGGATCTACAAGCGGAAAAGAGGAGTGGATGGAAAGATCGAAACCTTTAAGGCTAGACTGGTAGCTAAGGGTTACAAGTAAAAGGAAGGAATCAATTATGAGAAAACCTTTTTGCCTGTAGCCATGCTTAAGTCCATCCGGATTCTCTTATCCATAGCTGCCGCTCTCGACTACGAGATTTGGTAGATGGATGTCAAGACGGCTTTTCTAAATGGCTATCTTGATGAGTCCATTTATATGGAACAGCCAAACGGGTTCAAGGTCATGGGTCAAAAGGGTAAGGTTTGTAAGCTGCTAAAGTCAATTTATGGACTTAAGTAGGCTTCTCGTTCTTGGAACATAAGATTTGATCAGGTGATCAAGACTTATGGCTTCTCACAAAATGTAGATGAACCATGTGTTTACAAACACATTAAGGATGGGAAGGCGGTTTTTCTACTGCTCTTTGTAGATGACATTTTGCTAATTGGCAATGACGTTGGGGCATTGTCATCGGTCAAATTATGGTTGACCAAGCAGTTTGACATGAAGGACTTGGGTGAGACTAATTTTGTTCTCAGTATCCAGATCTTTCGAGATAGGAAGAACAAAATGATAGCTTTGTCTCAAGCCGGCTACATAGATAAAATTCTCAGGAGGTTTGCAATGCAGGATTCCAAGAAAGGTGGGCAACCATCTAGGTCTGGAATTACTCTTTCAAAGAAAGACTCTCCAAAGTCTAATGAAGAAAGGGAATACATGAAGAAGGTGCCTTATGCTTCGGCAGTGGGTAGTTCATGTATGCCATGCTTTGCACATGACCAGATATTAGCTATGCGGTCAAGATTGTAAGTCGATTTCAGGCGGACCCAGGACCGAACCATTGGGTTGTGGTAAAGAATATTTTCAAGTACCTAAGAAGGACTTGAGGGTATGTGCTTGTATATTCGGGTGAGGTACTGATTCATATTTTCAATCCTGTCTAGATTATAGGATATCGACTTCAGGTTATGTGTTTACTCTGGGCGGTGGTGCCATTAGTTGGAGAAGTGCTAAGCAAGATTGCACTTCAGATTCAACGATGGAGGCCGAGTATGTGGTAGCTAGTGATGCTTCGAAAGAAATAGTGTGGCTCTGGAAGTTACTTGAGGATCCTGAGGTTGTTCCTGGCATGGAAAAGGCGGTATCACTATACAGTGATAACAGTGCAACGGTAGCTAATGCTAAGGAACCAAGATTTCACAAGATGTGCAAGATCGCATCAGAGGACAATTTAGCTAATCCATTCATGAAGACACTTACTAGGAGAGTCTTCGAGAGGCATGTGGAAGCTATGGAGATGCTAGATTTGTCATATTTACTCACTTAGTGCAAGTGGGAGATTGTTGGACATGCATGCCCTAGGGAGTAAAAATGTAATAAGTTTTTGGAGACCTTTTTTATCAATAAAGAAATTATTCATTATTTATGTAACAAATCTTGTCCTCTTTACGTTCATATTTTTTGAATGTATGTTAAGAAAACAATAGTCTGAGATTGTCGGTCTAAACCTTAAGAATTGGGCATATGATGGACAGATTATGCGAAAGACATGATTCTTAAGGTGATGGTCTAAATCACACGATCCGCAATCGAGGGAATAAAGTTGGGCGCTTTATTCATGCAAAGATTGTTATGTTGTCTATATCCCAATTGGGAGATGGTTTGTCTTAACCATCGGAGGTTGACTCCGTGAATAGAAACATTGGCATGTTGTCATAGGTGACAATGTGTTGGATCGGGACATAAAGTGAATTGATTTGGATTAATAATTCTGTCTCAGCAAATCGATTCACTTTATACAATCATTTATGTTGTATCTTAATCTTGAGATGAATAGTGGGCCTGTGTCTTGACTTATGTCTTTTGATGTACCAAAGGGTGACACCCACATCTTAATAGTGGTATGCATGCCGGTACGTTGGAGGCATGACTCTTGATGACATAGACTTGTTATTCATAGATATAGAATCCATAGCTCCTCTTTAGGAGTAATGATATCCTCTTATATGTGTTGTCCTGTAATTAGAAAACTGGAGCGCTCAACCATTTGGATACATAGGTGTAACCTAATGGTATACTATCTTTGGATAGTAAATTTTCTGATGGTGAGATAATGGAATGTAAGATAAAAATAATCGGAAAGGTAAGACAGAACTTGTCCTTAAGCCGATTATGGATTATCATATGGGGATACGATACACTATGATATGTTGTAGAGACTTAGCTATACAAGCTTCATAATTCTATATAGTTCGAGAGTACAGCTCCAAGCTTTTAGTGGAATAGCGTTGGAGTTGATAATTATGAAATGTATATCTGGGATATTGGGCTTCATAATTATCGGGAGCTTGAACTGTATAGGTCCATTTGGTCCCCTTTGCTAGCTCACAACATCCTGTAACAACACGGCGTGCTTTTTCAATAATTGGTGACTTATGTCAGATTTGTCAGATTGGTTTAAAATTTGAAAGAATCAAATAATTCATGACTATTTATTGGTTGAATTAATTTTGTGATAAAATTAGTTCAAGATAAACTTGTTGAATTATTACGATCAGATAATTCTTGCCTGTTTATCGGTTGATTTAATTTTGGGAATTGATTTATTTTCTTAGAGATTATCTAGATAAAGTTGTTTTGATCTGATAACTTCTCTATTGGGTTATTTAAATTAAAACTGAGACTTTATCCTATCGAATCTTAGGTGGAAAATAAAAGATTCACAGAGATATTTACGCGGCAGTTCGGCCTACCGATGGGGCCTGTTCAGCCTGCCGATCAGCGAAGGATAAGATTACGCATTTCTACGCAGATCTTATCAGATATTGATCCGAACTTGATTCTGTTTTGAGTTTTTGAGACCTAATCTGATAAGGACTGACCCCAAGACCAATCTCTATATAAAGGGAGTAAGTCTTATGAGTTACTCAAATCAATTGAGAGATTAAGAGTGATACTCTGCTATTGAGAATTTGCAAACTCCTTGAGAGCTTTTGTTCATAAATCATGAACACTTGCTTTGGGTTCTCTCAATTGGTTGGAAGGAGAGTCATCGGTGGAAGAGCTATACGTGTGAGCCCACACTCACTCCGACTATGGATAGAGAATAGCAAAGAAGACCAGTTGGTTGAGGCTTTTCTAGAACGTTACTTCTCTTCATAGGTTGCGGAGGTTCTTCAGTACACAAAGGTTAGTAAGATCTGGTTAATTTATAGATATAGCATGTCAAACTTGTGTTTTGAAAATTACTCTGATATATAAAATTTTTAAAATTCGGCTGCGCACTATTTTTCCAACACTAGGGCCAGTCCTTATCAGATTAGGTCTCAAAAAATAGAAACAGAATCAAGTTCGGATCAATATCTGATAAGATCCACGTAAAAATGCATAATCTTATCCTTTGCTCATCGGCAAGCCGATCAGGATGTTTGGTAGGCCAAACAGGCCCATCGGCAGGCCAAACAAGTAGATCGATAGGCCAAATTGTCAAATAAATATCTCCGTGAATCTTTTATTTTCCACCCGAGATTCTATAGGATAAAGTCTCAGTTTTAATTCAAATAACCTAATAAAGAAGTTATCTGATCAAAACAACTTTATCTAGATAATCTCTAAGAAAATAAATGAATTCACAATAATTCTACAAGTTTATCTTGACCTAATTTATCCAAAATTAAATCAACCAATAAATGGACAAGAATTATCCGATCCCAATAATTCAATAAGTTTATCTTGAATTAATTTTATCACAAAATTAATTCAATCGATAAACAGACATAGATTATCTGATTCTTCCAAATTTAACCAATCTGATAAATCTGACATAAGTCACCAATTATTGGAAAAGCACGCCGTATCATTACAGGATGTTGTGAGCTGGGAAAGGTGACTCAATGGACCAATATAGTTCAAGCTCCAGATAATTAAGAAACCCAATATCCCAGATGTATATTTCATAATTATCAACTCCAACGCTACTTCACTAAAAGCTTGGGCTACACTCTCGAACTACATAGAATTACGAATCTTGTATAGCTAAGTCTCCATGACATATCATAGTGTATTGTATCCCCATATGATTATCCATAATTGGCTTAAGGTCAAGTTCTGTCTTACCTTCTCGATTATTTTTATCTTACGTTCCATTATCTCACCATCAGAAAACTTACCATCTAAAGACAGTGTACCATTCGGTTACACCTATGTATCCAAATGGTTGAGTGTTGTAGTTTTCCAATTACAGGATAACGCATATAAGAGGATATCACTACTCCTAAAGAGGAGCTATGGATTCCATATCTATGAATAACAAGTCTACGCTATCAAGTGTCATGCCTCTAATGTACCAGCATACATACCACTATTAAGATGTGGGTGTCACCCTTTGGTACATCAAAATACACAAGTTAAGGCAACTAGCCCACTATTCATCTCTAGATTAAGATATGATACAAATGATTGTCTAAAGTGAATTGATTTACCAAGACAGAATTATTAATCCAAATCAATTCACTTTATGTCTCGATCTGACACATCGTCACCTATGACAACATGCCAATGTTTTTATTCACGGAGTCTACCTCTGATGGTCAAGACAAACCATCTCCCAATAGGGATATAGACAACATAACAATCTTTACATGAATAAAGCGCCCAACTTTATTCCCTCGATTATGGATCTTATGATTTAGATCATCCCCTTAAGAATCGTGTCTTTTGCATAATCTATCCATCATATGCCCAATTTTTAAGGTTTAGACGGATAGTCTTAGACTATTGTTTGGTTAACATATATTCAACAAATATGAACGTAAAAAGGACAAGATTTGGTATATAAACAATGAATAAATTCTTTATTGATAAAAAATGTCTCTAAAAACTTATTACATTTGTGCTCCTTAGGGCACACATGTCTAACAATTAGGTGTTATCATACTGGCACTAATGCACCAGATCCTATCAGAACTCCGCAATTAAGTGTGCTAGGGTGAGAGTAATACTAGGGTGGATGTTCTCTATGGAAGTCCTCGTGTCAAACCCATATTTTTGTTTTTAATATTTCTTATTACATATCTGCTTCTATTGAACTTCATCCTAGCGCTCGTGGGTCCGAATGTCGCATAAGGGACTATGGCCATAGTGGCACCCACTTGTCCTACTACACTTGGCATTGGATTCTGGTGAAAGAGCACACTATTCCAAGTAGAAATGGGCCTATGAGACAGACTTGTTGCTTTATGATGACCCGAGGACTTTTTTAGCTAAACTCGATCAACATGGCCCTAACACTAGTGCTTTTTCAATGAAGTTTAGCAGCTCATGTTTCGCACAGAAAGCCTTTAAGTGTTTACTTAGCACGTAGGCTATTGGGCGAGACCATACTAGCTCTAATGCTATGGATCCCATTAGAACTTTGTAGTTTAGTATGCTTGGGTGAGAGTAATACTCAGGTGGGTGACCTCTAGGGAAGTCCTCGTGTTGCACCCTTATTTTTGTTTTTTATAATTTTTATTTATGTTTCTACTTATGCTCAAGCTCAGTCTAGCACCCCTAGTCGCTTAAGGGACTGCTCCCATGTTTGGGTTCGGTTGTCCCACAACACTTGGTGTTGAATTACAGCAAAAGATCACACTATTAGAAGTGAAAAAGGGGTCAGTGAGCCAGACTTCTTACATCATAGTGACCCAAGGAAATTTTTACCAAAATTTGAATGCTCTTGCCATCATATGTGTTTTCATCAAAGTTCAGCAGCTGCTGTTTTGCATGGGAATCCTTATGTGTTTATTATATGCGTAGGTTATCATGTGCAATCATACCAGCACTAATGCGTAGATCCAAACAAAAGTCTATAGTTTGGGCGAGAGTAGTACTAGGATGGGTGACCTCTGAAGAAGTCCTTGTGCTATACCCAGACTTTTTTTTTATATTTTTTATTGCATTTCTACTTTTGTTCAATTTCAGACCAGTGCCCTTGGGTCTAGATGTCGCTCAAGGGACCAACTTGTCCAACAACATGGCGTCAGATTCTAACGAAAGAGCACACTACTCCAAGCAAAAAGGGGCTAATGAGCAAGACTCCCGACGACGCAAGGGATTTTCTAGCTAAATTTGATCGCTAGGCCCTCAAACTGGCCTTTTTTTGGCAACATTTAGCAGCTTCTATTTCGCACAGGAAGCTTTTAGGTGTTTATTTCAAGTGTAGGCTATCAGGTGTGATCATACCAACACTAAAGCTCCATATCACATTAGAACTATGCAGTAAGGAAGTAGTATTGGGACCGTTGTGGAAGCCCTCATGTTTAACCTATATTTTTATTTTATATTTTTTTATTATGTATCTACTTTTGCTAAAGTTCTGCCCAGTGCATGTAGGTGCAGATGCCACTCAAGGGACTGCTCCACGGTGGCACCCACTTGTCGTACTTGACCACCCAATGCCGGATTCTAGTGAAAGAGCACACTATTCCAAGTGGAAACGGGCCTATGAGCATGACTTGTTCCTTTGTGATGAGCTAAGGGTTTTTTTGGCCCAACTCAATCTCCTGGGCGCTTACATTGGCACTTTTTTAGCAAAGTTTTGTAGCTCCTATTTTGTACAAAAAGCCTTTTAGTGTTTATTTTTGCACAGGCTATCGAGTGCGATCATACCAACTCTAATGTAGTGGATCCCATTAGAACTTCGTAGTTTAGCATGTTTGTGTGAGAGCAGTACTAGGATGGGTGGCCTTTAGTGAAGTCCTCATGTTGTACTCCTATTTTTCTTTTTTTTTTTTATATATTTTTTAATTGCTTTGATGTTTCTACTATTATTCATATACCAAATGTTGTTCTCTTTATGTTTATATTTCTTGAATATATGATAAGCAAACAAAAGCCTGAGACTGTCATTCTAAACCATTAAGAATTAAGCAAATGATAGACAAATTATGCGGAAGACATGATTCTAAAGGTGACGGTCTAAATCATAAGACCTACAATCAAGGGAATAAAGTTAGGCACTCTATTCATGCTAAGATTGTTATGTTGTCTATATACCTAATGGGAGATGGCTTGTCTTGGCCATTGGAGTTGGAGTCCGACAAGTAGAAACATTGGTATATTGTCATAGGTGGCAATGTATTGGATCGAGACATAAAGTGGAATTGATTTGGATTAATAATTCCATATGTGCAAATCAATTCACTTTAGACAATCATATGTATTGTATCTTAATCCTGAAATGACTAATGGCCTTGTTAACTTGACTTATGTCTTCTAATATACCAAAGGGTGACATCCTGACTTTACGATGGTATGTATACCGGTATGTTAGAGACATGAACCTTGATAGCGTAAACCTATTATTCATAGATATGGAATCCATAGCTCCATTGGTGGAGTCAAAGATATTCTCTTATATGTGTTATCTTGTAATTGGAAGACTAGAATGCTCAACCATTTGGATGCATAGGTGTAATCGAATGATGTACTGTCTTTAGATGGTACAGGAATGTAAGATAAAAATAATCAAAAAGGCAATGTGGAATTTATCCTTAAGCTGATTATGAATATCCTATGGGGATACGATACATCATGATATGTCATAAACATTTAGCTAATTTGGAGCTTCGTAATTTTATATAGTTTGAGAATGCAACTATAAGCTTTTAGTAGAGTAGCGTTAGAGTTGATAATTATAAAATATGTATTTAGGATATTGTATTTTATAATTATCGAAGCTTGAATTTATATAGGTCCATCAGGTCTCCTTTGATAGCTCATAATAGATCCTGTAACGATATGGTATTCTTTTCCAATAAATTAGTGACTTATGTTAAATTATTAGATTGGCTGGAATTCGATAGGATCGGATAATTCATGTTTGTTTATTAGTTAAACTAATTTTATAAATTAATTCAAGATAAATTTGTTGAATTATCAAGAATATTATATTTTCTTTGAGATTATCTAGATATGGTTGTTTTGATCAGATAAGAGTTAAGACTAAGGCTTTATTTGAAAATCTCGAGTGGGAAATAAAAGATTCTGAAGGATTAGATCATTGCAAGTTCAGTAGGCCGATCTACTAGTTCGGCCAACTGATAGAGTAAGTTCGGCCTACCAATTAGGCCTGCCAATCCAGCAATTATTTGATTACGTATTTTGACGCAATGTTACCAAAAGTTGATCCATATTCAAATTTTTGAGGCCTTATTTGATAATAACTAACCTTGGGTCCAACCTCTATAAATAGGGAGTAAGTTTTCTTAGTTATTTAGATTAGTTGAGAAGTTAAGAGTCAATACTCTATTGTGAGAAACTATGAAACTCCTTGAAGGCTATTGTTTATAATCATAAACCTTGGCTCTAGATCTTCTCAATTGGTTAGAAGGAGAGTCATCGGGGAAGAGCTATATGACGTGTGTGCACACACACTCTGATCGTGGATAGAGAATAGGAAAGAAGGCTAGTTGGTTGAGGCCCTTCTAGAATGTTCTTCTCATTGCTGATTGCAGGAGCTCTTCGGCATACAAAGGTTAGTAAGATCTTATTAATTTATGTATATAGCATGTCAAAATTATGTTTTTGAAAATACTTTGATTTTAAAATTTTTAAAATTCCACTGCATACTTGTTTTCTAACAATAACAACTAGGATGGTCCAAACGTAAGACCTTTCGACCTACACCTTTGCTCACAATTTTGACAAGAACACGTAGGACACTTTGAAGCTATAGCTCGGGCTCTTATTTTCCTAGCACAAAGACTTATACCCATCCTAGGGAGACCTTTATATGTGACATCACTAGGACGAATAAGACCTTCGATGTCCATTTTTACATCAGTTAGTAGTTTAAATCGAGAAAGGAGCCAAATACGAGTAATTTGAGCTTTGTACTTTTGCCTAATTTCTTTCTAAGAAAGGGAAGGAAAGTATTTCTTTAAGTGATAAAATTTAAGATCCTTGATTTAAGAAAGAAAATGAGATTCTTGAGAGTGAATTGAGCGCTTTGAGAGAGATTTCAGAACTTTGAGTGGATCTAAGAGCTTTTAGGAGAGTATTGAGAAGATTTTGTGGGATTAAGAAAAAAAATTGAAGTATTTTCAAAGAAAGTGTTTAAATATCGAAGAACCTAGAAGGCTTTCTAGAAATTTTTTAGGAAAGCTTTGAAGATCTAGAGAAAAGGGTGATAGAATTTGAGAGCTTAGAGAGAGGAAAAAAACTGAGAATTTTAGGCTTGAATGTACAATGAACAGTTTTATAGACAAAGGATAAGGTATTTTTTAGACATGGGGAAAACTATCCTAACACGTGTGAAAGATTAATCTAGGCTAGGCCAAACAGTAATTGAGCTAAGTGATCTAAAAATGGTAAAAAATAACAATACTTATTCACAAAGAAAAAGAAAATATATTTTTTAAAATTTTTTGAATTTTTCTAGTTTTCAAACTCTTAAAATTTTTTTTGTTTCTTTAAGCAAATTCTAAAATAAAAAAAATTCATTTTAATCATTTCATTAAAATGCTTTTCTACAAGCCATTGATATAAAGTACTAACAAATCAAACTTGATTATATCCTCCATAACCTTAACCACTTTAAATGAATTTTTGAATTATTTTTCTGAATTTTAGGCAAAAAAAAAGAAAATAGAAACACAACACACTAAAGTAAAGTTATAGAAATACAGAAATACAAAAACATAGACATACAAACACAAAAACATGATACAAGCATTAATCTATAATTATAGTTTCATCTTCAGAATCAGAATCATCGAGGTTGATGACTAGTGGAACAGTTGCCCTAAATCTTCCCAAAAGATAACATTCTCAAAAAGTTAAGTTGTCAAATACTTCAAAAAATCTTTTTTGAAACTCTTCTTCATCCATGGGTTCATACATAATTTCATCCATAGCTTCACCCATAGGTTCATCTTCAAGTCCTTCAAAAACTTCATTTTTAAATTCAGGTTTGAAATTTGAATTTTTAGCTTCAAGAGTTTCATTAGTTAAAATATTCATGGGATGGTTATCAACTTTTGGCGAGACATTTGAATTAAAGGTATTAGCCAAGTCAATTAAAGGATCAATAAATATTCCAAAAGTACTACTCTCAATAAGGTTCACTTCACACTTTCCAGAAGGAGATTCAGCCATGTTAAATACATTGAATTCTGAAGTCATATTTCTAGAAGACAATTTTAGTACTCCATTTCTACAATTAATTAAAGCATTGGAGGTTGCATGAAATGGATGACCTAAAATGACAGGAATTTGAACATTTGAATTGGAAACAGGCTGGATATCGTTTAGATGGGGAGAAGAGCAAGAAAAGGCATTTTAGCTACTCAAGGAGAAGTTGACAAATGCTCCATTGTTATCTTTACCTAATTTTTCCAAAACTTTTGAGATTGAATGTGATGCTTCAGGTGTTGGAATTGGTGCTGTTTTAATGCAGGAAGGGAGACCAGTAGCATATTTCAGTGAGAAGCTGAATGGGGCAATTCTTAATTACCCAACTTATGATAAAGAGATGTATGCATTGGTTCGGGCATTAGAGACGTGACAGCACTACCTATGGCCTAAGGAGTTCGTGATTAACACCGATCATGAGTCCCTGAAACACTTGAAGCGCCAACACAAGCTGAACAAGAGGCATGCTCGTTGGGTAGAATTCATAGAGACGTTTTCGTATGTCATTCGCTACAAGCAAGGTAAGGAAAACGTCGTTGCCGATGCACTTTCTCGCAGGTATGTCTTAATCTCAACTCTTAATGCTAAACTACAGGGTTTTGAACACATTAAAGAGTTATATGCTGATGACTGTGACTTTAGTACTGAGTATCAAGCTTGTGAGAGATTTACTAGTGGTAAATACTTTAGGCATGAGGGATACTTGTTTTGGGAGAATAAATTATATGTGCCTAATTGTTCATTAAGAGATTTGCTAGTGAGAGAATCCCATGGGGGAGGATTGATGGGACATTTTGGAGTATTGAAGACTTTGGCTATGTTGCAGGAACACTTCTATTGGCCACATATGAAACGAGATGTTGAGAGGCTTTGTGGTAGATGTGTAACTTGTAGGCAGGCTAAATCAAGAGTGCAGCCCCATGGTTTGTACACCCCTTTACCAATACCTAGTGAACCCTGGATTGATATTTTGATGGATTTTGTGTCAGGATTGCCTAGGTCTAAATGGGAAAGAGACTCAATATTTGTGGTTGTGGATAGGTTTTCCAAGATGGCCCATTTTATTCCATGCCACAAGACAGATGATGCTTCTAATGTTGCTGATTTGTTCTTTAGGGAAATTGTGAGACTTCATGGTATGCCTAGGACAATTGTTTCTGATAGAGACACCAAGTTCTTAAGCTACTTTTGGAAGACTTTGTGGGCTAAGTTAGGGACTAAACTATTGTTTTCAACTACTTGTCACCCACAAACCAATGGTCAAACAGAAGTTGTGAATAGAACCTTGTCTACTTTGTTGCGGGCTGTCATTAAAAAGAACATCAAAACATGGGAGGAGTGTTTATCACATGTTGAGTTTGCTTATAATCGATCTGTTCATTCTGCTACTCAATTTTCACCGTTTGAAATTGTTTATGGTTTTAATCCTTTAACTCCTTTGGATTTAATGCCATTACCTTTGTCTGAGCATGTGAATTTAGATGGAAAAAGAAAAGCTGACCTTGTTAAGCAGATACACGAGAAGGCAAGACTCAACATCGAGTGAAGGACTAAACAATATGCTGAACAAGCCAACAAAGGGCATCGCAAGCTTGTCTTCGAGCTCGACGATTGGGTGTGGTTGCACTTACACAGGGAACGGTTTCTAGAACAAAGGAAATCCAAGCTATTGCCTAGAGGGGACGGTCCTTTTCAAATCCTTGAAAGGATCAATGATAATGCATACAAGCTAGACTTGCCAGGTGAGTATGGTGTAAGTGCCTCCTTTAATGTTTCTGATCTAAGTCCTTTTGATGCAGGGTACGATTTGAGGACAAATCCCTCTCAAGAGGAGGGGAATGATGAGGACATCGTTAGCACAAGCAAGAGCACGTGGGAGACATATTCAGATCCAATTCAAGTTCCCATTGGTCCGGTTACGAGAGCTCGTGCGAAGAAGTTCAAAGAAACGCTTATTGGGCTGATTCAAGCAACTTGGGCTCAAGCCATTGCATGGAGGCCCATTAAGGGAATTGCATGCGACAACCAAACCAACAAATGCATGATTCAAGCTCTAGAAGGGATCGAGTAATTTCCATTTCAGTTACTTTCCCGTTTTGAGGCGACACATGGCGAGAAGAATCAACTTATGACCTTTTAATGTCTAGTTTCCTTTTTTTGTTTGTTTATTTCTATTATTGCAAAGCTTTTAAGCCATTAAGGAAACTTACCTTATTTGCTTTAGATTAGGTGATTTGGTAATTGATTTGCCCAAAATTCCATGGGGAATTAGGAGCTGAAAATTCGCATAGGAACCCCTATATATTGTAACGAATTTCAATCAATTGAAGACAAGTATTAACACACAATTTGAGGTTTAATTCTCTTTGGTTCCTAAACGAACTTTTCAAACTTATCGAAAATTTCTGTGGCGTTCATAGACTTATCAATCAGTCAATCCATAGCTGATTGTGGTGTCCTCACATACCATGACTTATCAATCAGTCCATCCATAGCTGATTATGGTGTCCTCACATACCAAGGTTCGTGCTTCTTGTTAGGCATCGGGTCGCGGTTCCATCCAAAACCGGTTAGGAATTTTGATCTTGGAAACCAATCTTGGTTAGGGTCGCGTCAGTTCTTGGCAGGGTTCGTATCACACTGCTTCCGCTGAGACCAAGGATCCATCGCCCATCCGAAGCATTAAGTCTTCACGTAGTACACTTCTCGTTTCTTTGAATCCCTGCAGAGAAATACAAACATGATTAGTTGCACCGGAATCTATGACCTAGATGTCACTGGATTCCTCAACCAAACAAGTTTCTAAATATAGAAGATCACACCTACCTCCCTTGGAAAGGAAGTCCTTGCAATATGCTTCTTTATATGCCCGACCTTACCACAGAAGAAGTACTTAAGCTTCTTTGGGTTCTTCTTCTTCTTCTTTTTGGTCTTGGTAGCAGCAGGAATAGAAGACTTCCCACTCTTGGCCCATTGCTTCTTTCCATTCCTAGAGTTAGGATTAGAACCAGAAGCAGCTACCATGTTGGCCTCACCACCTGCAGGAGACTCCCTGATCAGCAGTTCAAACTCCTGTGACTGTTTCATCAGTTTTGTCAAGGTCATATCCCGTCTATTGCTTAAATTAAAAGTAGCTCTAAGTGGAGTAAGTTCCTTAGACAGAGTCTCAAAGGCCATAGTCATCTGAGTTTCAGCATCGATGTCGGCTCCATTGGTTTGAGCCTCAGCGAGGTAACCCATGACCAACATCATGTGCTCCTTTACAGATGTCCCCAGTCTCTGTCTACTGTTTAAGAGTTGCCGAAGCACCCCTTGCCGCTTTGTTATGGTCTAGCCTCCAAACATGTCCTCAAGATTATCCAAGATCTGCTTCGCAGTCTCATAATCCTGATGTTGAGCTTGCAACACGTTGTTCATGCTAGCCAAAACGTAGCAACGGGCCTGATCATTAGCATCTTTCCAACGGTCGTACGCTTGGAATTGCTCATTACTTGAGTCTCCCGTAGGCTCAAGAGGACAAGGAGTTGTCAGTACATATTTCAGTTTCTCAAAGGATAGGACGATGTCTAGGTTCCGTTTCCAATCGTTATAATTCTCACCGGTTAATTAGTTTTTGTCAAGTATCGATGATAAAGCGTTTTTAGACATTTTCAATCTACAATAAAGAATCATATACCAAACATAAGCAAACATATATAATAATTTAGTAAGATAACACAATCATGTAAAATCATACAATGTGTTTATGTGTCAAAACCTTGAAAATATCACAACCTTACAACGATAATTCCCAACTCAGAATTCAACAAGCTCCTAGGGGAGTCATGCCAAATTCAATTAGGAACACGGATCCCCTCCTGATTAATATATGCCATCCAGGACCCGTATGATCTAGCATATACTAATAATCGTTTCTTTGGCCAATAATTTTATTAACAGAGCTCCTAGGGGAGGTTAATAATAAAATTAACGTGAGTGTATAACCACCAGTTTCAATATTTTATCCATGATTTATAATCACCACCTAGGGGTGTGCAACCATAAATCATACTAAAATACCTTATCCTTTCAGAGATCCAATCTGGTATATGATAGAAATCCCTTCCTAGGGGTCGGGACCACCATGTTCTTCCTATGGACCAACAATGAAAGCCTTAGGTCCTCTCTTCGAAAACCTTCTCCCACCCAATCTTTTGAAGTCAAGGTTTTATTTTAAAATTATGCATGAACAATTTTAATATGAGTGGCACTCCCTATTCTATATGACATGTTATCAATATACATGGTAAATCATATTACAATGCAGACAAGCAAAGCAATCAAGCAAAGCTACAAGCTAAATAATAATAACCGTAATATTATGGTTCCACCCTAGAGAATAGAAAACTAAGATTACAAGAGAATAATCGAGACATTTATCGATTCTTCATCCTTGAATCCTCAAGCTGTATCCTTCTTTATGTAATATCCATTTTCAAGTCTTCAATCCCGTATGAATCGAATACTTCATATTTTCGGTCATATCCAAATTTAATGTTTCTCAGAATCATCCCAAAAATAAAATTAAAACTGCACCGAAAGAATTGCACCTTTTCTGGACACTTGGCAACTCTCGGTTAGCTGGCCGATCTGGGTGATCGGCCTGTCGATCATGAAGGTTCGCCCTGCCTAACTGAAAGTTCAGCCTGTCGACAGAGCACCAAAATTTCTGCCCCACTGTCGGCCTGCCGGACCACAAGTCTGGCCTGCCAATCTGTGACCTTCGGCCTGCCGAACTGAGACGTCCGGCATGCCGACCGAGCTGTAATCACTTGTTCTAGAAAATACAACTTTAATGCAATTTATCAATTTTATTTTCAACAATTCAAAAACATAAAATTAGAGGCTCAGGAAATACCTGGAGGCGCCATCATCAATCTTCTAGATCCGTCTTCTCCGAATAATTATTTAATTACAAAATTTTACAAATTTAAAGTAATAATTCCGAGACGGAGATGATAGTCCGCCATCTAATTACATGAAAAACCTAAATACACATTCTAACCTCTAAGGAACCATAACCGGTAATAATTAATTAATAAATAAATAAACAATGATTTAATCAACCACAATTAATAAATAAACATTGACCACATAATCCATGATAACATATATATTATATAGAAACCTAGAGTGCCATCTCTCTATAAAATTCAATTCAAGCATAGGAGAGATTAAGATCACAAAATTTATGCATATAACATGATCACAAACTTGCAAATTTATGTAAAAACCTCAGCTCTGATACCAATTGTTGGAAACAAAGTGCGCAACAAAATTTTTAAAATTTTTCTTCAGAGTAATTTCCAAAACACAAGTTTGACATGTTATATGTATAAAGTAGACAAATCTTACTAACCTCAGTGTGCCGAAGAACCTCCGCAACCTGTGTAGAGAAGTAACGTTCCAGAAGAGCCTCAACCAACTGGTCTTCTTTGCTATTCTCTATCCACAACCGGAGTGAGTGTGGGCTGACACGTACAGCTCTTCCACCGGTGACTCTCCTTCCAACCAATAGAGAGAACCCAAAGCTAGTGTTCGTGATTTTGTGAACAAAGCTCTCAGGGAGTTTTTAGATGCTCACTAGAAGAGTATCACTCTTAATCTCTTGACTGATCTCAGTAAATCATGAGACTCACTCCCTTTTTATAGCTATTGGTCTTGGGGTCAGTCCAAATCAGATTAGGTCTCAAAAACTCGAAATAGAATCAAGTTCGGATCAATATCTAATAAGATCCACGTGAAAACGCATAATCTTATCTCCCGCTGATCGGTAGGCTGAACATTTTGATCGGCAAGCCAAACAGACCAGTTCGATAGGCCGACCACGTCATTCGACAGGCCGAACTCCCGAGAAAAAATCACCACGAATCTTTTATTTTTCACCTGAGATTCTAAAGGATAAAGTCTCAATTTTGATTCAAACAACCCAATAGAGAAGATATCTGATAAAAACAAACTTTATTAAGATAATCTCTAAGAAAATAAATCAATTCACAATAATTCTACAAGTTTATCTTGATCTAATTTATCCAAAATTAAATCAACCGATAAATAGACAAGAATTATCTGATCGCAATAATTCAACAAGTTTATCTTGAACTAATTTCTTACAAAATTAATTAAACCGATAAACAGACATGAATTATTTGATTCTTACAAATTTTAAACCAATCTAATAAATCCGACATAAGTCACCAATTATTGGAAAAGCACGCCGTGTCGTTACAGGACTTTGTGAGCTAGCAAAGGGGACCAAAATGGACCTATAAAGTTCAAGCTCATGATAATTATGAAACTCAATATCCCAGATATACATTTCACAATTATCAACTCCAACGCTACTCCACTAAAAGCTTGGAGCTGCACTCTCAAGCTTTATAGAATTACGAAGCTCGTGTAGCTAAGTCTCCATGACATATCATGGTGTATCATATCCCCATATGATCATCCATAATCGGCTTAAGGACAAGTTCTGTCTTACCTTCCCGATTATTTTTATCTTACGTTCCACTGTCTATCATTAGAAAACTTACCATCCAAAGATAGTATACCATTTGGTTACACCTATGTATCCAAATGGTTGAGCGCTCCAGTTTTTGAATTACAGGACAACACATATAAGAGGATATCATTACTCCTAAAGAGGAGCTATGGATTCCATATCTATGAATAACAAGTCTACGCTATAAGAGTCATACCTCCAACATACCGGTATGCATACCACTATTGAGATGTGGGTGTCACCCTTTGGCACATTAAAAGACACAAGTCGAGACAACGGGCCCACTATAAATCTCAGGATTAAGACACAATACAAATGACAGTCTAAAGTGAATTGATTTGCCAAGACAGAATTATTAATCCAAATCAATTCACTTTATGTCCCGATCCAACACATCGTCACCTATGACAACGTGCCAATGTTTCTATTCACGGAGTCCAACTCCAATGGTCAAGACAAACCATCTCCCAAAAGGGATATAGACAACATTAGAATCTTTACATGAATAAAGTGCCCAACTTTATTCCCTCGATTACGGATCATATGTTTTAGACCGTCACCTTAAGAATCGTGTCTTCCGCATAATCAGTCCATCATATGCCCAAGTCTTAAGGTTTAGACTGACAGTCTCAGACTACTGTTTGCTTATCATACATTCAACAAATATGAATGTAAAGAGGACAAGATTTGGTATATATATAAATGAATAAATTCTTTATTCATTAAAATGTCTCCAAAAACATATTACATTTTTACTCCTTAGGGCATACATGTCTAACATGAACAACGTGCTGCAGGCTCAACATCAGGATTATGAGACTGCGAAGTAGATCTTGGATAATCTTGAGGATATGTTCGGAGGCCAGGCCATGACAAAGCGGCAAGGGGCACTTCAGAAACTCTCAAACTGTAGACAAAGACTGGGGACATCTGTAAAGGAGCATATGATGTTGGTCATGGGTTACCTCGCTGAGGCTCAAACCAATGGAGTCGACATCAATGCTGAAACTCAGATGACTATGGTCTTTGAGACTCTGTCTAAGGAATTTATTCTGTTTAGAGCTACTTTTAATTTAAGCAATAGACGAGATAGGACCTTAACAGAGCTGATGAAACAATTATAGGAGTTTGAACTGCTGATCAGGGAGTCTCCTGCTGGTGGAGAGACCAACATGGTAGTTGCTTCTGGTTCCAATCCTAACTCAGGGTATGGAAAGAAGCAACAGGTCAAGAACGGGAAGCCTTATATTCCTGCTGCTACCAAGAGCAAGAAGAAGAAGAAGAAGAACCCAAAGAAGCTTAAGTGCTTCTTCTATGGTAAGGCCGGGCATATAAAGAAGCATTGCAAGGACTTCCTTTCCAAGGGAGGTAGGTGTGATCTTCTATATTTAGAAACTTGTTTGGTTGATGGATCCAGTGACATCTGGGTCATAGATTCCAGTGCAACTAGTCATGTTTGTGTTTCTCTATAGGGATTCAAAGAAACGAGAAGTCTGCTACATGAAGACTTAACGCTTCGAATGGGCGAAGGATCCTTGGTCTCAGCGGAAGCAGTGGGAGATGTCCATCTTTACTTTGATAATTATAGGAATTTAATTTTAGCGAGATTGTTTTTATGTTTCTAAATTTAAAAGGAATTTAATTTCTGTATCTTCTTTATTTAAAGACTCCTACATGGTATCTTTTAATGAAAAAGTGGCGATTCGTAAAAACAAATCTTTTATCTATTCTGGATGGATGCAAAATAATCTATATTTTATCAAACCTACGATGGACTTATTGCTTAATGCTAAGATAAATGATAATGACTCAAAAAGACTTAAAACTTCTCACTCTAATAAGACTTGTCTTTGGCATTTGCGCCTTGGCCATATTAACCTGAATAGGATTCAAATGTTGGTAAGGGATGGACCTTTAAGTCACTTAAAGGTGGAATCTATACCTCAATGGGAGTCTTCTTTGGAGGGTAAAATGACCAAAAGACCATACAGGTCTAAGGGCAATAGGGCCGAAGGGGTTTTAGAACTTGTGCATAGTGATGTTTGCGGACCGATGAACATCCGGGCACGAGGAGGGTATGAGTACTTTGTCACTTTTATTGATGATTACTCAAGATATGGGTATGTGTACCTGATGCACCACAAAAGTGAAACTTATGATAAGTTCAGGGAGTTTCGGGCTGAAGTGGAAAAGCAATTAGGTAGACCCAAAAAGGTACTTCGATCTGATCGAGGTGGGGAATACCTTTCTGATGAGTTCTTGGGACACTTGTTCGAGAATGGGATTTTATCCCATTTGACTGCGCCGAGCACTCCGCAGCAGAATGCGTAGCAAAGAGAAGGAATAGGACTTTGTTGGACATGATTCGGTCCATGATGAGTTATTCATCATCGCCTTTATCCTTTTGGGGATATGCACTACAAACTGCATGTTATCTTTTGAACAATGTGCCTTCAAAATCGGTCCCTAAAACTCCTCACGAGTTGTGGACAAGAGGAAAGACATCCTTAAACCATATTCGCATATGGGGATGTCTGGCTCATGTCCTGTTTAAGGATCCGAATAAGTTGGAAGCACGTTCGGAAGTTTGCGTGTTTATAGGATATCCAAAAGGGACTAAAGGGGGTTATTTTTATAAACCAAAGGAAAATAAAGTTGTGGTTTCAACTAATGCAACTTTTCTTGAGGAGAGTTACATGGACGACTTTAATCCTCGAAGCATAGTGGTGCTTGAGGAGTTAAGGGGTGATTCGTTCACTCCGGAGGTTCCGAACGAAACCATTTCGATCAATGTAGAAAAACCAAACAAACCTAAATAACAACCTCAAGGGCTTCGGCGTAGTGGGAGGATCGGGCGTCAACCTGAGAGGTATATGTTCAATGGGGAGGTCTTTTTGGTTGAACCGGATGAACATGACAGGGATCCTTATACTTACGCAGAAGCTATGGAGGATGTTGATTCAAGACTCTGGACAAAGGCCATAAACATAGAGATGAAGTCTATGGAGACTAATCGGGTCTGGGAGCTTGTGGATCTTCCCAAAGGGGTAAAACCCATAGGGTGTAAGTGGATCTACAAGAGGAAAAGAGGAGTGGATGGAAAGGTCGAAACCTTTAAGGCTAGACTGGTAGCTAAGGGTTATACGCAAAAGGAAGGAATTGACTATGAGGAAACCTTTTCGCCTGTAGCCATGCTTAAGTCCATTTGGATTCAATTGTCCATAGCTACCGCTCTCGACTATGAGATTTGGCAGATGGATGTCAAGACGGCTTTTCTAAATGGCTATCTTGATGAGTCCATTTATATGGAACAACCAGACGGGTTCAAGGTCCCGGGTCAAGAGGGTAAGGTTTGTAAACTGCTAAAGTCAATTTATGGACTTAAGCAGGCTTCTCGTTCTTGGAACATAAGATTTGATCAAGTGATCAAGACTTATGGGTTCTCACAAAACGTGGATGAACCATGTGTTTACAAACACATTAAGGATGGGAAGGTGGTTTTTCTACTGCTCTATGTAGATGACATTTTGGTAATTGGCAATGACGTTGGGGCGTTGTCATCGGTCAAATTATGATTGACCAAGCAGTTTGACATGAAGGACTTGGGTGAGTCTAATTTTGTTCTCGGTATCCAGATCTTTTGGGATAGGAAGAACAAAATGATAGCATTGTCACAGGATGGCTACATAGATAAATTCTCAAGAGGTTTGCAATGCAGGATTCCAAGAAAGGTGGACAACCATCTAGGTCTGGAATTACTCTTTCTAAGAAAGACTCTCCAAAGTCTTATGAAGGAAGAGAATACATGAAGAAGGTGCCTTATGCTTCGACAGTGGGTAGTCTCATGTATGCCATGCTTTACACACGACCGAATATTAGCTATGCGATCGGGATTGTAACTCAATTTTAGGCAGATCCAGGACCAAACCATTGGGTTGCCGTAAAGCATATTTTCAAGTACCTAAGAAGGAATCGAGGGTATATGCTTGTGTATTCGAGTGAGGATTTAACTCCTCTAGGATACACTGATTCAGATTTTCAATCCTGTCTGGATTCTAGGAAATCAACTTTGGGGTTTGTGTTTACTCTGGGAGGCGGTGCCATCAGTTTGAGAAGTGCGAAGCAAGATTGCACTTCAGATTCAACAATGGAGGCCAAGTATGTGGCAGCTAGTGATGCTTTGAAAGAAGTAGTGTGGCTTCGTAAGTTCCTTGGGGATCTTGAGGTAGTTCCTGGTATGGATAAAGTGGTATCACTGTACTGTGATAACAGTGCGGCGGCAGCTAATGCTAAGGAACCAAGATTTCACAAGAAGAGTAAGCATATTGATTGGAAGTATCATGTGATAAAGGACTTCGTTGAGGACGGGCATGTCACGGTGTGCAAGATCGCGTCAGAGGACAATTTAGCTGATCCATTTACGAAGACACTTACAGGGAGAGTCTTCGAGAGGCATGTGGAAGCTATAGGGATGCAAAATTTACTGTATTTACTCACTTCGTGCAAGTGGGAGATTGTTAGACATGTATGCCCTAAGGAGTAAAAATGTAATACGTTTTTGGAGACATTTTTATCAATAAAGAATTTATTCATTTATATATATCAAAATCTTGTCCTCTTTACATTCATATTTGTTGAATGTATGATAAGCAAACAGTAGTCTGAGACTGTTAGTATAAACCTTAAGAATTGGGCATATGATGGACTGATTATGCGGAAGACACGATTCTTAAGGTGACGGTCTAAAACATATGATCCGTAATCAAGGGAATAAAGTTGGGCGCTTTATTCATGTAAAGATTGTTATGTTGTCTATATCCCTTATGGGAGATGGTTTGTCTTGACCATCGGAGTTGGACTCTGTGAATAGAAACATTGGCACGTTGTCATAGGTGACGATGTGTTGGATCGGGACATAAAGTGAATTGATTTGGATTAATAATTCTGTCTTGGCAAATCGATTCACTTTAGACAGTCACATCTCAATAGTGGTATACATGCCGGTACGTTGGAGGCATGACTCTTGATAGCGTAGACTTGTTATTCATAGATATGGAATCCATAGCTCCTCCTTAGGAGTAGTGATATCCTCTTATATGTGTTGTCCTGTAATTGGAAAACTGGAGCACTCAACCATTTGGATACATAGGTGTAACCAAATGGTATACTATCTTTGGATCGTAAGCTTTCTAATGGTGAGACAATGGAACATAAGATAAAAATAATTGGGAAGGTAAGACAGAACTTGTCCTTAAGCCGATTATGGATGATCATATGGGGATATGATACACTATGATATGTCATGGAGACTTAGCTACACGAGCTTTGTAATTCTATAAAGTTTGAGAGTGCAGCTCCAAGCTTTTAATGGAGTAGCGTTGGAGTTGATAATTGTGAAATGTATATCTGGGATATTGGGTTTCATAATTATCATGATGTTGAACTTTATAGGTCCATTTTGGTCTCCTTTTCTAGCGCGTAGAATCCTGCAACGACACAGCGTGCTTTTCTAATAATTGGTGACTTATGTCGGATTTATCAGATTGGTTTAAAATTTGGAAGAACCAAATAATTCATGTTTGTTTATTGGTTGAATTAATTTTGTGAAAAAATTAATTTACGATAAACTTGTTGAATTACTGCGATCAGATAATTCTTGTCTGTTTATCGGTTGTTTTAATTTTAGACAAATGAGATCAAGATAAACTTGTAGAATTATTGTGAATTGATTTATTTTCTTAGAGATTATCTTGATAAAGTTTGTTTTGATCCGATAACTTCTCTATTGGGCTATATGAATCAAAACTGAGACTTTATCCTTTAGAATCTCAAGTGAAAAATAAAAGATTCACGGAGAATTTTTCTTGGGAGTTTGGCCTACCGGATGACGTGTTTAGCCTGTCGATGGGACCTGTTCGGCCTGCCGATCAGCGAGTGATAAGATTTCGCGTTTTCACGCGGATCTTATCAGATATTGATCCGAACTTGATTCTGTTTCGAGTTTTTGAGACCTAATTTGATAAGGCCTGACCCTAGGACCAATAGCTATAAAAGGGGAGCGAGTCTCATGATTCACTCAGATTAATTGAGAGATTAAGAGTGATACTCTTCTAGCGAGCATCTAAAAACTCCCTGAGAGCTTTTGTTCACAAATCACGAACACTAGCTTTGGGTTCTCTCTCTTGGTTGGAAGGAGAGTCACTGGTGATAGAGTTGTACGTGTGAGCCCACACTCACTCTAGCTGTGGATAGAGAATAGCAAAGAAGACCAGTTGGTTGAGGCTCTTCTAGGAACGTTACTTCTGTTCACAGGTGCGGAGGTTCTTCACACAAAGGTTAGTAAGATCTGTCTAATTTATAAATATAACATGTCAAACATGTGTTTTGGAAACTACTCTGATGAAATTTTTTTTAAAATTCCACTGCGCACTGCGTTTCCAACAGTCTTGGGCATCAAGTTTAGGTTGTAGCATCTTGTATTGTGTTTCTTGGTCTATTAGTCTTGTTCTTGCCGAATTTCACAACAACAAAAAAAAAGAGAAAAGAAGAAAAGAAAAAAAAAGAAGAAAAGGAAAAAAAGGAAAAGAAAAGAAAAATCAAGAGGATCCAAAAAAAAAAATCGAGTTTGTTAAATTCATAGGGTTCTTGCATCTTCGTTTGTGTTTCTTAAACTTTCTTTGGTATGTTGCAAGGTCATATCCGAAATTCTATTCTAGGTTGTTTTGCGAAATTCTTATTTGGGAAAGAACTTAGTGTGGCCGAAATATCATCTATGGCTGCTAGGGCTAGCCTTGGTTTCAGGGTAACTAGTGTCTTGGGCATCAAGTTTAGATTGTAGCTTCCTGTATTGTGTTTCTTGGTCTATTAGTCTTGTTCTCGCCGAATTTCACAACAAAAAAAACAGAGAAAAGAAGAAAAGAAAAAAAAAGAAGGAAAGAAAAGAAAAGAAAAAAAAGGAAAAGAAAAGAAAAATCAAGAGGATCCAAAAAAAAATAATTTTGAGTTTGTTTAATTCATAGGGTTCTTGCATCTTCGTTTGTGTTTCTTGAACTTTCGTTGGTTTGTTGACAAGGTCATATCAGAAATTCTATTCTAGGTTGTTTTGCGAAATTCTTGTTGGGAAGGAACTTAGTGTGGCCGAAAAATCATCTAAGGCGGCTAGGGTTAGTTTTGGTTTCGGGTAACTAGTGTCTTGGGCTTCAAGTTTAGGTTATAGCTTCGTGTTTTGTGTTTCTTGGTCTATTAGTCTTGTTCTTGACGAATTTCACCACAAAAAAAAAGAGAAAAGAAGAAAAGAAATAAAAAAATAAGAAAAGAAAAGAAAAGAAAAAAAAGGAAACGAAAAGAAAAATCCAGAGGATCTGAAAAAAAAAATCGAGTTTGTTAAATTCAAAGGGTTCTTACATCTTCGTTTGTGTTTATTGAACTTTCTTTGGTTTGTTGACAAGGTCATATCCGAAATTCTATTCTTGGTTTTTTTGTGAAATTCTTGTTTGGGAAAGAATTTAGTGTGGCCGAAATATCATCAAAGGCTGCTAGGGTTAGTTTTGGTTTCGGGTAACTAGTGTCTTGGGCTTCAAGTTTAGGTTGTAGCTTCTTGTTTTGTTTTTCTTGGACTATTAGTCTTGTTCTTGCTGAATTTCACAACAACAAAAAAAAAGATAAAAGAAGAAAAGAAAAAAAAAAGAAGAAACAAAAAGAAAAGAAAAAAAGGAAAAGAAAAGAAAAATCAAGAGGATCTGAAAAAAAAATTTCAAGTTTGTTAAATTCATAGGGTTCTTGCATCTTCATTTGTGTTTCTTGAACTTTCTTTGATTTGTTGGCAAGGTCATATCCGAAATTCTATTCTAGGTTGTTTTGCGAAATACTTGTTTGGGAAAGAACTTAGTGTGGCTGAAATATCATCTAAGGCTGCTAGGGTTAGTTTTGGTTTTGGGTAACTAGTGTCTTATGCCTCAATTTTTGGTTGTAGCCTCCTATTTTGTGTTTCTTGGTCTATTAGTCTTGTTCTTGCCAAATTTCACCAAAAAAAAAAAGAGACAAAAGAAGAAAAGAAAAAAAAAGAAGAAAAGAAAAGAAAAGAAAAAGGAAAAGAAAAGAAAAATCAAGAGGATCCGAAAAAAAAAAACATTCGAGTTTGTTAAATTCTTAGGGTTCTGGAATCCTCATTTGTGTTTCTTGCACTGTCTTTGGTTTGTTGACAAGGTCATATCCAAAATTCTATACTAGCTTGTTTTGTGAAATTTTTGTTTGGGAAAGAACATAGTGTGGCTGAAATATCATCTAAGGCTGCTAGGGTTAGTTTTGGTTTCGGATAACTAGAGTCTTGGGATTCAAGTTTTGGTTGTAGCTTTCTGTTTTGTGTTTCTTAGTCTGTTAGTCTTGTTCTTGCCGAATTTCGGAATAAAAAAAAGAGAAAAGAAGAAAAGAAAAAAAAAAAGAAGAAAAGAAAAGAAAAGAAAAAGAAAAGAAAAGGGAAAAGAAAAGAAAAATCAAGAGGATCCAAAAAAAAAAAAAACATTCGAGTTTGTTAAATTCATAGGGTTATTGCACATTTGTTTGTGTTTCGTGAGCTTTCTTTGGTTTGTTGACAAGGTCATATCAGAAATTCTATTCTAGGTTGTTTTGCGAAATTCTTGTTTGGGAAAGAATTTAGTGTGGCTGAAATATCATCAAAGGCTGCTAGGGTTACTTTTGGTTTTGGGTAACTAGTGTCTTAGGCCCCAATTTTTTGTTGTAGCCTCCTATTTTGCGTTTCTTGGTCTATTAGTCTTGTTTTGCCAAATTTCACAAAAAAAAAAAAAAACAAAAGATAAAAAAAAAATGAAAAGAAAAGAAAAGGGAAAGGAAAAAATCAAGAGGATCCGAAAAAACAAAAACATTCGAGTTTGTTAAATTCATAGGGCTATTGCATCTTCGTTTGTGTTTCTTGAACTTTCTTTGGTTTGTTGACAAGGTCATCTCAGCAATTCTATTCTAGGTTGTTTTGTGAAATTCCTGTTTAGGAAAGAACTTACTGTGGCCTAAATATCATCTAAGGCTGCTAGGGTTAGTTTTGGTTTCGAGTAACTAGTGTCTTGGGCTTCAAGTTTAGGTTGTAGCTTCTTGTTTTGTGTTTCTCGGTCTATTAGTCTTGTAATTGCCGAATTTCACAACAACAAAAAAAAGAGAAAAGAAGAAAAGAAAAAAAAAAGAAAAGAAGAAAAGAAAAGAAAAAAAAAGGAAAAGAAAAGAAAAATCAAGTGGATCCGGAAAAAAAAATTTGAGTTTGTTAAATTCATATGGTTCTTGCATCTTCGTTTGTGTTTCTTGACAAGGTCATATAAGAAATTCTATTCTAGGTTGTTTTGCGAAATTCTTGTTTAGGAAAGAACTTACTGTGGCCTAAATATCATCTAAGGCTGCTAGGGTTAGTTTTGGTTTCGAGTAACTAGTGTCTTGGGCTTCAAGTTTAGGTTGTAGCTTCTTGTTTTGTGTTTCTCGGTCTATTAGTCTTGTAATTGCCGAATTTCACAACAACAAAAAAAAGAGAAAAGAAGAAAAGAAAAAAAAAAAGAAGAGAAGAAAAGAAAAGAAAAAAAAAAGGAAAAGAAAAGAAAAATCAAGTGGATCCGAAAAAAAAAAATTGAGTTTGTTAAATTCATATGGTTCTTGCATCTTCGTTTGTGTTTCTTGACAAGGTCATATAAGAAATTCTATTCTAGGTTGTTTTGCGAAATTCTTGTTTGGGAAAGAATTTACTGTGGCCGAAATATCATCTAAGGCTGCTAGGGTTAGTTTTGGTTTCGGGTAACTAGTGTCTTGGGCTTCAAGTTTAGGTTGTAGCTTCCTGTTTTGTGTTTCTTGGTCTATTAGTCGAATTTCACAACAACAAAAAAAGAGAAAAGAAGAAAAGAAAAGAAAAAGGAGAAAAGAAAAGAAATTAAAAAAAGGAAACGAAAAGAAAAATCAAGAGGATCCGAATTTTAAAAAATTTCGACTTTATTAAATTCATAGGGTTCATGCATCTTCGTTTGTGTTTCTTTAACTTTCTTTGGTTTGTTGACAAGGTCATATCCGAAATTCTATTCTAGGTTGTTTTGCGAAATTCTTGTTTAGGAAAGAACTTAGTGTGGCCAAAATATCATCTATGGCTGCTAGGGTTAGTTTTGGTTTTGGGTAACTATTGTCTTGGGCTTCAAGTTCAGGTTGTAGCTTCCTGTTTTGTATTTCTTGGTCTATTAGTCTTGTTCTTGCCGAATTTCACAACAAAAAAAAGAAGAAAAGAAGAAAATAAAAAAAAAGAAGAAAAGAAAAGAAAATAAAAAAAAGGAAAAGAAAAGAAAAATCAAAAGGATCCAAAAAAATTAATAAATTCGAGTTTGTTAAATTCATAGGGTTCTTGCAACTTCGTATGTGTTTCTTGAACTTTCTTTGGTATGTTGACAAGGTCATATCCAAAATTCTATTCTAGGTTGTTTTGCATAATTCTTATTTGGAAAAGAACTTAGTGTGGCTGAAATATCTTCTATGGCTGCTAGGGTTAGTTTTGGTTTCGGGTAACTAGTATCTTGGGCTACAAGTTTAGGTTGTAGCTTCTTGTATTGTGTTTCTTGGTCTATTTGTCTTGTTCTTGCCGAATTTCACAACAAAAAAAAAAAGAGAAAAGAAGATAAGAAAAAAAAAAGAAAAGAAAAGAAAAGAAAAAAAAGGAAAAGAAAAGAAAAATCAAGAGGATCCCAAAAAAAAAATAATTTCGAGTTTGTTTAATTCATAGGTTTCTTGCATCTTCATTTGTGTTTCTTGAACTTTCTTTGGTTTGATGACAAGGTCATATCAGAAATTCTATTCTAGGTTGTTTTGCAAAATTCTTGTTTGGGAAGGAATTTAGTGTGGCCGAAAAATCATCTAAGGCTGATAGGGTTAGTTTTGGTTTCAGGTAACTAGTGTCTTGGGCTTCAAGTTTAGGTTGTAGCTTCGTGTTTTGTGTTTCTTGGTCTATTAGTCTTGTTCTCGCCGAATTTCACAACAAAAAAAAATATAAAAGAAGAAAAAGAAAAAAAAAGGAGAAAGAAAAAGAAAAGAAAAAAAAGGAAAAGAAAAGGAAAATCAAGCGGATCCGAAAAAAAAAATTTGATTTTGTTAAATTCATATGGTTCTTGTATCTTCGTTTGTGTTTCTTGACAAGGTCATATAAGAAATTCTATTCTAGGTTGTTTTACGAAATTCTTGTTTGGGAAAGAATTTACTGTGGCCGAAAATATCATCTAAGGCTGCTAGGGTTAGTTTTGGTTTCGGGTAACTAGTGTCTTGGGCTTCAAGTTTAGGTTGTAGCTTCCTGTTTTGTGTTTCTTGGTCTATTAGTCGAATTTCACAACAACAAAAAAAGAGAAAAGAAGAAAGGAAAAGAAAAAGGAGAAAAGAAAAGAAAAATCAAGAGGATCCGAATTTTAAAAAAATTCGAGTTTATTAAATTCATAGGGTTCATGCATCTTCGTTTATGTTTCTTTAACTTTCTTTGGTTTGTTGACAAGGTCATATCCGAAATTCTGTTCTAGGTTGTTTTGCGAAATTCTTGTTTAGGAAAGAACTTAGTGTGGCCGAAATATCATCTATGGCTGCTAGGGTTAGTTTTGGTTTTGGGTAACTATTGTCTTGGGCTTCAAGTTCAGGTTGTAGCTTCCTGTTTTGTATTTCTTGGTCTATTAGTCCTGTTCTTGCCGAATTTCACAACAAAAAAAAAAAAGAAAAGAAGAAAATAAAAAAAAAAGAAGAAAAGAAAAGAAAAGAAAAAAAAGGAAAAGAAAAGAAAAATCAAAAGGATCCAAAAAAATAAATAAATTCGAGTTTGTTAAATTCATAGGGTTCTTGCAACTTCGTATGTGTTTCTTGAACTTTCTTTGGTATGTTGACAAGGTCATATCCAAAATTCTATTCTAGGTTGTTTTGCATAATTCTTATTTGGAAAAGAACTTAGTGTGGCCGAAATATCATCTATGGCTGCTAGGGTTAGTTTTGGTTTCGGGTAACTAGTATCTTGGGCTACAAGTTTAGGTTGTAGCTTCTTGTATTGTGTTTCTTGGTCTATTTGTCTTGTTCTTGCCGAATTTCACAACCAAAAAAAAAAGAGAAAAGAAGAAAAGAAAAAAAAAGAAGAAAAGAAAAGAAAAGAAAACAAAAGGAAAAGAAAAGAAAAATCAAGAGGATCCGAATTTTAAAAAATTTTGAGTTTGTTAAATTCATAGGGTTCTTTCATCTTCCTTTGTGTTTCTTGAACTTTCTTTGGTTTGTTGACAAGGTCATATCCGAAATTCTATTCTAGGTTGTTTTGCGAAATACCTGTTTGGGAAAGAACTTAGTGTGGCCAAAATATCATCTATGGCTGCTAGGGTTAGTTTTTGTTTTGGGTAACTAGTGTCTTAGGCCTCAAGTTTAGGTTGTAGCTTCCTGTTTTGTGTTTCTTGGTCTATTACTCTTGTTCTTGCCGAATTTCACAACAAAAAAAAAAGTGAAAAGAAGAAAACAAAAAAAAAAGAAGAAAAGAAAAGAAAAGAAAAGTAAAAGAAAAGAAAAATCAAGAGGATACGAAAAAAAAAAGAATTCAAGTTTGTTAAATTCATAGGGTTCTTGCATCGTTTATGTTTCTTGAACTTTCTTTAGTTTGTTGACAAGGTCATATCCAAAATTCTGTTCTGGGTTGTTTTGCGAAATACTTGTTTGGTAAAGAACTTACTGTGGCCAAAATATCATCTATGGCTGCTAGGGTTAGTTTTGGTTTTGGGTAACTAGTGTCTTTGGCCTCGAGTTTAGGTTGTAGCTTTGTGTTTTGTGTTTCTTGGTCTATTAATCTTGTTCTTGCCGAATTTCACAAAAAAAAAATTTCGAGTTCGTTAAATTCAAAGGGTTCTTGCATCTTCGTTTGTGTTTCTTGAACTTTCTATGGTTTGTTGACAAGTTCATATCCAAATTTCTGTTCTAGGTTGTTTTACAAAATTCTTGCATGGGAAAGAACTTAGTGTGGCTGAAATATCATCTAAGGCTGCTATGGTTAGTTTTGCTTTCGGGTAACTAGTGTTGGTTTGTTGACAAGGTCATATCCGAAATTCTATTCTAGGTTATTTTGCAAAATTCTTGTTTGGGAAAGAACTTAGGGTGGCCGAAATATCATCTGAGGCTGTTGGGGTTAGTTTTGGTTTTGGGTAAGTAGTGTCTTGGGCATCAAGTTTACGTTGTAGCTTCTTGTTTTTTGTTTCTTGCTCTTTCAGTCTTGTTCTTGCCGAATTTCCCAATAAAAAAAAAAGAGAAAAGAAAAAAAAAGAAGAAAAGAAAAGAAAAGAAAAATCAAGAGGATCCGAAAAAAAAAACTCGAAGAAAAGAAAAAAGAAGGAAAAGAAAGAAAAATCAAGAGGATCCGAAAAAAAAAATTCGAGTTTTTTACATTCATAGGGTTCTTGTGTCTTCGTTTGTGTTTCTTGAACTTTCTTTGGTTTGTTGACAAGGTGATGAGGACATCACTAGCACAAGCAAGAGCACGTGGGAGACATATTCAGATCCAATTCAAGTTCCCATTGGTCCGGTTACGAGAGCTCGTGCGAAGAAGTTTAAAGAAACACTTATTGGGCTGATTCAAGCAACTTGGGCTCAAGCTATTGCATGGAGTCCCATTGAGGGAATTGCATGCGACAACCAGACCAATAAATGCGTGATTCAAGCTATAGAAGGGATTGAGTAATTTCCATTTCAGTTACTTTCCCATTTTGAGGCGACACATGGCGAGAAGAATCAGTTTTGACCTTTTAATGTGTAGTTTCCTTTTTTCCGTTTCTGGTATTTCTATTATTGTAAGGCTTTTAAGCCATTAAGGGAACTTTCCTTATTTAGTCTAGATTTGACTTTTGTTAAATGAGTTTCCCGAAATTTCCATGGGAATTAGGGGCTGAAAATTCGCATAGGAACCCCTATATAATTGTAACGAATTTCAATCAATGGATACAAGTAATAACACATAATTTTGAGGTTTAATTCTCTTTTGTTCCTAAACGAACTATTCGAACTTATCGGAAATTTCCATGGCGTTCATCGACTTATCAATCAGTCCATCCATAGCTGATTGTGGCGTCCTCACATACCAAGACTTATCAATCGGTCTCTCCATAGCTGATTGTGGCGTCCTCACATACCAAGGTTCGTGCTTCTTGTTGGGCATCGGGTCGCGGTTCCATCCAAAACCGGTTAGAAAGTTGATCTTGGAAACCAACTTCGGTTAGGGTCGCGTCAGTTCTTGGCATGGTTCGTATCATTTGGTAATCAGAGCGAGGTTCTAATCAGGTTTTGCTTATCCGTTCTCTTAGTTTTTTTTTGTTTGTTTCAATTGTTCGTGAGTTCTAATTTCCATTATCAAAGTCGGTTAAAAAAAAAAAAGATCCGAAAAGAAAAGAAAGAAAGAAAGAAAAGAAACGAAAAGAAAAAAAAAAAAAAGAAGGAAAAGAAGAAAAACAAGAGGATCCGAAAAAAAAAAAAAAAAGAGTCTGGAAACCTTTCTTAAATTTTTATTTCAGATTCTTGTTATTCATTTTTTAAGGAATCCAAAACTGAATTCCTTGCATAGACCAAAAATTTTTGTTCAAATTTTGTTCCTTTTGGGTGTGATTCTAAAAGCCTAAATTCTTTGTTCCTGTTATAGTCTTGTCTCTTTGGTAATCTATTTGTGAATTGTCAAGGAAATTTTTTGATATTGATTTGACTAGTTTTATAGGAACTGAGTGAGAATTAACGAGTGGAAAAAGGCATAGAGGCGAGAGCATTAGAGTGGACAAAAGCCGAAAGTATTGAGTGTAAACACGAGTGAAATTGAGTGAACCATTTCACGAGTGAAACACGTAAGGGAGTGTGGTGAGGTCCTTTGGAAAATGTCAAACAACAGCAAGAACACTATTGAGGGTACCTCGGGTGCAGCAGACCCAAAACTTCTGATGGAAGCGATGATGGGGGAGATGAGGCGATTATTGAGGGGAGAGATAGGACAGCTTCATGAGAGGATAGACCAGATAGAAAACGCACGTGTGGAGCAGCCACAACATGTTCCTCATGCACGTAGGCGAGAAAGGGTTCCGGTTAGAGGAGAGGTTGATGACTACTATAGGAATGATGGGGAAGAATTTGATGAAGGAGAAGATTCAGCGGGTAGTCACCGAAGATTTGGACGGGATAGAGGAGTTAGGAACAGGGAAGATGATAGTCTGAGAGGCATAAAAATGAAGATACCATCATTTCAAGGCAAATCCAATCCAGAAGCATACCTAGAATGGGAGAAGAAAATGGAGTTCATCTTTGATTGCCACTACTATTCTGAGGCAAAGAAGGTAAAATTGGCTGTAATTGAATTTTCTGATTATGCTATTACTTGGTGGGATCAACTTGTTATAAACAGGAGACGAAATAGAGAGCGGCCTATTGAGTCATGGGAAGAGATGAAGACCGTGATGAGAAAGCGATTTGTGCCAACTTACTACTACCGGGAGTTGTACAACAAACTACAAAACCTTAAGCAAGGCAACCGGAGTGTAGAGGAGTACTATAAGGAGATGGAGGTTATGATGATTCGGGCTAATATAGAGGAGGATCGGGAGGCTACAATGGCAAGGTTTTTGGCGGGCTTGAACCGAGATATTCACAATGCCGTTGAGTTGCAACATTATGTGGAGTTGGAGGACATGGTGCACATGGCTATTAAAGTTGAGAATCAACTTATGAGGAGGGGCAGTAGCACACGTCCTAGCCAAAACCCGAGTACATCGGCTTGGAAAACCAACCAATGGAAGAAGGATGAGAAGCAATCCAACCCCAAGCCAAAGTTCGAGCAAAAACAAGAGGTGGCCAGCCATGGGAATCAAGGTAAATCCGATTCTTCCACTACTCGGACTCGTGATATTAAATGTTTTAAATGTCAAGGCAGGGGTCATATAGCAAGCCAATGTCCGAACAAACGAGTTATGGTGATGCGGGACAATGGAGACATTGAAACCGAGGAAGATTCGGACAATGACTCTATGCCTTCATTAGAGGATGTCGACGATGAGGAGTGCGCTGTCCAAGGAGAATTGTTGGTCACAAGGAGAGCTTTAAGTGTGCAAGCCAAAGAAGAAGATGAAGAGGTGCAACGGGAAAACATCTTCCACACTAGGTGCCACGTTCAAAACAAGGTATGTAGTGTGATTATTGATGGTGGGAGTTGTACTAATGTTGCAAGCACAACCATGGTAGAGAAGTTAGGGCTGCCAACAATTAAGCATCCTCGGCCATATAAATTGCAATGGTTAAATGATACTGGTGAGGTAAAGGTGCATAAACAGGTGTTAGTTGCTTTTCGCATTGGAAGATATGAAGATGAAGTTTTGTGCGATGTGGTTCCGATGCAAGCTGGGCACTTGTTGTTAGGCAGACCATGGCAATTTGATCGGCGAGTTAAGCATGATGGTTTCACCAACAAGTACTCATTTGTTCACAATCAAAAGACGATCACTCTAGTTCCATTAACACCAAAACAGGTCTATGAAGACCAAGTGAGCTTACAGAGAGAAAGTGATAAAAAAATAAAGAGTGAAGAAAAATCAAGAGTGGGAGTGCAGAGAGAGAGTTCGGCCAGTGAGAGAAAAAAAGAAGAGATGGCCGAGAAAAAGGAGAGCAAAGAGAGCAAGGGAGAGAAAATTGAGAGGGCTGAAAAGAATTCACAATCAGCCAATGAGAGAAAAGTAGAGAGAAAAACAAACTTTTATGCAAGAAAGAGTGATGTGAGAAGAGCTTTGTTTTCTAATCAGCCGATGATTTTACTCATGTACAAGGAGGCGTTATTAAACACTAACGATCTTGATTCCACCTTGCATAGTTCTGTTGTTTCTCTTTTGCAGGATTTTGAGGATATCTTTCCTGAGGAAACACCGCAAGGTTTACCTCCAATCCGCGGGATTGAACATCAAATCGACTTCATACCTGGAGCTACAATCCCAAACCGACCAGCCTATAGGAGTAATCCCGAGGAGACAAAGGAACTCCAACGGCAGGTAAATGAGTTGATGGAGAAGGGACACGTAAGAGAAAGCATGAGCCCGTGCGCCGTACCAGTTTTACTTGTGCCTAAGAAAGATGGGACTTGGAGGATGTGCGTTGATTGTCGAGCCATCAACAACATCACGGTAAAGTATCGACATCCCATTCCTCGCTTGGATGACATGTTAGATGAATTGCATGGTGCTTGTGTATTTTCTAAAATTGATTTGAAGAGTGGATATCATCAAATTCGCATGAAAGAGGGAGACGAGTGGAAAACGGCTTTCAAAACAAAACAAGGCTTGTATGAGTGGTTGGTAATGCCTTTCGGTTTAACCAATGCGCCCAGCACATTTATGCGTTTAATGAACCATGTTTTGCGAGCTTTTATTGGAAAATTTGTTGTTGTTTATTTTGATGATATCCTTATCTATAGCAGCAATTTGGATGAACATATTGAACATTTGAAACTTGTTTTAGATGTTTTGCGGAAGGAAAAGTTGTATGCTAACCTCAAGAAATGTACCTTTTGCACAGATAAGCTTGTGTTTCTTGGTTTTGTTGTTAGTGCTCAAGGTATACAGGTTGATGAAGAAAAGGTGCGAGCCATCCAGGGGTGGCCGAGTCCAACTAGTGTGGGAAATGTACGGAGTTTTCATGGACTTGCTAGTTTCTACCGGCGGTTTGTGAAAGATTTCAGTACTATAGCCGCACCACTGACTGAAGTCATCAAAAAGAATGTTGGGTTTAGATGGGGAGAAGAGCAAGAAAAGGCATTTCAGCTACTCAAGGAGAAGTTGACAAATGCTCCATTGTTATCTTTACCTAATTTTGCCAAAACTTTTGAGATTGAATGTGATGCTTCAGGTGTTGGAATTGGTGCTGTTTTAATGCAGGAAGGGAGACCAATAGCATATTTCAGTGAGAAGCTGAATGGGGCAACTCTTAATTACCCAACTTATGATAAAGAGATGTATGCATTGGTTCAGGCATTAGAGACGTGGCAGCACTACCTATGGCCTAAGGAGTTCGTGATTCACACTGATCATGAGTCCCTGAAACACTTGAAGGGCCAGCACAAGCTGAACAAGAGGCATGCTCGTTGGGTAGAATTCATAGAGACGTTTCCATATGTCATTCGCTACAAGCAAGGTAAGGAAAACGTCGTTGCCGATGCACTTTCTCGCAGGTATGTCTTAATCTCAACTCTTAATGCTAAACTACTGGGTTTTGAACACATTAAAGAGATATATGCTGATGACCATGACTTTCGTACTGAGTATCAAGCTTGTGAGAGATCTACTAGTGGTAAATACTTTAGGCATGAGGGATACTTGTTTCGGGAGAATAAATTATGTGTGCCTAATTGTTCATTAAGAGATTTGCTAGTGAGGGAATCCCATGGGGGAGGATTGATGGGACATTTTGGAGTAGTGAAAACTTTAGCTATGTTGCAGGAACACTTCTATTGGCCACATATGAAACGAGATGTTGAGAGGCTTTGTGGTAGATGTGTAACTTGTAGGCAGGCTAAATCAAGAGTGCAGCCCCATGGTTTATACACCCCTTTACCAATACCTAGTGAACCCTGGATTGATATTTCGATGGATTTTGGGTTAGGTTTGCCTAGGTCTAAACGGGGAAGAGACTCGATATTTGTGGTTGTGGATAGGTTTTCCAAGATGGCTCATTTTATTCCATGCCACAAGACAGATGATGCTTCCAATGTTGCTGATTTGTTCTTTAGGGAAATTGTGAGACTTCATGGTATGCCTAGGACAATTGTTTCTGATAGGGACACCAAGTTCTTAAGCTACTTTTGGAAGACTTTGTGGGCTAAGTTAGGGACTAAGCTATTGTTTTCAACTACTTGTCACCCTCAAACCGATGGTCAAACAGAAGTTGTGAATAGAACCTTTTCCACTTTGTTAAGGGCTGTCATTAAAAAGAACATCAAAACATGGGAGGAGTGTTTACCACATGTTGAGTTTGCTTATAATCGATCAATTCATTCTGCTACTCAATTTTCACCGTTTGAAATTGTTTATGGTTTTAATCCTTTAACTCCTTTGGATTTAATGCCATTACCTTTGTCTGAGCATGTGAATTTAGATGGAAAAAGAAAAGCTGATCTTGTTAAGCAGATACACGAGAAGGCAAGACTCAACATCGAGCGAAGGACTAAACAATATGCTGAACAAGCCAACAAAGGGCGTCACAAGCTCGTCTTCGAGCCCGGTGATTGGGTGTGGTTGCACTTACGCAAGGAACGGTTTCCGGAGCAAAGGAAATCCAAGCTATTGCCTAGAGGGGATGGTCCTTTTCAAATTCTCGAAAGGATCAATGATAATGCGTACAAGCTAGACTTGCCAGGTGAGTATGGTGTAAGTGCCTCCTTTAATGTTTCTGATCTAAGTCCTTTTGATGTAGGCGACGATTTGAGGACAAATCCTTCTCAAGAGGAGGGGAATGATGAGGACATCACTAGCACAAGCAAGAGCACGTGGGAGACATATTCAGATCCAATTCAAGTTCCCATTGGTCCAGTTACGAGAGCTCGTGCGAAGAAGTTTAAAGAAACACTTATTGGGCTGATTCAAGCAACTTGGGCTCAAGCTATTGCATGGAGGCCCATTGAGGGAATTGCATGCGACAACCAGACCAATAAATGCGTGATTCAAGCTATAGAAGGGATTGAGTAATTTCCATTTCAGTTACTTTCCCATTTTGAGGCGACACATGGCGAGAAGAATCAGTTTTGACCTTTTAATGTCTAGTTTCCTTTTTTCCGTTTCTGGTATTTCTATTATTGTAAGGCTTTTAAGCCATTAAGGGAACTTTCCTTATTTAGTCTAGATTTGACTTTTGTTAAATGAGTTTCTCGAAATTTCCATGGGAATTAGGGGCTGAAAATTTGCATAGGAACCCCTATATAATTGTAACGAATTTCAATCAATGGATACAAGTAATAACACATAATTTTGAGGTTTAATTCGCTTTAGTTCCTAAACGAACTATTCGAACTTATCGGAAATTTCCGTGGCGTTCATCGACTTATCAATCAGTCCATCCATAGCTGATTGTGGCGTCCTCACATACCAAGACTTATCAATCGGTCTCTCCATAGCTGATTGTGGCGTCCTCACATACCAAGGTTCGTGCTTCTTGTTGGGCATCGGGTCGCGGTTCCATCCAAAACCGGTTAGAAAGTTGATCTTGGAAACCAACTTCGGTTAGGGTCGCGTCAGTTCTTGGCGTGGTTCGTATCACAAGGTCATATCCGAAATTCTATTCTAGGTTATTTTGCGAAATTCTTGTTTGGGAAAGAACTTAGTGTGGACGAAATATCATCTAAAGCTGCTAGGGCTAGTTTTGGTTTCGGGTAACTAGTGTCTTGCGCTTCAAGTTTAGGTTGTAGCTTCCTGTTTTGTGTTTCTTGGTCTATTAGTCTTGCTCTTGCCAAATTTCACAACAAAAAAAAGAAAAGAAGAAAAGAAGAAAAAGTAGAAGAAAAGAAAAGAAAAGAAAAGAAAAAGGAAATGAAAGGAAAAATCAAGAGGATTGAAAAAAAAATCCGAGTTTGTTAAATTCACAGGGCTCTTGCATCTTCATTTGTGTTTCTTGAAATTTGTTTGGTTTGTTGACAAGGGCATATCCGAAATTCTATTCTAGGTTGTTTTGCGAAATTCTTGTTTGGGAAAGAACTTAGTGTGGCCAAAATATCATCTAAGGCTGCTAGGGTTAGTTTTGGTTACGGGTAACAAGTGTCTTGGGCTTCAAGTTTAGGTTGTAGCTTCCTGTTTTGTGTTTCTTGGTCAATTAGTCTTGTTCTTGCCGAATTTCACAACCAAAAGAAAAGAAAGAGAAAAGAAGAAAAGAAAAAAATAGAAGAAAGGAAAAGAAAAGAAAAAAAAAGGAAAAGAAAAGGAAAATCAAGAGGATCCAAAAAAAAAAATTTCGAGTTTGTCAAATTCATAGGGTTCTTGCATCTTCACTTGTATTTCTTAAACTTTCCTTGGTTTGTTGACAAGGCCATATCCGAAATGCTATTCTATGTTGTTTTGAGAAATTCATGTTTGGGAAAGAACTTAGTGTGGCTGAAATATCATCTAAGGCTACTAGGGTTTGTTTTGGTTTCGGGTAACTAGTATCTTGGGCTTCAAGTTTAGGTTGTAGCTTCCTGTTTTGTGTTTCATGGTTTATTAGTCATGTTCTTGCCGAATTTCACAAACAAAGAAAAAAGAGAAAAGAAGAAAAGAAGAAAAAAGAAGAGAAGAAATGAAAAGAAAAGAAAAAAAAGGAATAGAAAATAAAAATCAAGAGGATCCGAAAGAAAAAATTCGAGTTTATTAAATTAAAAGGGTTCTTGCATCTGCGTTTGTGTTTCTTGAACTTTCTTCGGTTTGTTGACCAGGTCATTTCCGAAATTCTATTCTAGGTTGTTTTGCAAAATTCTTGTTTGGGAAAGAACTTAGTGTGGCCAAAATATCATCTAGGGCAGCTATGGTTAGTTTTGGTCTCGGGTAACTAGTGTCTTAGGCTTCAAGTTTAGGCTGTAGCTTTCTGTTTTGTGTTTCTTGGTCTATTAGTCTTGTTCTTGCCGAATTTCACAACAAAAAAAAAGAGAAAAGAAGAAAAGAAAAAAAAAAGAAGAAAAGAAAAAAAAGATCAAGAGGATCCAAAAAAAAAAATTTCGAGTTTGTTAAATTCATAGGGTTTTTGCATCTTCGTTTGTATTTCTTGAACTTTCTTTCGTTTGTTGACAAGGTCATATCCGAAATTCTATTATAGGTTGTTTTGTGAAGTACTTGTTTGGGAAAGAACTTAGTGTGGCCAAAATATCATCTAAGGCTACTAGGGTTAGTTTTGGTTTTGGGTAACTAGTGTCTTAGGCCTCAAGTTTAGGTTGTAGCTTCCTGTTTTGTGTTTCTTGGTCTATTACTCTTGTTCTTGCCAAATTTCACAACCAAAAAAAAAGAGAAAAGAAGAAAAGAAAAGGAAAAGAAAAGAAAAATCAAGAGGATAGGAAAAAAAAACGGAATTCGAGTTTCTTAAATTCATAGGGTTCTTGCATCGTCGTTTATGTTTCTGGAACATTCTTTGGTCTGTTGACAAGGCTGTTGGAAACAAAGTGCGCAGCGAAATTTGAAAATTTTTCATCAGAGTAATTTCCAAAACACAAGTTTGATATGTTATATGTATAAATTAAACAGATCTTACTAACCTCAGTGTGCCGAAGAACCTCCGCAATCCGTGGAGGCAAGTAACGTTCCAGAAGAGCCTCAACCAACTGGTCTTCCTTGCTATTCTCTATCCACAACCGGAGTGAGTGTGGGCTCACACGTACAGCTCTTCCACCGGTGACTCTCCTTCCGACCAACAGAGAGAACCCAAAGCTAGTGCTTGTGATTTGGGAACAAAAGCTCTCAGGGAGTTTTATAGATGCTCACTAGAAGAGTATCACTCTTAATCTCTCAAATTGATCTGAGTAAATCATGAGACTCACTCCCTTTATATAGCTATTGGTCCTGGGGTCAGTCCATATCAGATTGGGTCTCAAAAACTTGAAACAGAATCAAATTCAGATCAGTATCTGATAAGATCCGTGTGAAAACGCGTAGTCTTATCTCCCGCTGATCGGCAGGCCGAACATTCTGATCGGCAGGCTGAACATTCTGATCGGCAGGCTGATAAGGCCAGTTCGACAGGCCGAACTCCCGAGAAAAAATCTCCGCGAATCTTTTATTTTCCACCCGAGATTCTAAAGGATAAAGTCTCAGTTTTGATTAAAATAACCCAATAGAGAAGTTATCTGATCAAAACAAACTTTATCAAGATATTCTCTAAGAAAATTAATCAATTCACAATAATTCTACAAGTTTAATCTTGATCTAATTTATCCAAAATTAAATCAACCGATAAATATACAAGAATTATCTGATCGCAATAATTCAACAAGTTTATCTTGAACTAATTTCTTACAAAAATTAATTCAACCAATAAACAGACATGAATTATTTGATTCTTACAAATTTTAAACCAATCTGATAAATCCGACATAAGTCCCCAATTATTGGAAAAGCACACCGTGTCGTTACAGGATTTTGTGAGCTAGCAAAGGGGACCAAAATGGACCTATAAAGTTCAAGCTCATGATAATTATGAAACTCAATATCCTAGATATACATTTCACAATTATCAACTCCAACGCTACTCCACTAAAAGCTTGGAGCTGCACTCTCAAGCTTTATAGAATTACGAAGCTCGTGTAGTTAAGTCTCCATGACATATCATGGTGTATCATATCCCCATATGATCATCCATAATCGGCTTAAGGACAAGTTCTATCTTACCTTCCCAATTATTTTTATCTTACGTTCCATTGTCTCACCATTAGAAAACGTACCATCCAAAGATAGTATACCATTCAGTTACACCTATGTATCCAAATAGTTGAGCGCTCCAGTTTTCCAATTACAGGACAACGCATATAAGAGGATATCATTACTCCTAAAGAGGAGCTATGGATTCCATATCTATGAATAACAAGTCTACGCTATCAAGAGTCATGCCTCCAACGTACCGGCATGCATACCACTATAGAGGTGTGGGAGTCACCCTTTGGTACATCAAGAGACACAAGTCGAGATAACGGGCCCACTATTCATCTTAGGATTAAGATACAATACAAATGACTGTCTAAAGTGAATCGATTTGCCAAGAAAGGATTATTAATCCAAATCAATTCACTTTATGTCCCGATCCAACACGTCGTCACCTATGACAACGCGCCAATGTTTCTATTCACGGAGTCCAACTCCAATGGTCAAGACAAACCACTCCCATAAGGCATATAGACAACATAACAATCTTTACATGAATAAAGCGCCCAACTTTATTCCCTCGATTGCGGATCATATGTTTTAGACCATCACCTTAAGAATCGTGTCTATCGCATAATCATTCCATCATATGCCCAATTCTTAAGGTTTAGACTGACAGTCTCAGACTACTGTTTGCTTATCATACATTCAACAAATATGAACGTAAAGAAGACAAGATTTGGTATATATAAATAAATAAATTCTTTATTGATAAAAATGTCTCCAAAAACATATTACATTTTTACTCCTTAGGGCATACATTTCTAACAATCTCCCACTTGAACTAAGTGAGTAAATACAGCAAATTTCGCATCCCCATAGCTTCCATATGCCTCTCGAAGACTCTCCCAGTAAGTGTCTTCGTAAATGGATCAACTAAATTGTCCTCTGACGCGATCTTACACACCGTGACATGCCCGCCCTCAACGAAGTCCTTTATCACATGATACTTCCGATCAATATGCTTACTCTTCTTGTGAAATCTTGGTTCCTTAGCATTAGCTACCGCTATACTGTTATCACAGTACAGTGATACCGCCTTATCCATACCAGGAACTACCTCAAGATCCCCAAGGAACTTGCAGAGCCACACTGCTTCTTTCGAAGCATCACTAGCCACCACATATTCGGCCTCCATCGTTGAATCTGAAGTGCAATCTTGCTTCGCACTTCTCCAACTGATGGCACCGCCACCCAGAGTAAACACAAACCCCGAAGTCGATTTCCTAGAATCCAGACAGGATTGAAAATCTAAATCAGTGTATCGTAGAGGAGTCAAGTCCTCACCCGAATACACAAGCATATACCCTCGAGTCCTTCTCAGGTACTTGAAAATATGCTTTACCGCAACCCAATGGTTCAGTCCTGGATCCGCCTGAAATCGACTTACAATCCCGACCGCATAGCTAATATCCGGTCGTGTACAAAGCATGGCATACATGAGACTACCCACTGCCGAAGCATAAGGCACCTTCTTCATGTATTCTCTTTCTTCATAAGACTTTGGTGAGTCTTTCTTAGAAAGAGTAATTCCAGACCTAGATGGTTGCCCACCTTTCTTGGAATCCTACATTGCAAACCTCCTGAGAATTTTATCTATGTAGCCGGCCTGAGACAAAGCTGTCATTTTGTTCTTCCTATCCCGAAAGATCTGGATACCGAGAACAAAATTAGCCTCACCTAAGTCCTTCATGTCAAACTGCTTGGTCAACATAATTTGACCGATGACAACGCCCCAACGTCATTGCCAATTAGCAGAATGTCATCTACATAGAGCAGTAGAAAAACCACCTTCCCATCCTTAATGTGTTTGTAAACACATGGTTCATCCACATTTTGTGAGAACCCATAAGTCTTGATCACTTGATCAAATCTTATGTTCCAAGAACGACAAGCCTGCTTAAGTCCATAAATTGACTTTAGCAGCTTACAAACCTTACCCTCTTGTCCCGCGACCTTGAACCCGTCTGGTTGTTCCATATAAATGGACTCATCAAGATAGCCATTCAGAAAAGCCGTCTTGACATCCATCTGCCAAATCTCAAAATCAAGAGCTACAGCTATGGAGAAGAGAATTCAGATGGACTTAAGCATGGCTACAGGCGAAAAGGTTTCCTCATAATCGATTCCTTCCTTTTGCGTATAACCCTTAGCTACCAGTCTAGCCTTAAAGGTTTCGACCTTTCCATCCACTCCTCTTTTCCTCTTGTAGATCCACTTACACCCTATGGGTTTTACCCCTTCGGGAAGATCCATAAGCTCCCAGACTTGATTAGTCTCCATAGACTTCATCTCTATGTTCATGGCCTCTGTCCAGAGTTTTGAATCAACATCCTCCATAGCTTCTGCGTAAGTATAAGGATCCCTGTCATGTTCATCTAGTTCAGCCAAAAAGACCTCCCCATTGAACATATACCTTTCAGGTTGACGCCCGATCCTCCCACTACGCCGAAGCCCCTAGGTTGTTGTTCAGATTTGTTTGGTTTTTCTACACCGATTGGAATGGTTTCGTTCGGAACCTCCGGAGTGAACGAATCACCCCTTAACTCCTCAAGCACCACTTTGCTTCGAGGTTTAAAGTCATCCACGTAACTCTCCTCAAGGAAAGTTGCATTAGTTGAAACCACGACTTTATATTCCTTAGGGTTATAAAAATAACCCCCTTTAGTCCCTTTTGGATATCCTACAAACACGCAAACTTCCGAACGTGCTTCCAACTTATTCGGATCCTTAAACAGGACATGAACTTAACATCCCCATATGCGAATATGGTTTTAGGATGTCTTCTGTCTTGTCCACAACTCGTGAGGAGTTTTAGGGACCGATTTTGAAGGCACATTGTTCAAAAGATAACATGCGGTTTGTAGTGCATATCCCCAAAAGGATAAAGGTAATGATGAATAACTCATCATAGACCGAATCATGTCCAACAAAGTCCTATTCCTTCTCTCCGCTATGCCATTTTGCTGCGGAGTGCCCGGTGCAGTCAAATGGGATAAAATCCCATTCTCTAACAAGTGTCCCAAGAACTCATCAGAAAGGTATTCCCCACCTCGATCAGATCGAAGTGCCTTTATGGGCCTACCCAATTGCTTTTCCACTTCAGCCCGAAACACTCTGAACTTATCATAAGTTTCGCTTTTGTGGTGCATTAGGTACACATACCCATATCTTGAGTAATCGTCAATAAAAGTGACGAAGTACTCATACCCTCCTCGTGCCCGGATGTTCATCGGTCCGCAAACATCACTATGCACAAGTTCTAGAACCCATTCGGCTCTATTGCCCTTAGACCCGTATGGTCTTTTGGTTATTTTACCCTCCAAAGAAGATTCACATTGAGGTATAGATTCCACCTTTAAGTGACTTAAAGGTCCATCCCTTACTAACCTTTGAATCCTATTTAGGTTAATATGGCCAAGGCGTAAATGCCAAAGATAAGTCTTATTAGAGTGAGAAGTTTTAAGTCTTTTTGAGTCATTATCATTTATCTCAGCATTAAGCAATAAGTCTATCTTAGGTTTGATAAAATATAGATTAATTTACATCCATCTAGAACAGATGAAAGATTTGTTTTTACGAATCACCACTTTTTCATTAAAAGATACCACATAGGAGTCTTTAAATAAAGAAGATACAGAAATTAAATTCGTTTTAAATTTAGGAACATAAAAACAATCTCACAAAATTAAATTCCTATAATTATCAAAGTAAAGATGGACATCTCCCACTGCTTTCGCTGAGACCAAGGATCCATCGTCCATCCGAAGCGTTAAGTCTTCACGAAGTAGACTTCTTGTTTCTTTGAATCCCTGCAGAGAAACACAAACATGATTAGTTGCACCGGAATCTATGACCCAGATTTCACTGGATTCCTCAACCAAACAAGTTTCTAAATATAGAAGATCACACCTACCTCCCTTGGAAAGGAAGTCCTTGCAATGCTTCTTTATATGTCCGACCTTACCACAGAAGTAGCACTTAAGCTTCTTTGGGTTCTTCTTCTTCTTCTTCTTGCTCTTTGTTGTAGCAGGAATAGAAGACTTGCCACTCTTGGCCCGTTACTTCTTTCCATTCCCAGAGTTAGGATTAGAACCAGAAGCAGCTACCATATTGGCCTCACCACCAGCAGGAGACTCCCTGATCAGCAGTTCAAACTCCTGTAACTGTTTCATCAGTTCTGTTAAGGTCATATCCCATCTATTGCTTAAATTAAAAGTAGCTCTAAACGGAATAAATTCCTTAGACAGAGACTCAAAGACCATAGTCATCTGAGTTTCAGCATCGATGTCGGCTCCATTGGTTTGAGCCTCAGCGAGGTAACCCATGACCAACATCATATGCTCCTTTACAGATGTCCCCGGTCTCTGTCTATAGTTTAAGAGTTTCCAAAGCGCCCCTTGCCGCTTCGTTATAGCCTAGCCTCCGAACATATCCTCAAGATTATTCAAGATCTGCTTCGCAGTCTCATAATCTTGATGTTAAGCCTGCACCACGTTGTTCATGCTAGCCATAACATAGCAGCGGGCCTGATCATTAGCATCTTTCCAGCGATCGTACGCTTGGAATTGCTCATTACTTGAGTCTCCCGTAGGCTTGGGAGGACAAGGAGTTGTCAGAACATATTTCAGTTTCTCAAAGGAAAGGACGATGTCTAGGTTTCGTTTCCAATCGTTATAGTTCTCACCGGTTAATTGGTTTTTGTCAAGTATCGATGATAAAGCGTTTTTAGACATTTTCAATCTACAATAAAGAATCATATACCAAACATAAGCAAACATATATAATAATTTAGTAAGATAACACAATCATGTAAAATCATACAAATGTGTTTATGTGTCAAAACCTTGAAAATATCACAACCTTACAACGATAATTCCCAACTCAGAATTCAACAAGCTCCTAGGGGAGTCATGCCAAATTCAATCAGGAACACGATCCCCTCCTGATTAATATATGCCATCCAGGACCCGTATGATCTAGCATATACTAATGATCGTTTCTTTGGCCATTAATTTTATTAACAGAGCTCCTAGGGGAGGTTAATAATAAAATCAACATGAGTGTATAACCATTGTTTCAATATTTTATCCATGATTTATAATCACCACCTAGGGGTGTGCAACCATAAATCATACTAAAATACCTTATCCTTTTAGAGATCCAATCTGGTACATGATAGAAATCCCTTCCTAGGGGTCGGGACCACCATGTTCTTCCTATGGACCAACGATGGAGGCCTTAGGTTCTCTCTTCGAAAACCTTCTCCCACTCAATCTTTTGAAGTCAAGGTTTTATTTTAAAATTATGCATGAACAATTTTAATATGAGCGGCACTCCCTATCCTATATGACATGTTTTCAATATACATGGTAAATCATATTATAATGCAGACGAGCAAAGCAATCAAGCAAAGCTACAAGCAAAATAATAATAACCTGTAATATTATGGTTCCACCCTAGAGAATAGAAAACTAAGATTACAAGAGAATAATCGAGACATCTATCTGGTAGCCCTCGATCGACAGGCCGATCTGGGTGATCAGCTTGCCGATCATGTAGGTTCGGCCTGTCGATCATGTAGGTTCGGCCTGCCGATCATGTAGGTTCGGCCTGCCAAACATGAAGGTTCGGCCTGCCGGTAGAGCACCAAAATTTCTGCCCCACTGTTGGCCTGCCGGACCACACGTCTGGCCTGCCGATTTGTGACCTTCGGCTTGCCGAACTGTGAGGTTCGACATGCCATCCGAGCAGAAAACCCTCAATCCAGAAAATACAATTTTAATGCAATTCATCAATTTTATTTTCAACAATTCAAAAACATAAAATTAGAGACTCAGGAAATACCTGGAGGCGCCATCATCAAAGTTCAAGATCCGACTTCTCGTTCCGTCTTCTCCAAATAATTATTTTATTACAAAATTCTTGCAAATTAAAAATTAAATAACAATTCCTAGACGGAGATGATAGTCCGCCATCTAATTACATGAAAAACTTAGATACACATTCTAACCTCTAAGGAACCATACCGGTATTAATTAATTAATAAATAATTAAACAATGATTTAATCAACCATAATTAATTAATAAACATTCACCACATAATCCATGACAACATATATATTATATAGAAACCTAGAGTGCCATCTCTCTATAAAATTCAATTCAAGCATAGGAGAGATTAAGATCACAAAATTTATGCATATAACATGATTACAAACTTGCAAATTTATGTAAAAACCTCGGCTCTGATACCAATTGTTGGAAACACAGTGCGCAAAGGAATTTAAAAATTTTTCATCAGAGTAATTTCCAAAACACAAGTTTGACATGTTATATGTATAAATTAAACAGATCTTACTAACCTTAGTGTGCCGAAGAACCTCCACAATCCGTGTAGAGAAGTAACGTTCCAGAAGAGCCTCAACCAACTGGTCTTCTTTGCTATTCTCTATCCACAACCAGAGTGAGTGTGAGCTCACACGTACAGCTCTTCCACCGGTGACTCTCCTTCCAACCAACAAAGAGAACCCAAAGCTAGTGCTCGTGATTTGTGAACAAAAGCTCTCAGGGAGTTTTTTAGATGCTCACTAGAAGAGTATCACTCTTAATCTCTCAAATTGATCTGAGCAAATCATGAGACTCACTCCCTTTATATAGCTATTGGTCCTGGGGGCAGTCCATATCAGATTAGGTCTCAAAAACTCAAAACAGAATCAAATTTGGATCAGTATCTGATAAGATCCGTGTGAAAACGAGTAGTCTTTTCTCTCGCTGATCGGTAGGCCAAACATTCTGATTGGCAGGCCGATAAGGCCAGTTCGACAGGCCGAACAGGTCATCCGGCAGGCCGAACTCCCAAGAAAAAATCTCCGTGAATCTTTTATTTTCCACCCAAGATTCTAAAGGATAAAGTCTCAGTTTTGATTCAAAAAACCCAATAGAGAAGTTATCTGATCAAAACAAACTTTATCAAGATAATCTCTAAGAAAATAAATCAATTCACAATAATTCTACAAGTTTATCTTTATCTAATTTATCCAAAATTAAATCAATCGATAAACAGACAAGAATTATCTGATCGCAATAATTCAACAAGTTTATCTTGAACTAATTTCTTACAAAAATTAATTCAACCAATAAATAGACATGAATTATTTGATTCTTACAAATTTTAAACCAATCTAATAAATCCGACATAAGTCACCAATTATTGGAAAAGCACGCCGTGCCGTTACAGGATTTTGTGAGCTAGCAAATGGGACCAAAATGGACCTATAAAGTTCAAGCTCATGATAATTATGAAACCCAATATCCCAGATATACATTTCACAATTATCAACTCCAACGCTACTCCACTAAAAGCTTGGAGCTGCACTCTCAAACTTTACAGAATTACGAAGCTCGTGTAGCTAAGTCTCCATGACATATCATAGTGCATTGTATCCCCATATGATAATCCATAATCGGCTTCAGGACAAGTTCTGTCTTACCTTCCCGATTATTTTTATCTTACGTTCCATTGTCTCACCATTAGAAAACTTACCATCCAAAGATAGTATACCATTCAGTTACACCTATGTATCCAAATGGTTGAGCGCTCCAGTTTTCCAATTACAGGACAACGCATATAAGAGGATATCATTACTCCTAAAGAGGAGCTATGGATTCCATATCTATGAATAACAAGTCTACGCTATCAAGAGTCATGCCTCCAACGTACCGGCATGCATACCACTATAGAGATGTGGGAGTCACCCTTTGGTACATCAAGAGACACAAGTCGAGATAACGGGCCCACTATTCATCTCAGGATTAAGATACAATACAAATGACTGTCTAAAGTGAATCGATTTGCCAAGACAGGATTATTAATCTAAATCAATTCACTTTATGTCCCGATCCAACACGTCGTCACCTATGACAACGCGCCAATGTTTCTATTCACGAAGTCCAACTCCAATGGTCAAGACAAACCATCTCCCATAAGGGATATAGACAACATAACAATCTTTACATGAATAAAGCACCCAACTTTATTCCCTCGATTGCGGATCATATGTTTTAGACCATCACCTTAAGAATCGTGTCTATCGCATAATCATTCCATCATATGCCCAATTCTTAAGGTTTAGACTGATAGTCTCAGACTACTGTTTGCTTATCATACATTCAACAAACATGAACGTAAAGAGGACAAGATTTGGTATATATAAATAAATAAATTCTTTATTGATAAAAATGTCTCCAAAACGTATTACATTTTTACTCTTTAGGGCATACATGCCTAACAAAGGCCATATCCGAAATTCTATTCTAGGTTACTGTGCAAAATTCTTGTTTGGGAAAGAACATAGTGTGGCCGAAATATAATCTAAGGCTGCTAGGGTTAGTTTTGCTTTCAAGTAACTAGTGTCTTGGGCATCAAGTTTAGGTTGTAGCTTCTTGTTTTGTGTTTCTTGCTCTTTTAGTCTTGTTCTTGCCAAATTTTACAATAAAAAAAAGAGAAAATAAGAAAAGAAAAAAAAAAGAAGAAAAGAAAAGAAAAGAAAAAAAAAAGGAAAAGAAAAGAAAAATCAAGAGGATACGAAGAAAAAAAAAATTGAGTTTGTTAAATTCATAGGGCTCTTGCATCTTCGTTTGTGTTTCTTGAACTTTCTTTCATTTGTTGACAAGGTCATATCCGAAATTATATTCTAGGTTGTTTTGTGAAATTCTTGTTTGGGAAAGAACTTAGTGTGGCCGAAATATCATCTAAGGCAACTAGGGTTAGTTTTGGTTCCGGGTAACTAGTGTCATGGGCTTCAAGTTTTGGGTTTCTTGGTCTATTAGTCTTGTTCTTGCCGAATTTCACAGCAAAAAAAAAAGAGAAAAGAAGAAAAGAAAAAAAATGAGGAAGAAAAGAAAAGAAAAGAAAAAAAAGGAAAAGAAAAGAAAAATCAAGAGGATCCGAAAAAAAAATTTTGAGTTTGTTAAATTCATATGGCTCTTGCATATTCGTTTGTATTTCTTGAACTTTCTTTGGTTTGTTGACAAGGTCATGTCCGAAATTCTATTCTAGGTTGTTTTGCGAAATACTTGTTTGGGAATGAACTTAGTGCGGCCAAAATATCATGTAAGGCTGCTAGGGTTAGTTTTGGTTTTGGGTAACTAGTGTCTTAGGCCTCAAGTTTAGGTTGTAGCTTCCTGTTTTGTGTTTCATGGTCTATTACTCTTGTTCTTGCCGAATTCCACAACAAAAAAAAAGAGAAAATAAGAAAAGAAAAGAAAAATCAAGAGGATATGAAAAAAAAAAGAATTCGAGTTTCTTAAATTCATAGGGTTCTTGCATCGTCGTTTATGTTTCTGGAACATTCTTTGGTTTGTTGACAAGGTCATATCCGAAATTATATTCTAGGTTGCTTTGCAAAATTCTTGTTTGCGAAAGAACATAGTGTGGCCGAAATATAATCTAAGGCTGCTAGGGTTAGTTTTGCTTTCGGGTAACTAGTGTCTTGGGCATGAAGTTTAGGTTGTAGCTTCTTGTTTTGTGTCTCTTGCTCTTTTAGTCTTGTTCTTGCCAAATTTCACAATAAAAAAAGAGAACATAAGAAAAGAAAAAAAAAGAAGAAAAGAAAAGAAAAGAAAAAAAAAAGGAAAAGAAAAGAAAAATCAAGAGGATACGAAAAAAAAAAAAATTGAGTTTGTTAAATTCATAGGGCTCTTGCATCTTCGTTTGTGTTTCTTGAACTTTCTTTGGTTTGTTGACAAGGTCATATCCGAAATTATATTCTAGGTTGTTTTGTGAAATTCTTGTTTGGGAAAGAACTTAGTGTGGTCGAAATATCATCTAAGGCTGCTAGGGTTAGTTTTGGTTTCGGGTAACTAGTGTCTTGGGCTTCTAGTTTATGTTGTAGCTTCTTGATTTGTGTTTCTTGGTCTGTTAGTCTTGTTCTTGCCGAATTTCACAACAAAAAAAAAAGGACAAGACGAAAAGGAAAAAAAAAAGAAGAAAACAAAAGAAAAGAAAAATCAAGAGGATCCGGAAAAAAAATATTCGAGTTTGTTAAATTCACGGGGTTCTTGCATCTTCGCTTGTGTTTCTTGAACTTTCTTTGGTTTGTTGACAAGGTCATATCCGAAATTCTATTCTAGGTTGTTTTGCGAAATTCTTGTTTGGGAAAGAACTTAGTGTGGCCGAAATATCATCTAAGGCTGCTAGGGTTAGTTTTGGTTTCGAATAACTAGTGTCTTGGGCTTCAAGTTTAGGTTGTAGCTTCCTATTTTGTGTTTCTTGGCCTATTAGTCTTCTTCTTGCTGAATTTCACAACAAAAAAAAAAAAAGAAAAGATGAAAAGGAAAAAAAAAAGAAGAAAAGAAAAGAAAAGAAAAAAAAAGGAAAAGAAAAGAAAAATCAAGAGGATCACGAAAAAAAATATTTGAGTTTGTTAAATTCATAGAGTGCTTGCATCTTCGTTTATGTTTCTTGTACTTTCTTTGGTTTGTTGACCAGGTCGTATCCAAAATTCTATGCTAGGTTGTTTTGCACAATTCATGTGTGGGAAAGAACTTGGTGTGGCCGAAATATCATCTAAGGCTACTAGGGATAGTTTTGGTTTTGGGTAACTATTGTCATTGAGCTTCAAGTTTAGGTTGTAGCTTCCTATTTGGTGTTTCTTGGTCTATGAGTCTTGTTCTTGCCGAATTTCACAACAACAAAAAAAGAGAAAAGAGGAAAAGAAAACAAAAGAAGAAATGAAAAGAAAAGAAAAAAAAAAGGAAAAGAAAAGAAAAATCAAGAGGATCCAAAAAATAAAAAAATTTTGACTTTGTTAAATTCATAGGGTTCTTGCATCTTTCTCTGTGTTTCTTGTACTGTCTTTGGTTTGTTGACATGGTCATATCCGAAATTCTATTCTACGTTGTTTTGTGAAATTCTTGTTTGGGAAAGAACTTAGTGTGGTCGAAATATCATCTAAGGCTGCTAGGGTTAGTTTTGGTTTCGAGTAACTAGTGTCTTGGGCTTCAAGTTTAGGTTGTAGCATCCTATTTTATGTCTCTTGGCCTATTAGTCTTGTTCTTGCCAAATTTCACAACAAAAAGAAAGGAGAAAAGAAGAGAAGAAAAAAAATAAAGAAGAAAAGAAGAGAAAAGAAAAAAAAAGGAAAAGAAAAGAAAAATCAAGAGGATCCCAAAAAAAAAAACTTCAAGTTTGTGAAATTCATAGGGTTCTTTCATCTTCGTTTGTGTTTCTTGAACTTTCTTTGGTTCGTTGACAAGGTCATATCGTAAATTCTATGCTAGGTTGTTTTGCGCAATTCTTGTTGAGGAAAGGACTTAGTGTGTCCGAAATATCATCTAAGGTTACTAGGGATAGTTTTGGTTTTGGGTAACTGTTGTCTTGGGCTTCAGGTTTAGGTTGTAGCTTCTTGTTTTGTGTTTCTTGGTCTATTAGCCTTGTTCTTGCCGAATTTCACAATAACAAAAAAAAAGAGAAAAGAAGAAAAGAAAAAAAAGAAAAGAAAAGAAAAGAAAAGAAAAAAAAGGAAAAGAAAAGAAAAATCAAGAGGATCCCAAAAAAAAAAAAATTCAAGTTTGTGAAATTCATAGGGTTCTTTCATCTTCGTTTGTGTTTCTTGAACTTTCTTTGGTTCGTTGACAAGGTCATATCCAAAATTCTATGCTAGGTTGTTTTGTGCAATTCTTGTTGAGGAAAGGACTTAGTGTGGCCGAAATATCATCTAAGGTTACTAGGGATAGTTTTGGTTTTGGGTAACTGTTGTCTTGGGCTTCAAGTTTAGGTTGTAGCTTCTTGTTTTGTGTTTCTTGGTCTATTAGTCTTGTTCTTGCCGAATTTCACAATAACAAAAAAAAAAAAAAAAGAAGAAAAGAAAAAATAAGAAAAGAAAAGAAAAGAAAAGAAAAAAAAGGAAAAGAAAAGAAAAATCACGAGGATCCGGAAAAAAAAATTCAAGTTTGTTAAATTCATAGGGTTCTTGCATCTTCGTTTGTGTTTCTTGAACTTTCTTTGGTTTGTTGACAAGGTCATAGCCGAAATTCTATTCTAGGTTGTTTTGTGAAATTCTTGTTTGGAAAAGAACTTAGTGTGGCCGAAATATCATCAAAGGATGCTAGGGTTAGTTTTGGTTTCGAGTAACTAGTGTCTTGGGCTTCAAGTTTAGGTTGTAGCTTCCTATTTTGAGTTTCTTGGCCTATTAGTCTTGTTCTTGCCGAATTTCACAACAAAAAAAAAAGAGAAAAGAAGAAAAGAAAAAAAAATGAAGAAGAAAAGAAAAGAAACGAAAACAAAGGAAAAGAAAAGAAAAATCAAGTGGATCCAAAAAAAAAAAAAAATTCAAGTTTGTTAAATTCATAGGGTTCTTGCATCTCTGTTTGTGTTTCTTGAACTTTCTTTGGTTTGTTGACAAGGTCATATCCGAAATTCTATTCTAGGTTGTTTTACGAAATTCTTGCTTGGGAAAGAACTTAGTGTGGCTGAAATATCATCTAAGGCTACTAGGGTTAGTTTTGGTTTCAGGTAACTAGTGTCTTAAGCTTCAAGTTTATGTTGTAGCTTCCTGTTTTGTGTTTCCTGGACTATTAGTCTTGCTCTTGCCGAATTTCACAACAACAAAAAAAAGAGAAAAGAAGAAAAGAAAAAAAATAAAGAAGAAAAGAAAATTAAAGAAACGAAAAAAAAAATGAAAAGAAAAGAAAAATCAAGAGGATCCCAAAAAAAAAATTCAAGTTTATCAAATTCATAGGGTTCTTGCATCTTCGTTTGTGTTTCTTGAACTTTCTTCGGTTCGTTGACAAGGTCATATCCGAAATTCTACGCTAGGTTGTTTTGCCAAATTCTTGTTTGGGAAAGAACTTAGTGTGGCCGAAACATCATCTAAGGCTGCTAGGGATAGTTTTGGTATTAGGTAACTATTGTCTTGGGCTTCAAGTTTAGGTTGTAGCTTCCTATTTTGTGTTTCTTGGTCTATTAGTCTTGTTCTTGCCAAATTTCACAACAACAAAAAAAGAGAAAAGTGGAAAAGAAAACAAAAGAAGAAAAGAAAAGAAAAGAAAAAAAAAGGAAAAGAAAAGAAAATTCAAGAGGATCCAGAAAATAAAAAAATTTCGAGTTTGCTAAATTCATAGGGTTCTTGCATCTTTGTCTATGTTTCTTGTACTTTCTTTGGTTTGTTGACATGGTCATATCCGAAATTCTATTCTACGTTGTTTTGTGAAATTCTTGTTTGGGAAAGAACTTAGTGTGGTCGAAATATCATCTAAGGCTGCTAGGGTTAGTTTTGGTTTCGGGTAACAAGTGTCTTGGGCTTCAAGTTTATGTTGTAGCTTCCTGTTTTGTGTTTCTTGGTCTATTAGTCTTGTTCTTGCCAAATTTCACAACAAAAAAAAAATAGAAAAGAAGAAAAGAAAAGAAACGAAAAAAAAAATGAAAAGAAAAGAAAAATCAAGAGGATCTGAAAAAAAAAATTTCGGGTTTGTCAAATTCATAGGGTTCTTGCATCTTCGTTTGTGTTTCTTGAACTTTCTTCGGTTCGTTGACAAGGTCATATCCGAAATTCTACGCTAGGTTGTTTTGCCAAATTCTTGTTTGGGAAAGAGCTTAGTGTGGCCGAAACATCATCTAAGGCTGCTAGGGATAGTTTTGGTATTAGGTAACTATTGTCTTGGGCTTCAAGTTTAGGTTGTAGCTTCCTATTTTGTGTTTCTTGGTCTATTAGTCTTGTTCTTGCCGAATTTCACAACAACAAAAAAAGAGAAAAGAGGAAAAGAAAACAAAAGAAGAAAAGAAAAGAAAAGAAAAAAAAAGGAAAAGAAAAGAAAAATCAAGAGGATCCAGAAAATAAAAAAATTTCGAGTTTGCTAAATTCATAGGGTTCTTGCATCTTTGTCTATGTTTCTTGTACTTTCTTTGGTTTGTTGACATGGTCATATCCGAAATTCTATTCTACGTTGTTTTGTGAAATTCTTGTTTGGGAAAGAACTTAGTGTGGTCGAAATATCATCTAAGGCTGCTAGGGTTAGTTTTGGTTTCGAGTAACTAGTGTCTTGGGCTTCAAGTTTAGGTTGTAGCATCCTATTTTATGTCTCTTGGCCTATTAGTCTTGTTCTTGCTAAATTTCACAACAAAACGAAAGGAGAAAAGAAGAAAAGGAAAAAAATAAAGAAGAAAAGAAGAGAAACGAAAAAAAAAGGAAAAGAAAAGAAAAATCAAGTGGGTCCGAAAAAAAAAATTAGAGTTTGTTAAATTCATAGGGTTCTTGCATCTTCGTTTGTGTTTTTTGAACTTTCTTTGGTTTGTTGACAAGGTCATATCTGAAATTCTATTCTAGGTTGTTTTGCGAAATTCTTGTTTGGGAGAGAACTTAGTGTGGCCGAAATATCATCTAAGGTTGCTAGGGTTAGTTTTGGTGTCGGGTAACTAGTGTCTTGGGCTTCAAGTTTATGTTGTAGCTTCCTGTTTTGTGTTTCTTGGTCTATTAGTCTTGTTCTTGCCAAATTTCACAACAAAAAAAAAAAAAAGAGAAAGAAGAAAAGAAAAAAAATAAGGAAGAAAAGAAAAGAAACGAAAAAAAAGGAAAAGAAAAGAAAAATCAAGAAGATCCAGAAAAAAAAATAAATTTCGAGTTTGTTAAATTCATAAGGTTCTTACATCTTCATCTGTGTTTCATGAATTTTCATTGGTTTGTTGACAAGGTCATATCCCAGATTCTATTCTAGGTTGTTTTGTGAAATTCTTGTTTGGGAAAGAACTTAGTGTGGCCGTAATATCATCTAAGGCTGCTAGGGTTAGTTTTGGTTTTGGGTAACTAGTGTCTTGGGGTTCAAGTTTAGGTTGTAGCTTCCTATTTTGTGTTTCTTGGTCTATTAGTCTTGTTCTTGCCAAATTTCACAACAAAAAAAAAAAATAGAAAAGAAGAAAAGAAAAGAAACGAAAAAAAAAATGAAAAGAAAAGAAAAATCAAGAGGATCTGAAAAAAAAAATTTCGGGTTTGTCAAATTCATAGGGTTCTTGCATCTTCGTTTGTGTTTCTTGAACTTTCTTTGCTTCGGTGGCAAGATCATATCTGAAATTCTATGCTAGGCTGTTTTGCGAAATTCTTGTTTGGGAAAGAACTTAGTGTGGCCGAAATATCATCTCAGGCTGCTAGGGATAGTTTTGGTTTTGGGTAACTATTGTCTTGGGCTGTAAGTTTAGGTTGTAGCTTCCTGTTTTGTGTTTCTTGGTCTATTAGTCTTATTCTTGCCGAATTTGACAACAACGAAAAAAAGAGAAAAGAAGAAAAGAAAAAAAAAAGAAGAAAAGAAAAGAAAAAAAAAAGGAAAAGAAAAGAAAAATCAAGAGGATCCGGAAAAAAAATTTTCAAGTTTGTTAAATTCATAGGGTTCTTTCATCTTCGTTTGTGTTTCTTGAACTTTCTTTGGTTTGTTGACAAGGTCATACCCGAAATTCTATTCTAGGTTGTTTTGTGAAATTCTTGTTTGGGAAAGAACTTAGTGTGGCTGAAATATCATCTAAGGCTGCTAGGGTTAGTTTTGGTTTCGAGTAACTAGTGTCTTAGGCTTCAAGTTAGGTTGTAGCTTCCTATTTTGTGTTTCTTGGTCTATTAGACTTGTTCTTGCCGAATTTCACAACAAAAAAAAAAACAATGAGAAAAGAAGAAAAGAAAAAAATTGAAGAAGAAAAGAAAAGAAACGAAAAAAAAAGGAAAAGAACAGAAAAATCAGGAGGATCCGAAAAAAAAAAAAATTTCAAGTTTGTCAAATTCATAGGGTCCTTGCATCATTCGTTTGTGTTTCTTGAACTTTCTTTGGTTTGTTGACAAGGTCATATCTGAAATTCTATTCTAGGTTGTTTTGCGAAATTCTTGTTTGGGAAAGAACTTAATGTCGCCGAAATATCATCTAAGGCTGCTAGGGTTAGTTTTGGTTTCAGGTAACTAGTGTGTTGGGCTTCAAGTTTAGGTTGTAGCTTCTTGTTTTGTGTTTCTTGGTCTATTAGTCTTGTTCTTGCCGAATTTCACAACAAAAGAAAAAGCGAAAAGAAGAAAAGTAAAAAAAAGAAGTAAAGAAAAGAAAAGAAAAAAAAATCAAGAGGATCCCAAAAAAAAAAATTTCAAGTTTGTTAAATTCATAAGGTTCTTGCATCTTCGTTTGTGTTTCTTGAACTTTCTTTGGTTTGCTAACAAGGTCATATCCGAAATTCTATTCTAGGTTGTTTTGCGAAATTCTTGTTTGGGAAAGAACTTAGTGTGGCCGAAATATCATCTAAGGCTGCTAGGGTTAGTTTTGGTTTCGGGTAACTAGTGTCTTGAGCTTCAAGTTTAGGTTGTAGCTTTCTGTTTTGTGTTTCTTGGTCTATTAGTCTTGTTCTTACCAAATTTCACAACAAAAAAAAAAGAAAAGAAGAAAAGAAAAAAAAAAGAAGAAAAGAAGAGAAAAGAAAAAAAAAAGGAAAAGAAAAGAAAAATCAAGAGTCTTGAAACCCTTCTTAAAATTTTTTGTTTTCTTTCCATTGTTTGAGTGTCCAGGAGTCTGAATTTGACCTCACCTCGTAGTGCAAAATATTTGTTTCATTCTAAACTGCGTATCAAAACATGTAGCTGAATTTGTTACCAGATAGATTTGATTGTTGTTTTGTGTAATTCCAAAAGAGCCGAAAGAGAGAAAAAAAAAAAAGGGCAAGAGTGGTGAGAACATTCGAGGGTAAAAGCCAATTATTCAAGTGAAACACGAGTGAACTGAGTGACCAAGTGATAGAGTGAAACACATGAGGGAGAGAAGTAAGGTCCTTTATTATCTAACGTTTTTTGTAGGTTTAAAAAAAAATGAATCCAAATCAAGCAAGAGAAACCAAAGATGATCTTCCACAATAAAACGTTCCCAATCTTCAGTTGCAAGCATTAAGGAGGCAAATGGAACGGTTATTGACATGAGTGCTAGAGCCTATTCAGGAGAGATTAGATAAGGTTGATGCCAGAACACGTAATAGGCAGCCACAAAACATGCAAAATAGGTGGATGGGTAGATGTGTTCTTTCGGAGGAAGATGAATTAGAAGATTTGGAGGAACCACCAATAAATAGGGGCAGATTTAGGCGTGGAAATGGGAATAGAGAAGCTAGGGACCGGGAAGACAATAATATGGGAGGTATTAAAATGAAGATTCTGCCATTCCAAGGGAAAAATGACCTCAGAGCTTACCTAGAGTGGGAGAAGAAAGTGGAGCTAGTGTTCGATTGCCATAACTATTTAGAGTTAAAGAAAGTTAAGCTTGCTGCAATTGAGTTCTCTAATTATGCAGTTGTATGGTGGTATCAATTGATAATGAATAGGTGACAGAACCGAGAACACCCAATTGAGACATGGGAGGAGATGAAAATGGTGATGAGAAAGCGATTTGTGCCCAGCCATTACTACCGGGAACTGTACAAAAAGTTGCAAGGACTTAGACAACGAAACAGAAGTGTGGAGGAATATTATCAAGAAATGGAAATAGCCATGATACGAGCCAATGTTGAAGAAGATCGAGAAGCAACCACGGTAAGATTTTTGCAAGGGCTAAATCCGGATATTCAAGATAGGGTGGAGATGCAACACTACGTAGAATTAGAAGACATGTTGCACATAGCCATCATAGTAGAGCGACAGCTCAAGAGGAGGGGTAGTTCACGTGCGAATGTTAGCTCGGGACCTTCTTCTTGGAAGCTGAATTATTGGAAGAGAGAAGAGAAAACGGTCACTAGGCCTAAGTTTGAGCCAAAACCAGCCACGGCTAGCCCTTCAAACCAAGGTAAACATGATTCATCCACTTCTCGAAACCGTGATATTAAATGTTTCAAATGCCAAGGTAGGGGTCACATCTCAAGCCAATGTTCGAACAAAAGGGTGATGGTGTTACGAAACGACGGAGAGGTTGTTACGGATGACGAATCGGAAGAGGACTCCATGCCACCATTGGAGGATGTGGATGAGGAGGAGTATGCTGCCCAAGGTGAATTGTTGGTCACTCGATGAGCCCTTAGTGTGCAAGCCAAAGAGGAAGAGGAAGAGCAACGTGAGAACATTTTTCATACTAGGTGCCACGTGCGGAACAAGGTATGTAGTGTGATAATAGATGGAGGGAGTTGTACGAACGTTGCTAGCACTACTATGGTTGAAAAATTAGGGCTGCCAACGAACAAACATCCTCGACCTTACAAGTTGCAATGGTTGAATAATAGTGGTGAAGTGAAGGTAACTAAACAGGCATTAATTTTGTTTCGCATTGGTAGATATGAAGACGAAGTTTTTGTGCGATGTAGTCCCAATGCAAGCTGGACACTTGTTACTAAGTCGACCTTGGCAATTTGATTGTCGAGTCAAACATGATGGCTACACCCACAAATATTCTCTTGTGCACAACAGAGACCATTCACTCTTGTACCAATGACACCTAAACAGGTTCATGAAGATCAAGTGTGGTTACAAAAGGAAAGTGAACAAAAAGGAGAGAATGAGAAAAAGAGAGAGAAAGGGAGTGAAAAAAATGAGTGTTGGAGTGTAGAGAGAGAGTTCAGCCAGAGAGCAAAAAAAGATAGAAGGGCCGAGAAAAAGGAGAGAAAAGGAGAGAACATTGAGAGAGCCAATACAAAGAAGATTTAGTCAATAAGGTAAAAATAGAGAGAAAAACAAACTTCTATGCAAGAGAGAGTGATGTGAGAAGAGCTTTGTTTTCTAATCAGCTGATGATTTTACTCATATACAAGGAGACGTTATTAAACACTAACGATCTTGATTCAACCTTGCATAGTTCTATTGTTTCTCTTTTGCAGGAATATGAGGATATCTTTCCCGAGGAAACACTGTAAGATTTACCTCCAATTCACGAGATTGAACATCAAATCAACTTCATACTTAGAGCTACAACTCCAAACCGACCAGCCTATAGGAGTAATCCCGAGGAGACAAAGGAACTCCAACAGCTGGTAAGTGAGTTGATGGAGAAGGGACACGTGAGAGAAAGCATGAGCCCGTGCGCCGTACTAGTTCTACTTGTGCCTAAGAAAGATGGGACTTGGAGGATGTTCATTAATTTTCGAGCCATCAACAACATCACGGTAAAGTATCGACATCCCATTCCTCGTTGGATGACATGTTAGATGAATTGCATGGTGCTTGTGTATTTTCTAAAATTGATCTAAAAAGTGGATATCATCAAATTTGCATGAAAGAGGGAGACGAGTGGAAGATGGCTTTCAAAACAAAACAAGGTTTGTATGAGTGGTTGGTAATGCCTTTCGGTTTAACCAATGCGCCTAGCACATTTATGCGTTTAATGAAGCATGTTTTGCGAGCTTTTATTGGGAAATTTGTTGTTGTTTATTTTGATGATATCCTGATCTATAGCAGCAATTTGGATGATCATATTGAACATTTGAAACTTGTTTTAGATGTTTTACGAAAGGAAAAGTTGTATGCTAATATTAAGAAGTGTACCTTTTGCACAAATAAGCTTGTATTTCTTGGCTTTGTTGTTAGTGCTCAGGGTATATAGGTCGACAAAGAAAAGGTTAGGGCTATCCAAGAATGGCCAAGTCCCACAAGCATTGGAGAAGTACGGAGTTTTCATAGACTTGCCAGCTTTTACCAGCGGTTTGTAAGGGATTTCAGTACTTTGGCTACACCACTCATAAAAGTAATCAAGAACAATGTTGGGTTCAAGTGGGGAGAAGAACAAGAGAAGGCATTTCAGCTTATTGAGCATAAGCTTACTCACGCTCCTTTACTCGCATTACCTAATTTTTCTAAAATGTTTAAAATTGAATGTGATGCTTCTGGTGTAGGTATAGGTGCCGTGCTAATGCAAGGAAGACGACCAATCACATATTTCAGTGAAAAATTGAGTAGCTCAACACTAAATTACCCGACTTATGACAAGGAGTTGTACGCGTTGGTTCGAGCATTAAGGACTTGGCAACACTACCTATGGCCCAAGGAATTCATGATTCACACTAATCACGAGTCATTGAAACATCTTAAGGGACAACAAAAGTTGAACAAGAGGCATGCTGCTGGGTGGAATTCATCGAGACATTTCCTTATGTCATCCGATACAAGCAAGGTAAGGAGAATGTTGTTGCGGATGCACTTTCTCGCAGGTACGCATTACTTTCTATCCTTGATGCTAAACTACTTGGTTTTGAGCATATTAAGGATTTATACCCTTGAGACCAAGATTTTAGTGAGGAGTATCGAGTTTGTGAGAAGAACGCAAGGGGTAAATTTTATAGACATGATGGATTTTTGTTTCAGGAGAATAAGCTTTGTGTGCCTAATTGTTCTTTGAGAGATTTGTTAGTAAGGGAATCCCATGGTGGCGGATTGATGGGGCATTTTGGAATTGCTAAAACTTTAGCTGTTTTGTAGGAACACTTCTTTTGGCCACACATGAAAAGGGATGTTGAAAGGATATGTAGTAGATGTATCATGTGTAGGCAAGATAAATCGAGAGCACAACCCTATCGGTTATACACACCTTTGCCAATTCCTAGTGAGCCTTGGACTGATATTTCAATAGACTTTGTGTTAGGTTTACCTAGGACCAAACGTGGGAAGGATAGTGTGTTTGTGGTTGTAGATCGATTTTCTAAGATGACGCATTTTATTCCCTGTCACAAAACTGATGATGCATTACATGTTGCTGAATTGTTCTTTAGGGAGATTGTGAGAATATATGCCATGCCTAGGACAATTGTTTTAGATAGAGATGCTAAGTTCTTGAGCTACTTTTAGAAGACTTTGTGGAGTAAGTTAGGTACTAAGCTGTTGTTATCTACTACTTGCCACCCACAAACTGATGGTCAAACTGAGGTAGTAAATAGGACTTTATCAACCTTATTAAGAGCAATCATCAGTAAGAACATTAAAACATCGGAAGATTGTTTACCACATGTTGAGTTTGCATATAATCGCTCTATCCATTCTGCTACTAAGTATTCACCTTTTGAAATTGTTTATGGTTTTAATCCTTTATCACCATTGGATTTATCACCACTATCTGTTTCTGAGCGTGTTAATTTAGATGGCAAAAGGAAGGCTGACTTTGTTAAACAGATTCATGAGAAAGCAAGACTCAATATTGAGCGAAGAACAGAACAATATGCAAAGCAAGCCAACAAGGGGCAACACAAGCTGATTTTCAAACCCGAAGACTGGGTGTGTTTGCACTTCAGAAAGGAGTGTTTTCCAGAACAAAGAAAGTCAAAGTTGTTACCGTGGGGAGATGGTCCATTTCAAGTCCTTGAACGAATTAATGATAATGCTTACAAGTTGGATTTGCAAGGTGAGTATAATGTAAGTGCTACCTTCAATGTTTCTGATTTGAGTCCTTTTGATGCAGAGTCTGATTTGAGGACAAATCCTTGTCAAGAGGAGGGGAATGATGGAGACTTAGGGAGCTCAAATGCATGGAAGGTGGTTGACCCAGTATAAGTTCCTGTTGGACCAGTCACAAGAGCCTGAGCTAAGAAATTCAAGGAAGCACTAAATGGGCTGATTCACGAAATCTAGAATCAAGAAAATTTGTGCAAGCCCATTGACCCAGGCCCACGTCAGCCACAAAGGTGCATCAATTTGATCCAAGTTCTAGAAGAATCCGGATGAGTCAAGCTTGAAATCAACTCAAATTTTGCAAGATCAAGTCAATGGAAGGATTTCAAAAACTTTCCCATTATTGGCACACATGTGGCTGATCATTTGTGTAAATTGTTGACGAGGATTAATTGCACTTTCCTTTAATTGTTGGGCATGTAAATAGCTGAATATCAGCCATTAAGACTTTCCTTTATTTTGGTTTTTATTTTAGGCTTAAATTAGGATTCGTAGTTATGTTTGAATTTGTCAACTTTTCTTTTTGGGCAACACTTTGTAATTTTGGCCTATAAATAGGCGTTTCCAAGGTTAATGAAGGAATGAATGTTTATCTTCTGAGAGAGAAAATTCTTTCTTTGGTTCTTTGATGAACTACACGAACTCTTCGGATCAATTTGGGTGTTCAACCCCGACTTATCAATCAAGCTTTCCATCCTTGATTGTAGCGTCTACGATATACCAAGGTTCTTGCTTCGATATAAGCAACGGGTCATGGTGACTTCCATTCAAATCTGAGTAGAAACGGTCTTGGTGCCTTCTTATTGATAACGGGGTTCGTCAGTGTATTGGCGAAGTTCTTATTAGGTTTGAATTTTGCTTAAGAGACTACTCCTACGATGGGACCTGCTCGGTTAAAAAGTACACTATTCTAAGTAAAAACAGGCTTGGGAGCAAGATGTATTGCTTCGTGAAAACTCAAATGGGCACTTTTTGGCAAAGATCAATAGCTTTTATTTTGCACGAGAAGCCTTTTAGTGTTTATTATGCACATAGACTAGCAGGCGCGATCATACTAGCACTATTGCATCAGATCCCATCAAAACTCTAAAGTTAAACGTGCTTGGGTGAAAGTACTACTATGATGGGTGACCTCTTGGGATGTCCTTGTGTTGCACCATTCCTTTTGTTTTATTACATTTATCTTGTCTTATATATATTTTTATTGCATTTCTGCTTCTGCACATACTTGGCCTAGCACCCTTGAGTTATGATTTCACTCATAGGTTTGCTCCCACAGTAGGGCACGCTTGTCCCACAACGCCAAGCATCAAAGTCTGACAAAAGAGCACACTATTCTAAGTAGAAGTGGGCCAACGAGCTTAACTCATTGCATCGCAATGGCCCAGGGGCTTTTCCTGCCAAATTCAATCACTTGGACACTCAAATGGGCTTTTCTTGGCAAAATTCAACTGCTCTTGTTTCGCACAAGAAGGCTTTAGGTGTTTATTCTATATATAGGCTACTAACTGTGATCATACCAGCACATCCCATCAGAACTCCACAGTTTAGCATGCTTAGATTAGAGCCATACAAGAATGGTTGACCTCCTTGGAAGTCCTCGTGTTGCACCCTTCCATTTTTTTATTAATCTTGTCTTATGCATTTTTTATTACATTTTTTCATTTGCTCAAGCTCCACCCAATGCCCTTAGGCTCAGGTTTTCATTCAAAGGACTGCTCCCACTGTGGGGCACGCTTGTCCTACAACACAAGGCTTCAGATTCCAACAAAATAGCACAATATTCTGAGCAAAAAATAGGCAATGAGCAAGACTCAATGCTTTGCAAAGGCTTGGGTGCTTTTTTAATTAAATTCAATCGCTTGGGCCTTCAAATGGGTGCTTTTTCAATGTAGTTCTACAGCTCCTGCTTCGCACGGAAAACCTTTACGTGTTTATTTCCATGCAAGGGCTATCAGGTACAATCATACCATAACTAATGCATTTGATCCTATCAGAACTTCATCTTTAAGTGCGCTTAGGTGATTTGTTGTTGGATGGCTGACCCCCTAGGAAGTCCTTTTATAGCACCCTTTTTCTTTTTCTTTTTATTTTTCTTTTTTCGTTTTCATTTTTATTGCATTTCTGCTTCTGTTAAGGCTCGACCTAATGCCCTTGCATTTGGATGTCGCTCAGGGGACTGCTCCTACCATGTGGCCCGCTTGTCCACAACACACGACATTAGATTCCAGCGAAAAGCACACTATTCTAAGCAGAAATGGGCTAGCGAGCAATGCTCGTTGCCTTGTGACGACCTTGGGACTTTTGTGTCCAAATTCAACCGCTTAGGCCCTCAAATAGGTGCTTTTTTGTCAATGCTTAGTAGCTACTATTTCGCACGAGAAGCCATTAAGTGTTTACTCTATACATAGCCTATTGGGTGCAATCATAACAGCATTAATGCATCAGTTCCCATCAAAACTCCATAGTTAGGCATGCTTGGGCGAGAGAAGTACTAGGATGGGTGAGCTCCTAAGAAGTCCTCATGTTGTACCCTTTTTTTATTTTTTGTAGCATTTCTGCTTTTGCTCAAGCTCGGCCCAACGCCCTTGGGTCTGGATGTTGCTCAGGGGACTGCTCCTATGATGGGTCTCACTTCCCACAACACCTGGCATTGGATTTTGACTAAAGAGAGCGCTATTCCAAGCAAAAACGGGCCACAAAGCAATATTTGTTGCTTTGCGATGACCTGGAGGCTTTTTCGAACAAATTTGATTGCCTGGGCCCTCAAATCTGTGTTTTTTTAGGGAAATTCAACAACTCCTATTTAGCACGAGAAGTATTTAAGTGTTTATTTTATGGCCAGGCTTTTGGGTGAGATCATACCTGCACTAATGCACCGGATCCTAATAGAAATACACAGTTAAGCATGCTTGGGAGAGGGTAGTACTAGGATGGGTGACCTTTATGGAAGTCCTCGTGTTACACTTATCTTTTTGTTTTTTATATGTATATATTTTTTGCTTTTGCTTCTGCTCAAGCTCGAACCAGTGCCCCTAGGCTAGAATTTCACTCAAGGAACTACACCCACCATGGGGCCCGCTTGTCACACAACACTTGGCATAGGATTATGAGAAAAAGGCACACTATTCTAAGCAGAAATGAGCCAACGAGTAAGACTTATTGCTTCATGTTGGCCTAAAGGCTATACCGGCCAAATTCAATCGCCTGGGCTCTTAAACGGGCATTCTTTTAGCAAAGTTCAGCAGCTCCTATTTTGCATGGGAAGCTTTAAATGTTTATTCTACACTAGATCCCATCAGAAGTATGCAGATAAGCGTGTTTAGGTGAAAGTAGTATGAGGATGGTTGACCTCCTAGGAAGCGCTCATGTTACACCCTTCTTTTTAGTTTATTATATTTATCTTATCTTATATAATTTTTTATTGTGTTTTTACTTCTGCTTGAGCTCGGCCTGGCACCCCTGGGTTAGGATTTTGCTCAAGGGGCTAATCCCACAATGAGGCCTGCTTGTTCCACAACACCTAGCATTAGATTCCAATGAAAAAGCACACTACTCCAAGCGAAAAATGGGCTTGGGGGCAAGAATTGTTGCTTCGTGATGGCTCGAGGCCTTTTCCAGCCAAATGCAATCGCCTAGGCCATCAAATGAGTGCTTTTTCAGCGATGTTCAATAGTTCCAGTTTCATGTGAAAAGCCTTTAAGTGTTTATCCTATTCATATGCTATTGGGCGTGATCATACCAGTACTAACGCACTAGATCCCATTTAAGCTCTATAGTTATGCATGCTTGGGCCATAGTAGTACTATGATGGATGATGACCTCTTGTGAAGTCCTCGTGTTGCACCCTTCTTTTTGTTTTATAATGTTTATATTGTCTTGTAAATTTTTTTAATACGTTTTTGCTTCTATTAAAGCTCGACCTAGTGCCTCCAGGTCCAAATTTTGCTCAAGGGACTACATTCGACGTGGGCCTTGCTTGTCCCACTACACCTAATGTCAGATTTCAACAAAAGGGTACACTATCCTAAGCAAAAACTGGCCGACAAGCAAGTGTCATTGCTTCACCATGGCTAGATGGCTTTACTTGCTAAATTCAATCACATGGGCCTTTAAATAGGCCATTTTTTAGCAAAGTTCAACACCTATTTTGCATGGGAAGACTTTAAGTGTTGATTTTGCACCTAAAATATCGGGCGCGATCATACCTATACTAATGCACCATATCCCATTAGAACTATGCAATTAAGCTTGCTTAGGCGAGAGTAGAACAAGAATGGTTAACCTCCTAGGAAGTCCTCATGTTACAACCTTCTTTTTGTCTTTATTATATTTATCTTGTCTTATACATCTTTTTTATTTTGTTTCTATTTCTGCTCAAACTTAGCCTAGTGCCCTTTGGGTTTGGATTTTGCTTAATCCAATAGTGGGGCACACTTGTCCCAAAACACCCGGTGTCGAATTTTCTAGAAAAAACACAATATTCCAAGCAAAAAAGGGCCTAGAACAAGACTCATTGCTTTGCGATGGCTTGGGGGCTTTTTTGACCAAATTCAATCACCTAGGCCCTAAAACGAGCACTTTTTGGGTGAGGATCAATAGCTCCTATTTCAAACAAGAAGCCTTTAAGTGTGTATTTGGTTCATAGGCCGTTGGGTGCAACCATGCTAGTACTATTACACCAGATCCCATCAAAACTTTGAAGTTAAGCGTGCTTGGGTGAGGGTACTATTATGATAGGTGACCTCTTGGAAAGTCCTTGTGTTGCACCTTTCCTTTTGTTTTATTACATTTATCCTGTTAAATATATTCTTTTATTACATTTCTGCTTCTGCACAAGCTCAGCCCAACGCCTCCAAGTTAGGATTTCGCTCAAGGGATTGCTCCCAACGTAGGCCCCATTTGTCCCACAACACTTGGCGTTAGATTCTAGCAAAAGAGCACACTATTCCAAGTAGAAGTGGACCAATAAGCAAGACTCATTCCTTCGCGATGGCTCAGGGACTTTTTGGTCAAATTCAATTCCCTAAGCACTCAAACAAGCATTTTTTTGGCAAAGTTTAGCATTTCCTATTTCGCATAGGAAGCCTTTATGTGTTTATTCTACATGTTGGCTATCAGCTATGATCTTACTAGCACTAATGCACTGGATCCTCATCAAAACTCCATAGTTAAGTGAGCTTGTGTGAGAGTAGTACTAGAATTGTTGACCTCCAAGGAAGTCCTCGTGTTATACCCCTTCCATTTGTTTTATTATATTTATCTTGTCTTACATATTTTTTATTTTGTGTTTTTTGCTTATGCTCAAGCTTGGCCTAGTGCCCACGAGTCTAGATTTCGCTCAAGGGACTACTCCCATAGTGGGTCATGCATGTCCCTAACTCAGAGTCAAATTCCAACAACAAAGCACATTATTTCTTGTAGAAACAGGCAGGGGAGCAAAACTCATTGCTCATGACAACTTGGGAGCTTTTCTGACCAAATTCAATTGCCTAGGCCCTCAAACAGGGACTTTTTCAGCAAAGTTCAACAACTCCTATTTTGCACAGGAAGCCAGTGTTTATTCTATGCATAGGCCATTGGGTTCGATCATACCAGCACTATTGCACCGGATCCCATCAAAACATCGAAGTTAAGCATGCTTGGGTGAGAGTAGTAAGTCTTTAGAGTTATTATCACTCATCTCAGCATTAAGCAGTAAGTCCATCTTAGGTTTGATAAAATATAGATTATTTTGCATCCATCCAGAATAGATAAAATATTTGTTTTTACGATTCACCACTTTATCATTAAAAGAAACCAAATAGGAGTCTTTAAATAAACAAGCTACAGAAATTAAATTCCTTTTAAATTTAGGAACATAAAAACAATCTCACAAAATTAAATTCCTATAATTATCAAAGTAAAGATGGATGTCTCCCACTGGTTCCGCTAAGACCAAGGATCTATTGACCATCCGAAGTGTGAACTCTTCATATAGCAGACTTTTCATTTCTTTAAACCCCTGTAGAGAAACACAAACATGATTAGTTGCATTGGAATCATGACCCAAATGTCACTGGATTCCTCAACCAAACAATTTTCTAAATACAGAAGATCACACCGATCAACTTTGGAAAGGAAGTCCTTGCAATGCTTCTTTATGTGCCTGACCTTCCCGTAGAAGAAGCACTTAAGCTTGTTTGGGTTCTTCTTCTTCTTTTTCTTGCTCTTGGTGCTAGCAAGAATAGAAGACTTCCCGTTCTTGGCCCGTTGCTTCTTTCCATTCCCAGAGTTAGGATTGGAACCAGAAGTAGCTACCAAATTGGCCTCTCCACCTGTAGGAGACTCCCTGATCAGCAGTTCAAACTCTTGTAACTATTTCATTAATTCTGTTAAGGTCATGTCCCGCTTATTGCTTAAATTAAAAGTAGCTCTAAACGAAATAAATTCCTTTGATAGAGTCTCAAAGACCATAGTCATCTGAGTTTCAGCATCGATGTCGGCTCCATTGGTTTGAGCCTTAGTGACATAACGCATGACCAACATCATGTGCTCCTTTACAGATGTCCCCGGCCTCTGCTTACAGTTCAAGAGTTTCCGAAGCGCCCCTTGCCGCTTTGTTATGGCCTGGCCTCCAAACTTATCTTCAAGATTATCCAAGATCTGCTTGGTAGTCTCATAATCTTCATGTTGAGCCTGCAGCACGCTATTCATGCTGGCCATAACATAATAGCAGGCCTGATCATTTGCATCTTTCCAATGATCATACGCTTGGAATTACTCATTAGTGGAATATCCCGTAGGCTCGGGAGGGCAAGGGGTTGTCAGCACAAATTTCAGTTTCTTAAAAGAGAGAATGATATCCAGGTTTCATTTCCAATCATTATAATTCTCTCCGGATAATAGGTTTTTGTCAAGTATCAAAGATAAAGCATTTTTAGACATTTTTAATCTACAATAAAGAATCATATACCAAACATAAGCAAACATACAATAATAATTTAGTAAGATACCACAATCATGTAAAACATACAAATGTGTTTATGTGTCAAAACCTTGAAAATATCACAACCTTAAAACGATAATTCCCAACTCAGAATTCAACAAGCTCCTAGGGGAGTCATGCCAAAGTCAATCAGGAACACAAATCCCCTCCTGATTAATATATGCCATCCAGGACTTGTATGATCCAGCATATATTAATAATCGTTTCTTTGGCCATTAATTTTATTAACAAAGCTCCTAGGGGAGGTTAATAATAAAATTAACGTGAGTGTATAACCATCAGTTTCAATATTTTATCCATGATTTATAATCACCACTTAGGGGTGTGCAACTATAAATCATGCTAAAATACCTTATCCTCTCAGAGATCCAATCTGGTACATGATAGAAATCCCTTCCTAGAGATTGGGACCACCATTTTCTTCCTATGGACCAACGATGGAGGCCGTAGGTCCTCTGTTCGAAAACGTTCTCCCACTCAATCTTTTGAAATCAAGGTTTTATTTTAAGAATATGCATGAACAATTTTAATATGAGCGGCACTCCCTATTCTATATGACATGTTATCAACATACATGGAAAATCATATTATAATGCGAAAAGCAAAGCGATCAAGCAAAATAATAATAACCGCAATATTATGGTTCCACCCTGAGAATAGAAAACAAAGATTATAAGAGAATAATCGAAACATATTATCGACTCTTCATCCTTGAATTCTTAGGTTGTATCCTTCTTCATGCAATGTCCATCTTCAAGTCTTCATCTTGTATGAATCGAATACTTCATATTTCCGGTCATATCCAAATTTAATCTCTCTCAGAATTGTCCCAAAAATAAAATTAAAACTGCATTGAAAAATTGTACCTTTTTTGAAAAAATTTCCAGTTCTCTACCGACAAGCCGATCTGTCAGGTTGGCCCACCGGTCATGACCCATCGGCTTGCCGATCATCACAGATCGGCCTTCCATCAGAGCTACCTGATTTTCGCTTCGCAATCGGCTTGCTGATATGCTATCATCGGCCTGCAAAACTGGATGGTTTGGCATGCTGACCGAGCAAGAATCACCCTTTCTAGAAAATACAAATTTTAATGCAATTCATCAATTTTATTTTCAACAATTCAAAAACATAAAATTAGAGACTCAGGAAATATCTAGGAGCGCCATAATCTATCTTCTAGATCCATCTTCTTGATCCGTCTTCTCCGAATGATTATTTAATTACAAAAATTTTTACAAATTTAAAATTAAATAATAATTCCTAGATGGAGATGATAGTCTGCCATCTAATTACATAAAAAACCTAGATACACATTCTAACCTCTAAGGAACCATAATCGGTATAAGTTAATTAATTAATAAATAAATAAATAATAATTTAATCAACCATAATTAATTGATAAACTTTCACAACATAATCTATGACCACATAAAATTATATAAAAACCTAGAGTGCCAACTCTCTATAAAAGTAAATTCAAGCATAGGAGAGATTAAGATTACAAAATTTATACATGTGTATGATCACAAACTCGTAAATTTATGTAAAAACCATGGCTCTGATACCAATTGTTGAAAAAATAGTACGCAGCGAAATTTTTAAAATTTTATATTACAGTATTTTTTAAAACACAAGTTTGACATGCTATATGCATAAATTAACCAGATCTTACAAACCTTTGAATGCTGAAGAACTCCCACAATCTGTGGAGAAAAGTAGTGTTCCAAACGAGCCTCAACCAACTAGTCTTCTTTGCTATTCTCTATCCATGATCGGAGTGAGTATGGGCCCATACGTACAGCTCTTCCTCTAGGTGACTCTCCTTCCAACCAATTGAGAGAACCCAAAGCTAATGTTCATGATTTGTAAACAAGAGCTCTCAGGGAGCTTCAAAATCTTACTAGCAGAGTATCTCTTTTAATCTCTCAATTGATCTGGTTAACTTATGTGACTTATTCCCTATTTATAGAAGTTGGGTCTAGGGTTAGTTTTTATCAAATTAGGTCTCAAAAATTCGAATCAGAATCAAATTCAGATCAATATCTGATAAATCTGTGTGAGAAAGTGTAATCTTTTTTTCTCACATCGACAGGCCGATCTGCCTAATCAGCAGGCCAAACTTGCCCCATCGGCAAGCCAAACTTGAGGATCGGCATGCCGAACTGTCAAAAAAATCTCAGCAAATCTTTTAGTTTTCACCCGAGATTCTACAGGATAAAGTCTCAGTTTTGATTCAAATAACCCAATAGAGAAGTTATCTAATTAAAACAACTTTATCTAGATAATCTTCAAGAAAATAAATGAATTCCTAAAAATTCTACAAGTTTATCTTGATTTAATTTATTCAAATTAAATCAACTGATAAACAGACAATAATTTATCACAAAATTAATTCAACCGATAAACATGCAAGAATTATTTAATTCTTCTGAATTTCAACCAATCAAATAAATCTGACATAAGTCACCAATTATTGAAAAAAGTACGCCGTATCGTTACAAGATGTTGTGAGCTAGCAAAGGGGACCAAATGGACCTATATAGTTCAAGCTCCTGATAATTATGAAACCCAATATCCCAAATATACATTTCATAATTATCAACTCCAACACTACTCCACTAAAAGCTTGGAGCTGCACTCTCGAACTACATAGAATTACGAAGCCCGTATAGCTAAGTCTCCATGACATATCATAGTTTATCGTATCCTCATAGGATTATCCATAATCGGCTTAAAGATAAGTTTTGTTTTACCTTCCCGATTATTTTTATCTTACGTTCCATTATCTCACCATCGAAAAACTTACCATCCAAAGATAGTATGCCATTCGGTTATACCTATGTATCCAAATGGTTGAGCGCTCCAGTTTTTTAATGACAAGATAACATATATAAGAGGATATCAGTACTCCTAAAGAGGAGCTATGGATTCCATATCTATCAATAACAGGTCTACATTATCAAGAGTCATGCCTCCAATGTACCGGCATGCATACCACTATTAAGATGTGGGTGCCACCCTTTGGTACATCAAAATACACAAGTCAAGACAACGGGCCCACTATTCATCTCAAGATTAAGAAACAATACAAATGATTATCTAATGTGAATCGATTTGCCAAGATAGAATTATTTATCCAAATCTATTCACTTTATGTCCCGATCCAACACATCGTCACCTATGACAATGTGCTAATGTTTCTAATGGCCAAGACAAACCATCTCCCAATTTAGACAACATAACAATCTTTACATGAATAAAGGGCCTAACTTTATTCCCTCGATTACAGATCTTATGATTTAGACTGTCATCTTAAGAATCATGTCTTCCGCATAATCTATCCGCCATATGCCCAATTCTTAAAGGTTTAGACCGATATTCTTAGACTTTTATTTGTTTAACATACATTCAACAAATATGAATGTAAAGAGAACAAGATTTGGTATATAAACAATAAATAAATTTTTTATTGATAAAAATGTCTCCAAAAACTTATTACATTTTTACTCCATAGGGTATACAAGTCTAACAAACTTATGTGAAAGTCCTCATGTTAAACCAATATTTTTGTTTTTTTTATATTTTTTTATTGTATTTCTTTTTTTTGTTGAAGTTTGGCCTAGCATACATGAGTCTGAATGTCACTCAAGAGACTGCTCCCACGACGGTGCCTGGTTGTCCCACAACACCCTGCATCAGATTTCAAGGAAAGAGCACACCTTTCAAGAGGAAACGAGCCTGCAAGTAAGACTAGTTGCTTTGCAATGATCCAAGGGCTTTTTTGGCCAAATTTAGTTGCTTGGGCCCTTAAATGAGTGCATTTTCAATGAAGTTCAGCAGCTCCTATTTCGCTCGAGAAGCCATTATTTGTTCATTCTATGTGTAGGCTATCGGTTGCGATCATACTAGCTCTAATGCATTGGATCCCATCAGAACTTCGTAGTTTAGCGTGCTTGGGTAAGAGTAGTACTAGGATAGTAGGATGGGTGGCCTCCAAGGAAGTCCTCATGTTGTACCCTTATTTTTGTTTTTTATAACTTTTAATTACGTTTCTGCTTCTGCTCATGCTCGGGCGAGCACCCATGGTTGCTCAAGGTACTGCTACCAGGTTAGGGTCTGTTGTCCCATAACACCCGACATCAGATTACAATGAAAGACACACCATTCCAAGTAAAAAGGGCCAACTAGCAAGACTCATTGCATTGCAGTGACCTAGGGCTTTTCTGGCAACTTTTGATTGCTTGGGCCCTCAAACGGGCACTTTTTTGCCAAATTTCAATAGCTCTTATCTTGCATAGGTAGCCTTCATGTGTTTATTCTATGCGTAAGCCATCAAGTGAGATTATACCAGCGCTAATGCACCAAATCCTAATAGAACTTTGTAGCTTGGGCGAGAGTAGTATTAGGATGGTTGACCTTTGAGGAAGTCCTTGTGTTACACCCATCTTTTTGTTTTTTTATATTTTTTATTGTGTCTCTCCTTCTACTCAAGTCTGACCAAGTGGCCCCAAGTCTGGATATCGCTCAAGGGACCTGCTTGTCCCACACATGGCATTAGATTCTGATGAAAGAATGCACTATTCCATGCAGAAACAAGCCAAGAAGAGAGACTTATTGCTACGTGACTGACCAGGAGATTTTCTAGAGAAATTCGATCACTTGGGCCCTTAAACTGGCACTTTTTTCGTGAAGTTCTGTAGCTCCTGTTTTGCATAGGAAACCTTTAAGTGTTTATTCTGTGTGTAGACTAGCGGGTGTGATCATGCTGGCACTAATGCACCAAATCCCATCAGAACTCTGCACTTAAATGTGCTTTGGTAAGAGTACTACTATGATGGGTGACCTCTGAGGAAGTCCTCATGTTGTACACATGCCAGTTCGGCCTACCGACCAGGCGATAAAATGATCACGTGTTTCCACGATGATTTTATTAGATATTGATCTTGATTTTATTCTGATTTGAATTTTCATGGCCTTATTTGATAAGCACTGACTCCTGGGCCCAACCTCCATAAAAGTAGAGTGAGTCTCTTTATTATTTAGATCAGTTGAGAGATTTAGAGTGAGACTCTGCCAATGAGACTATAGAAACTCCCTAAGAGCTATTGTTCACAAATCACAAACTGTAGCTTTGGGTTCTCTCAATTAGTTGGAAGGACGATCACAAGATGGAAAAGCTGAACGACGTGAGCCCACACTCACTTCAATCGTGGATAGAGAATAGCAAAGAAGGCTAGTTGGTTGTGGTCCTTTTGAAACGTTACTTCTCTTCATCGATTACAGGAGCTTTTCGACACACAAAAGGTTAGTACGATATAGTTAATTTATGCATATAGTGTGTCAAATTTGTGTTTTAAAAAATACTCTGATATAAAAATTTTTAAAATTCTGTTGCGTACTATTTTTCCAACAATTGGTATCAGAGCCATGGTTTTTAAATAAATCTGCAAGTTTGTGGTCTTGCTATATGTATAAATTATGTGATCTTTATCTCTCCTATGCTTGAATTTAATTTTTTGAGAGTTGGCACTCTAGGGTTTCTATTTATTTTCATGTTTTCATGGATTATATGGTGAATGTTTATTAATTAACTTTAGTTGATTAAATTATTATTTAATTATTAATCAATTAATTAATTAATACCTGTTATGGTTCCTTAGAGGTTAGAATGTGTATCTAGGTTTTTCTTGGAATTAGATGGCGGACTATCATCTCTGTCTAGGAATTATTATTTAATTTTAAAGTTGTAAGAATTTTATACTTAAATAATCATTCGAAGAAGACGGATCTAAAAGATGGATGATAGCATTCCCAGGTATTTCCTGAGTCTCTAATTTTATGTTTTTGAATTGTTGAAAATAAAATTGATAAATTGCATTAGAAACTGTATTTTCTGAAAAGGGTGGTTTCTGCTCGATTAGCATGTCGAACGCTCCAGTTTGGCAGGTCGATGGACGCAAGATCAGCCAGCCGAACATGAGGTTCCACAGGCCGTCTGCGGGGCAAAATTCTAGTAGCTCTAGTGGTAGGCCGAATTGGCCAAACATTCAAATTCAACAGGCTGATGGGTCATGACTGGTAGGCCGATTGCATAGATCGGCTTACCAGGAAAGAGTTTAAAATTTTTTCTAGAAAAGGTGCAATTTTCAATGCAGTTTTAATTTTATTTTTTTGAACAATTCTGTGAAACATTAAATTTGGATATGACCAAAAATATGGTGTATTCGATTTATGCAGGATTGAAGACTTGAAGATGGCCATTACATGAAGAAGGATATAGCTTGAGGATTCAAAGATAAACAATCGATAATATGTTTCGATTATTCTCTTGTAATCTTTATTTTCCATTCTCTAGGGTGGAACCATAATATTACGATTATTTATTATTATTTTTCTTGTAGTTTTGCTTGATTGATTTGCTTGTCTGCATTATAATATGATTTGCCACTTATGTTGATAACATGTCATATAGAATAGGGAGTGCTGCTCATACCAAAATTGTTCATGCATGTCTTTGAAAATAAAACCTTGATTTCAAAAGAATGAGCAGGAGAAGGTTTTCAAAGAGAGGACCTACGGCCTCCATTGCTGGTCCATAGGTAGCACACAGTGGTGCCGACCCTAAGTAAGGGATTTCATCATGTACCAGGTTGGATCTATAAAAGGATAAGGTATTTTAGCATGGTTTATCGTTGATCACCCCAAGGTGACGATAATAAGCCATGGATAAAATATTGTGACGATGGTAATGCACTCATATTAATTTTATTATTAACCTCCCCTAGGAGCTCTGTTAATAAAATTAATGGCCAAAAGAAATAATTATTTATATATGCTGGATCATACGGGCCCTAGATAGCATATATTAATCAGGAGAGGATTTGTGTTCCTAATTGAATTTGGCAAGTCTCCCTAAGGCAGCTTGCTAAATTCTGAGTTGGGAATTATCGTTGTAAGGCTGTGATTTTTTCGAGGTTTTGACACATAAACACATTTGTATGTTGTACATGATTGTGCTATCTTACTAGGTTATTATGCTATGTTTGCTTATGTTTGGTATATGGTTCTTTATTGTGATTAAAAAATGTCTGAAAATGCTTTGTCTTTCATACTTGTTAAAAACCAATTAACCGGTGAGAATTTTAATGATTGGAAACAGAACCTAAATATCGTCCAATCCTTTGAGAAACTAACTATTGTGCTAACCACACTGTGTCCTCCCAAACCTACTGGGGAATCCACTTTTGAGCAAATCCAAGCGTATCATCACTGGAAAGTTGCTAACAATCAGGCCTGATGTTATGTTATGGCTAGTATGAATAACATACTACAGGCTTAACATAAATATTATGAGACTGCGAAGCAGATCTTGGATAATTGTGAAAACATGTTTGAGGCCAAACCATATCAAAACGGAAAAGGGCACTTTGAAAACTTTTGAACTGCAAGCAAAAATCAAGGACATCTGTAAAGGAGCATATGATATTGGTCATGGATTACTAGTTGAGCCGATATAGATGTCGAGTCACAGATGACTATCATTTTTTAGACTCTATCAAAGGAGTTAATCCCGTTTAGAGCTCATTTAGGCAATAGACAGGATGTGACCTTAATGGAGTTGATAAAACAGTTACAAGAGTTTGAAAAATTGATCAAGGAAACTCTGCTAGTGGAGAGGTTGACTTGACAGTTGCATCTGGTTCCAATCCTAATCCAAGGAATGGAAGGAAGCAGAAGACTGAGGATGAAAAGGTTAGGCACATAAACAAGAATTGCAAGGACTTCCTTACCTAAGTGGATAAGTGTGATCATCTGGTTTGAGAAACTTATTTGGTTGATGAATCCAGTGACACTTAGGTTTTAGATTCTGGAGCAACTAATCATGTTTGTGTGTTTCTTTTGAGGGATTTTGAGAAACAAGAAGTTTAAACTTCACGTTTCAGATAGACGATGGATCCTTAGTGTTGACTAGAGTAATGGGAGATGTCCATCTTTATTTTGATAAATATAGGAGTTTGGTTTTACGAGATTGTTTTTATGTTCCTAAATTCAGAAGAAATTTGATATCTGTATCTTGTTTATTTAAAGATTCCTATTTGGTTTCTTTTAATAATAAAGTGGTGATTCGTAAAAACAGATCTTTTATTTATGATGGATGGATGCAAAATAATCTATATTTTATCAAACCTAAGACAGACTCACTTTGAACACTAAGATAAATGATAATAACTCTAAAAGACTTTAGACTTCTCACTCTAATGAGACTTATCTTTGGCATTTGCGATTAAGTCATATTAGCCTGAATAGGATTCAAAGGTTGGTAAGAGATGGACCTTTAAGTAACTTAAAGGTAGAATCTATACCACAAAATTGACCAAAAGACCATTCGGGTCTAAGGGCAATAGGGCCGAAGGGGTTCTAGAACTTGTGCATAGTGATGTTTGCGGACCAATGAACATCTGGCCATGAGGAGGGTATGAGTACTTTGTCACTTTCAATGATGAATACTCAAGGTATAGGTATGTATACCTAATGCACCACAAAAGAGAAACTTTTGACATATTCAGGGAGTTTCGGGCAGAAGTGGAAAAGCAATTGGGTAGACTCACAAAGACATTTCGATATGATCGAGGTGGAGAATACCTTTCTGATGAGTTCTTAGGATACTTATTAGAGAATGAGATTCTATCCCAGTTGACTGCACCAGAAACTCTATAGTAGAATGGCGTGGCAGAGAGAAAGAATAGGACTTTGTTGGACATTGTCAGGTTCATGATGAGTTATTCATCATTGCCTTTATCCTTTTGGGGATATGTGTTGGAAAAATAGTATGCAGTAGAATTTTAAAATTTTATATCAGAGTATTTTCCAAAACACAAGTTTGACATGCTATATGTATAAATTAAACAAATCTTACTAACCTTTGATTGTCGAAGAACCCTTGTAAAACATGAAAAGAAGTAACGTTCCAAAAGAACCTCAACCAACTGATCTTCTTTATCATTCTCTATCCACGACCGGAGTGAGTGTGGGCTCACAAGTATAGCTTTTCCACCAGGTCACGCTTCTTTCAACCAATTAAGAGAACCCAAAGCTAGAGTTTGTGATTTGTTAACAAAAGCTCTCAGGGAGTTTCCAGATTGTCAACAGCAGAGTATCACTCTTAATCTCTCAATTGATCTGACTAACTCCTAAGACTTGCTCCTTATTTATAGAGGTTGGTCCTAGGGTCAGTCCTTATCAGATTAGGACTCAAAAATTTGAATTAGAATCAAATTTGGATCAATATCTGATAAGATCCGTGTAAAAATGTGTGATCTTATCCTTCACTCATTAGCAGGTCGATCAGGATGATCGGCAGGCCGAACATGTGGATCAGCAGGCTGAACTACCGAATAAATATCTCTGCGAATCTTTTATTTTCCACCCGAGATTCTATAGGATAAAGTCTCAGTTTTAATTCAAATAACCCAATAGAGAAGTTATCTGATCAAAACAACTTTATCTAGACAATCTCTAAGAAAATAAATGAATTCCTAATAATTCTACAAGTTTATCTTGATCTAATTTATCCAAAATTAAATCAACTTATAAACAGACAAGAATTATCCGATCCTAATAATTCAACAAGTTTATCTTGAATCAATTTTATCACAAAATTAATTCAACCGAGAAACAGACATGAATTATCCGATTCTTCCAAATTTTAACCAATTTGATAAATCCGACATAAGTTACCAATTATTAGAAAAGCACGCGGTATCGTTACAGGATGTTGTGAGCTAGCAAAGGGGACCAAATGGACCTATATAGTTCAAGCTCCTGATAATTATGAAACCCAATATCCTAGATATACATTTTATAATTATCAACTCCAACGCTACTCCACTAAAAGCTTGGAGCTACACACTCGAACTACAAAGAATTACGAAGCCTGTATAGCTAAGTCTTCATGACATATCATAGTGTATCGTATCCCCATATGATAATCCATAATCGGCTAAAGGACAAGTTCTGTCTTACCTCCCTGATATTTTTTATCTTACGTTCCATTATCTCACCATCAGAAAACTTACCATCTAAAGACAGTATACCATTCGGTTACACCTATGTATCGAAATGGTTGAGCGCTCCAGATTTTCAATTACAGGATAACGCATATAAGAGGATATCATTACTCCTGAAGAAGAGCTAGGATTCCATATCTATGAATAATAGGTCTACACTACCAAGAGTCATGCCTCCAACATACAAGCATGCATACCACTATTAAGATGTAGGTGTCACCCTTTTGTACATCAAAAGACAAAAGTCAAGACAACGGGCCCATTATTCATCTCAGGATTAAGATACATACAAATGATTGTCTAAAGTGATACATACAAATGATTGTCTAAAGTGAATCGATTTGCCAAGACAGAATTATTAATCCAAATCAGTTCACTTTATGTCTCGATCCAACACATCGTCACCTATGACAACGTGTCAATGTTTCTATTCACGAAGTCTACCTCCGATGGTCAAGATAAACTATCTCCCAATTGGGATATAGACAACATAACAATCTCTACATGAATTAAACACCCAACTTTATTCCCTCGATTGTGGATCTTATGATTTAGACAATCATCTTAAGAATTGTGTCTTTCGCATAATCTGTCCATCATATGCTCAATTCTTAAGGTTTAGACCGACAGTCTCAGACTATTGTTTGCTTAACATACATTCAACAAACATGAACGTAAAGAGGACAAGATTTTGTATATAAACAATAAATAAATTCTTTATTGATTAAAATATCTCCAAAAACTTAATACATTTTTACTCCTTAGGGCATACATTTCTAACAATCTCCCACTTGCACTAAGTGAGTAAATATGACAAATCTCGCATCCTAATAGCTTCCACATGCCTCTCGAAGACTCTCTCAGTAAGTGTCTTCGTAAATGGATCACCTAAACTGTCCTCTGATGCGATCTTGCACACCATGACATGCCCACCCTCAACGAAGTCCTTTATCACATGATGCTTCCGATCAATATGCTTACTCTTCTTGTGAAATCTTGGTTCCTTAGCATTAGCCATTGCCACACTGTTATCACAATACAGTGCTACTACCTTATCCATACCAGGAACTACCTCAAGATCCCCAAGGAACTTGTAGAGCCATACTGCTTCTTTCGAAGCATCACTAGCTGCCACATACGCAGCGTCCATCATTGAATCCGAAGTGCAATCTTGCTTAGCACTTTTCCAACTGATGGTACTGCTACCCAGAGTACACACACAACCCAAAGTCGATTTCCTAGAATCCAGACAGGATTGAAAATCTAAGTTAGTATATCCTAGAGGAGTCAAGTCCTCACCCGAATATACAAGCATATACCCTCGAGTCCTTCTTAGGCACTTGAAAATATGCTTTACCACAGCCTAATGGTTCGGTCCTAGATCCGCCTAAAATCAACTTACAATCCCTACCGCATAACTAATATCCGGTCGTGTGCAAAGTAAGGCATATGTGAGACTACCCACTGCCAAAGCATAAGGCACCTTCTTCATGTATTCTCTTTCTTTATAAGACTTTGGAGAGTCCTTCTTAGAAAGAGTAATTCCAGACCTAGATGGTTGCCCACCTTTCTTGGATTCCTACAGTGCAAACCTCCTGAGAATTTTATCTTTGTAGTCGGCCTAGGACAAAGCTATCATTTTGATCTTCCTATCCCGAAAGATCTGGATACTGTTGGAAACAAAGTGCGCAGCGGAATTTTAAAAATTTTTCATCAGAGTAATTTCCAAAACACAAGTTTGACATGTTATATGTATAAATTAAACAGATCTTACTAACCTCAGTGTGCCGAAGAACCTCCGCGACCTGTGTAGAGAAGTAACGTTCCAGAAGAGCCTCAACCAACTGGTCTTCTTTGCTATTCTCTATCCACAACCGGAGTGAGTGTGGGCTCACACGTACAGCTCTTCCACCGGTGACTCTCCTTCCAACCAATAGAGAGAACCCAAAGCTAGTGTTCGTGATTTGTGAACAAAAGCTCTTAGAGAGTTTTTAGATGCTCACTAGAAGAGTATCACTCTTAATCTCTCAAATTGATCTGAGTAAATCATTAGACTCACTCCCTTTTTATACCTATTGGTCCTTGGGGTCAGTCCATATCAGATTAGGTCTCAAAAATCGAAACAGAATCAAGTTCGGATCAATATCTGATAAGATACGCGTGAAAAACGCGTAATCTTAACTGTCGCGGTCGGCATGCCGAACTGTGAGATAGGCAGGCCGAACTGGCCAGTTCGGCAGGCCGAACACGTCATCCGGCATGCCGAACTGTCGAGAAAAAATCTCCGCGAATCTTTTATTTTCCACCCGAGATTCTAAAGGATAAAGTCTCAGTTTTGATTCAAATAGCCCAATAGAAAAGATATCTGATCAAAACAAACTTTATCAAGATAATCTCTAAGAAAATAAATCAATTCACAATAATTCTACAAGTTTATCTTGTTCTAATTGTCCAAAATTAAAACAACCGATAAACAGACAAGAATTATCCGAACGCCATAATTCAACAAGTTCATCTTGAACTAATTTCTTACATAATTAATTCAACCGATAAACAGACATGAATTATTTGATTCTTATAAATTTTAAACCAATCTGATAAATCCGACATAAGCCACCAATTATTGGAAAAGCACGCCGTGTCGTTACAGGATTTTGTGAGCTAGCAAAGGGGACCAAAATGGACCTATAAAGTTCAAGCTCATGATAATTATGAAACCCAATATCCCAGATATACATTTCACAATTATCAACTCCAACGCTACTCCACTAAAAGCTTGGAGCTGCACTCTCGAACTTTATAGAATTACGAAGCTCGTGTAGCTAAGTCTCCATGACATATCATAGTGTATCGCATCCCCATATGATCATCCATAATCGGCTTAAGGACAAGTTCTGTCTTACCTTCCCGATTATTTTTATCTTACGTTCCATTGTCTCACCATTAGAAAACTTACCATCCAAAGATAGTATACCATTCAGTTACACCTATGTATCCAAATGGTTGAGCGCTCCAGTTTTCCAATTACAGGACAACGCATATAAGAGGATATCATTACTCCTAAAGAGGAGCTATGGATTCCATATCTATGAATAACAAGTCTACGCTACCAAGAGTCATGCCTCCAACGTACCGGCATGCATGCCACTATAGAGATGTGGGAGTCACCCATTGGTACATCAAAAGACACAAATCGAGACAACGGGCCCATTATTCATCTCAGGATTAAGATACAATACAAATGATTGTCTAAAGTGAATCGATTTGCCAAGACAGAATTATTAATCCAAATCAATTCACTTTATGTCCCGATCCAACACATCGTCACCTATGACAACGCGCCAATGTTTCTATTCACGGAGTCCAACTCCGATGGCCAAGACAAACCATCTCCCAAAAGGGATATAGACAACATAACAATCTTTACATGAATAAAGTGCCCAACTTTATTCCCTCGATTGTGGATCATATATTTTAGACCATCACCTTAAGAGTCGTGTCTACCGCATAATCATCCCATCATATGCCCAACTCTTAAGGTTTAGACTAACAGTCTCAGACTACTGTTTGCTTATCATACATTCAACAAATATGAACGTAAAGAGGACAATATTTGGTATATATAAATGAATAAATTCTTTATTGATAAAAATGTCTCCAAAAACGTATTACATTTTTACTCCTTAGAGCATACATGTCTAACAATCTCCCACTTGCACTAAGTGAGTAAATACTGCAAATTTCGCATCCCCATAGCTTCCACATGCCTTTCGAAGACTCTCCCAGAAAGTGTCTTCGTAAATGGATGAGCTAAATTGTCCTCTGACGCGATCTTGCACACCGTGACATGCCCGCTCTCAACGAAGTCCTTTATCACATGATACTTCCGATCAATATGCTTACTCTTCTTGTGAAATCTTGGTTCCTTAGCATTAGCTACCGCCGCACTGTTATCACAGTACAGTGATACCGCTTTATCCACACCAGGAACTACCTCAAGATCCCCAAGGAACTTGCGGAGCCACACTGCTTCTTTTGAAGCATCACTAGCCGCCACATACTCGGCCTCCATCGTTGAATCCGAAGTGCAATCTTGCTTCGCACTTCTCCAACTGATGGCACTGCCACCCAGAGTAAACACAAACCCCGATGTCGATTTCCTAGAATCCAGGCAGGATTGAAAATCCGAATTAGTGTATCCTAGAGGAGTTAAATCCTCACCCAAATACACAAGCATATACCCATGAGTCCTTCTCAGGTACTTGAAAATATGCTTTACCGCAACCCAATGGTTCGGTCCTGGATCCGCCTGAAATCGACTCACAATCCCGACCGCATAACTAATATCTGGTCGAGTGCAAAGCATGGCATACATGAGACTACCCACTGCCGAAGCATAAGGTACCTTCTTCATGTATTCTCTTTCTTCATAAGACTTTGGAGAGTCTTTCTTAGAAAGAGTAATTCCAGACCTAGATGGTTGCCCACCTTTCTTGGAATCCTGCATTGCAAACCTCCTGAGAATTTTATCTATGTAGCTGGCCTGTGACAAAGCTATCATTTTGTTCTTCCTATCCCGAAAGATCTGGATACCGAGAACAAAATTAGCCTCACCCAAGTCCTTCATGTCAAACTGCTTGGTCAACCATAATTTGACCGATGACAACGCCCCAACGTCATTGCCAATTAGCAGAATGTCATCTACATAGAGTAGTAGAAAAACCACCTTCCCATTCTTAGTGTGTTTGTAAACACATGGTTCATCCACATTTTGTGAGAACCCATAAGTCTTGATCACTTGATCAAATCTTATGTTCCAAGAACGAGAAGCCTGCTTAAGTCCATAAATTGACTTTAGCAGCTTACAAACCTTACCCTCTTGACCCGTGACCTTGAACCCGTCTGGTTGTTCCATATAAATGGACTCATCAAGATAGCCATTCAGAAAAGCCGTCTTGACATCCATCTGCCAAATCTCGTAGTCGAGAGCGGCAGCTATGGACAAGAGAATCCGGATGGACTTAAGCATGGCTACAGGCGAAAAGGTTTCCTCATAATCGATTCCTTCCTTTTGCGTATAACCCTTAGCTACCAGTCTAGCCTTAAAGGTTTCGACCTTTCCATCCACTCCTCTTTTCCTCTTGTAGATCCACTTACACCCTATGGGTTTTACCCCTTCGGGAAGATCCACAAGCTCCCAGACTCGATTAGTCTCCATAGACTTCATTTCAATGTTCATGGCCTCTGTCCAGAGTCTTGAATCAACATCCTCCATAGCTTCTGCGTAAGTATAAGGATCCCTGTCATGTTCATCCGGTTCAGCCAAAAAGACCTCCCCATTGAACATATACCTCTCAGGTTGACGCCCGATCCTCCCACTACGCCGAAGCCCCTGAGGTTGTTGTTCAGGTTTGTTTGGTTTTTCTACACCGATCGGAATGGTTTCGTTCGGAACCTCCGGAGTAAACGGATTACCCCTCAACTCCTCAAGCACCACTTTGCTTTGAGGTTTAAAGTCGTTCATGTAACTCTCCTCAAGGAAAGTTGCATTAGTTGAAACCACGACTTTATTTTCCTTTGGGTTATAAAAATAACCCCCTTTAGTCCCTTTTGGATATCCTACAAACACGCAAACTTCTGAATGTGCTTCCAACTTATTCGGATCCTTAAACAGGACATGAGCTGGACATCCCCATATGCGAATATGGTTTAAGGATGTCTTCCGTCTTGTCCACAACTCGTGAGGAGTTTTAGGGACCGATTTTGAAGGCACATTGTTCAAAAGATAACATGCGGTTTGTAGTGCATATCCCCAAAAGGATAAAGGCAATGATGAATAACTCATCAGGGACCGAATCATGTCCAACAAAGTCCTATTCCTTCTCTCTGCTACGCCATTCTGCTGCGGAGTACCCGGCGCAGTCAAATGGGATAAAATCCCATTCTCTAACAAGTGTCCCAAGAACTCATCAGAAAGGTATTCCCCACCTCGATCAGATCGAAGTGCCTTTATGGGTCTACCCAATTGCTTTTCCACTTCAGCCCGAAACTCCCTGAACTTATCATAAGTTTCGCTTTTGTGGTGCATTAGGTACACATACCCATATCTTGAGTAATCGTCAATAAAAGTAATGAAGTACTCATACCCTCCTCGTGCCCGAATGTTCATCGGTCCGTAAACATCACTATGCACAAGTTCTAGAACCCCTTCGGCCCTATTGCCCTTAGACCCGTATGGTCTTTTGGTCATTTTACCCTCCAAACAAGACTCACATTGAGGTATAGATTCCACCTTTAAGTGACTTAAAGGTCCATCCCTTACCAACCTTTGAATCCTATTTAGGTTAATATGGCCAAGGCGCAAATGCCAAAGATAAGTCTTATTAGAGTGAGAAGTTTTAAGTCTTTTTGAGTCATTATCATTTATCTCAGCATTAAGCAATAGGTCCATCTTAGGTTTGATAAAATATAGATTATTTTGCATCCATCCAGAATAGATAAAAGATTTGTTTTTACGAATCACCACTTTTCATTAAAAGATACCACGTAGGAGTCTTTAAATAAAGAAGATACAGAAATTAAATTCCTTTTAAATTTAGGAACATAAAAACAATCTCGCAAAATTAAACTCCTATAATTATCAAAATAAAGATGGACATCTCCCACTGCTTCCGCTGAGACAAAGGATCCATCGCCCATCCGAAGCGTTAAGTCTTCACGAAGCAGACTTCTCGTTTCTTTGAATCCCTGCAGAGAAACACAAACATGATTAGTTGCACCGGAATCTATGACCCAAATGTCACTGGATTCCTCAACCAAACAAGTTTCTAAATATAGAAGATCACACCTACCTCCCTTGGAAAGGAAGTCCTTGCAATGCTTCTTTATATGCCCGACCTTACCACAAAAGAAGCACTTAAGCTTCTTTGGGTTCTTCTTCTTCTTCTTCTTGCTCTTGGTAGCAATAGGAATAGAAGACTTCCCACTTTTGGCCCGTTGCTTCTTTCCATTCCCAGAGTTAGGATTGGAACCAGAAGCAGCTACCATATTGGCCTCTCCACCAGCAGGAGACTCCCTGATCAGCAGTTCAAACTCTTGTAACTGTTTCATCAGTTCTGTCAAGGTCATATCCCGTCTATTGCTTAGATTAAAAGTAGCTCTAAACGGAATAAATTCCTTAGACAGAGTCTCAAAGACCATAGTCATCTGAGTTTCAGCATCGATGTCGGCTCCATTGGTTTGAGCCTTAGCGAGGTAACCCATGACCAACATCATGTGCTCCTTTACAGATGTCCCCGTTCTCTGTCTACAGTTTAAGAGTTTCCGAATCGCCCCTTGCCGCTTTGTTATGGCCTGGCCTCCAAACCTGTCCTCAAGATTATCCAAGATCTGCTTCGCAGTCTCATAATCCTGATGTTGAGCCTGCAGCACGTTATTCATGCTAGCCATAACATAGCAGCGGGCCTGATCATTAGCATCTTTCCAGCGGTCGTACGCTTGGAATTGCTCATTACTTGAGTCTCCCGTAGGCTCGGGAGGACAAGGAGTTGTCAGAACATATTTCAGTTTCTAAAAGGAAAGGACGATGTCCAGGTTCCGTTTCCAATCATTATAGTTCTCACCGGTTATTTGGTTTTTGTCAAGTATCGATGATAAAGCGTTTTTAGACATTTTCAATCTACAATAAAGAATCATATACCAAACATAAGCAAACATATATAATAATTTAGTAAGATAACACAATCATGTAAAATCATACAAATGTGTTTATGTGTCAAAACCTTGAAAATATCACAACCTTACAACGATAATTCCCAACTCAGAATTCAACAAGCTCCTAGGGGAGTCATGCCAAATTCAATCAGGAACACGGATCCCCTCCTGATTAATATATGCCATCCAGGACCCGTATGATCCAGCATATAGTAATAATCGTTTCTTTGGCCATTAATTTTATTAACAGAGCTCCTAGGGGAGGTTAATAATAAAATTAACGTGAGTGTATAACCACCATTTTAATATTTTATCCATGATTTATAATCACCACCTAGGGGTGTGCAACCATAAATCATACTAGAATACCTTATCCTTTCAGAGATCCAATCTGGTACATGATAGAAATCCCTTCCTAGGGGTTGGGACCATCATGTTCTTCCTATGGACCAACGATGGAGGCCTTAGGTTCTCTCTTCGAAAACCTTCTCCCACTCAATCTTTTGAAGTCAAGGTTTTATTTTAAAATTATGCATGAACAAATTTAATATGAGCGGCACTCCCTATTCTATATGACATGTTATCAATATACATGGTAAATCATATTATAATGCAGACAAGCAAAGCAATCAAGCAAAGCTACAAGCATAATAATAATAATAACCGTAATATTATGGTTCCACCCTAGAGAATAGAAAAAATAAGATTACAAGAGAATAATCGAGACATTTATCGATTCTTCATCCTTGAATCCTCAAGCTGTATCCTTCTTCATGTAATATCCATCTTCAAGTCCTCAATCCCGTATGAATCGAACACTTCATATTTCCGGTCATATCCAAATTTAATGTTTCTCAGAATCGTCCCAAAAATAAAATTAAAACTGCACTGGAAAAATCGCACCTTTTCTGGACACCTGGCAGCTCTCGGTCGACAGGCCGATCTAGGTGATCGGCCTACCGATCATGGAGGTTCGGCCTACCGAACATGAAGGTTCGGCCTGCCGGCAGAGCACCAAAATTTCTGCCCCATTGTCGGCCTGCCGGACCGTACGTCCGGCCTGCCGATCTGTGACCTTCGGCCTGCCGAACTGTGAGGTTCGGCATGCCGACCGAGCAAAAAACCCTCAATCCAAAAAATACAATTTTAATGCAATTCATCAATTTTATTTTCAACAATTCAAAAACATAAAATTAGAGACTCAGGAAATACCTGGAGACGCCATCATCAATCTTTAAGATCCGACTTCTCGTTCCGTCTTCTCCGAATAATTATTTAATTACAAAATTCTTACAAATTAAAAATTAAATAATAATTCCTAGACGGAGATGATAGTCCGCCATCTAATTACATGAAAAACCTAGATACACATTCTAACCTCTAAGGAACCATAACCGGTATTAATTAATTAATAAATAATTAAACAACAATTTAATCAACCATAATTAATTAATAATCATTCACCATATAATCCATGACAACATATATATTATATAGAAACCTAGAGTGCCATCTCTCTATAAAATTTAATTCAAGCATTGGAGAGATTAAGATCACAAAATTTTTGCATATAACATGATCACAAACTTGCAAATTTATGTAAAAACCTCGGCTCTGATACCAATTGTTGGAAACAAAGTGCGCAGCGGAATTTTAAAAATTTTTCATCAGAGTAATTTCCAAAACACAAGTTTGACATGTTATATGTATAAATTAAACAGATCTTACTCACCTCAGTGTGCCGAAGAACCTCCGCGACCTGTGTAGAGAAGTAACGTTCCAGAAGAGCCTCAACCAACTGGTCTTCTTTGCTATTCTCTATCCACAACCGGAGTAAGTGTGGGCTCACACGTACAGCTCTTCCACCGGTGACTCTCCTTCCAACCAATAGAGAGAACCCAAAGCTAGTGTTCGTGATTTGTGAACAAAAGCTCTTAGGGAGTTTTTAGATGCTCACTAGAAGAGTATCACTCTTAATCTCTCAAATTGATCTGAGTAAATCATTAGACTCACTCCCTTTTTATACCTATTGGTCCTTGGGGTCAGTCCATATCAGATTAGGTCTCAAAAATCGAAACAGAATCAAGTTCGGATCAATATCTGATAAGATACGCGTGAAAAACGCGTAATCTTAACTGTCGCGGTCGGCATGCCGAACTGTGAGATAGGCAGGCCGAACTGGCCAGTTCGGCAGGCCGAACACGTCATCCGGCATGCCGAACTGTCGAGAAAAAATCTTCGCGAATCTTTTATTTTCCACCCGAGATTCTAAAGGATAAAGTCTCAGTTTTGATTCAAATAGCCCAATAGAAAAGATATCTGATCAAAACAAACTTTATCAAGATAATCTCTAAGAAAATAAATCAATTCACAATAATTCTACAAGTTTATCTTGTTCTAATTGTCCAAAATTAAAACAACCGATAAACAGACAAGAATTATCCGAACGCCATAATTCAACAAGTTCATCTTGAACTAATTTCTTACATAATTAATTCAACCGATAAACAGACATGAATTATTTGATTCTTATAAATTTTAAACCAATCTGATAAATCCGACATAAGTCACCAATTATTGGAAAAGCACGCCGTGTCGTTACAGGATTTTGTGAGCTAGCAAAGGGGACCAAAATGGACCTATAAAGTTCAAGCTCATGATAATTATGAAACCCAATATCCCAGATATACATTTCACAATTATCAACTCCAACGCTACTCCACTAAAAGCTTGGAGCTGCACTCTCGAACTTTATAGAATTACGAAGCTCGTGTAGCTAAGTCTCCATGACATATCATAGTGTATCGCATCCCCATATGATCATCCATAATCGGCTTAAGGACAAGTTCTGTCTTACCTTCTCGATTATTTTTATCTTACGTTCCATTGTCTCACCATTAGAAAACTTACCATCCAAAGATAGTATACCATTCGGTTACACCTATGTATCCAAATGGTTGAGCGCTCCAGTTTTCCAATTATAGGACAACGCATATAAGAGGATATCATTACTTATAAAAATGTCTCCAAAAACGTATTACATTTTTACTCCTTAGAGCATACATGTCTAATAGATACCGAGAACAAAATTAGCCTCACCCAAGTCTTCCATGTCAAACTGCTTGGTCTGCCATGATTTGACCGATGACAACGCCTCAAAGTCAATGCCAATTAATAGAATGTCATCTACATAGAGCAGTAGGAAAACCAGCTTCCCATCCTTAATGTGTTTGTAAACACATGGTTCATCCACATTTTTTGAGAACCCATAAGTCTTGATCACCTGATCAAATCTTATGTTCCAAGAACGAGAAGCATGCTTAAGTCCATAAATTGACTTTAGCAGCTTACAAACCTTACCCTCTTGACCCGTGACCTTGAACCCGTCTAGTTGTTCCATATAAATGGACTCATCAAGATAGCCATTTAGAAAAGCCGTCTTGACATCTATCCGCCAAACCTCGTAGTTGAGAGCGATAGCTATGGACAAGAGAATGTTAGACATGTATGCCCTAAGGAGTAAAAATGTAATACGTTTTTGAAAACATTTTTATCAATAAAGAATTTATTCATTTATATATACCAAATCTTGTCCTCTTTAGGTTCATATTTGTTGAATGTATGTTAAACAAACAATAGCCTGAGACCGTCAATCTAAACCTTAAGAATTGGGCATATGATGGACTGATTATGCGGAAGACACGATTCTTAAGGTGATGGTCTAAAACATATGATCCGCAATCGAGGGAATAAAGTTGGGCGCTTTATTCATGTAAAGATTTTTATGTTGTCTATATCCCTTTTGGGAGATGGTTTGTCTTGACCATCGGGTTGGACTTCGTGAATAGAAACATTGGCACGTTGTCATAGGTGACGATGTGTTGGATCGGGACATATAGTGAATTGATTTGGATTAATAATTCTGTCTCGGCAAATCGATTCACTTTAGACAATCATTTGTATTGTATCTTAATCCTGAGATGAATAGTGGGCCCGTTGTCTCGACTTGTGTCTTTTGATGTGCCAAAGGGTGACACCCACATCTCAATAGTGGCATGCATGCCGGTACATTGGAGGCAAGACTCTTGATAGCGTAGACTTGTTATTCATAGACATGAAATCCATAGCTCCTCTTTAGGAGTAATGATATCCTCTTATATGCGTTGTCCTGTAATTGGAAAACTAGAGCGCTCAACCATTTGGAGACATAGGTGTAACCGAATAGTATACTATCTTTGGATGGTAAGTTTTCTAATGGTGAGACAATAGAATGTAAGATAAAAATAATCAGGAATGAAAGACAGAACTTGTCCTTAAGCCTATTATGGATTATCATATGGGGATACGATACACTATGATATTTCATGGAGACTTAGCTACACGAGCTTCGTAATTCTATAAAGTTTGAGAGTGCAGCTCCAAGCTTTTAGTGGAGTAACGCTGGAGTTGATAATTGTGAAATGTATATCTGGGATATTGGGTTTCATAATTATCATGAGCTTGAACTTTATAGGTCCATTTTGGTCCCCTTTGCTAGCTCACAAAATCCTGTAACGACACGGCGTGCTTTTCTAATAACTTGTGACTTATGTCGGATTTATCATATTGGTTTAAAATTTGGAAGAATTAAATAATTCATGTCTGTTTATCGGTTGAATTAATTTTGTAAGAAATTAGTTCAAGATAAACTTGTTGAATTATTACGATCAGATAATTCTTGTCTATTTATCGGTTGTTTTAATTTTGGACAAATTGGATCAAGATAAACTTGTAGAATTATTGTGAATTGATTTATTTTCTTAGAGATTATCTTGATAAAGTTTGTTTTGATTAGATAACTTTTCTATTGGGTTATTTGAATCAAAACTGAGACTTTATCCTATAGAATCTCAGGTGGAAAATAAAAGATTCGCGAAGATTTTTTCACGGGAGTTCGGCCTACCGAATGACGTGTTTGGCTTGCCGATGGGGCCTGTTCGGCCTGTCGATCAACGAGTGATAAGATTACGCGTTTTCACATGGATCTTATCAGATATTGATCTAAACTTGATTCTGTTTCGAGTTTTTGAGACCTAATCTGATAAGGACGACCCCAGGACCAATAGTATAAAGGAAGTAAGTCTCATGATCAATAGAGATCAATTGAGAGATTAAGAGTGATACTCTTCTAGTGAGCATCTGAAAACTCCCTAAGAGCTTTTGTTCACAAATCATGAACACTAGCTTTGGGTTCTCTCTATTGGTTGGAAGGAGAGTCACCGGTGGAAGAGCTATACGTGTGAGCCCACACTCACTCCGGTTGTGGATAGAGAATAGCAAAGAAGACCAGTTGGTTGAGGCTCTTCTGGAACGTTACTTCTCTACACAGGTTATGGAGGTTCTTCGACACACAAAGGTTAGTAAGATCTGTCCAATTTATACATATAACATGTCAAACTTGTGTTTTGTAAATTACTCTGATGAAAAATTTTTTAAATTTCGCTGCGCAATGTTTTTCCAAGGGAGAATCCGAATGGACCTAAGCATGGCTACAGGCAAAAAGGTGTCCTCATAATCGATTCCTTCCTTTTGCGTATAACACTTAGCTACCAGTCTAGCCTTAAAGGTTTCGACCTTTCCATTCACTCCTCTTTTCCTCTTGTAGATCCACTTACACCCTATGGGTTTTACCTATTCGGGAAGATCCACAAGCTCCTAGACCTGATTAGTCTCCATAGACTTCACCTCTATGTTCATGGCCTCTGTCCAGAGTTTTGAATCAGTATCCTCCATAGCTTCTGCGTAAGTATAAGGATCTCTGTCATGTTCATCCGGTTCAGCCAAGAAGACCTCCCCATTGAACATATACCTCTCAAGTTGATGCCCGATCCTCCCACTACGCCGAAGCCCCTTAGGTTCTTGTTCAGGTTCATTTGGTTTTTCTACACTGATTGGAGCAGTTTCACTCAGAACCTCCAGAGTGATCAGATCACTCCTTAACTACTCAAGCATCACTATGCTTTGAGCTTTAAAGTGGTCCGTGTAACTCTCCTCAAGGAAAGTTGCATTAGTTAAAACCATGACTTTATTTTCCTTTGGGTTATAGAAATAACCCCCTTTAGTCCCTTTTGGATATCCTACAAACATGTAAACTTTTGAATGTGCTTCTAACTTATTCAGATCCTTAAACAAGACATGAGCCAAACATCCCCATATGCGAATATGGTTTAAGGATGTCTTCCTACCCGTCCACAACTCGTCAGGAGTTTTAGGGACTGATTTTGAAGGCGCATTGTTCAAAAGATAACATGTGGCTTGTAGTGCATATCCCCAAAAGGATAAAGGCAATGGTGAATAACTCATCATGGACCCGATCATGTCCAATAAAGTTCAATTTCTCCTCTCCGCTACGCCATTCTGCTACAGAGTGCCCAACGCAGTCAAATGGGATAAAATTTCATTCTCTAATAAGTGTCCCAAGGACTCATTAGAAGGGTATTCCCCACCTTGATCGGATCAAAGTGCCTTTATTGGTCTACCCAATTGCTTTTCCACTTTAGCCTGAAACTCCCTGAACTTGTCAAAAGTTTCACTTTTGTGGTGCATCAGGTACACATACCAATATCTTGAGTAATTGTCAAGAAAAGTGATAAAGTACTCATACCTTCCTCGTGCCTAGATGTTCATCGATCCGTAAACATCACTATGTACAAGTTCTAGAACCCCTTCGGCCCTATTGCCCTTAGACCTGAATGGTCTTTTGGTCATTTTACCCTCCAAACAAGATTCACATTGAGATATAGGTTCTACCTTCAAGTGACTTAAAGGTCCATCCCTTACCAACCTTTGAATCCTATTCAGGTTAATGTGACCAAGGTGCAAATGCCAAAGATAACTCTTATTAGAGTGAGAAGATTTAAGTCCTTTAGAGTTATTATCATTCATCTCAGCATTAAGCAATAAGTCCATCTTAGGTTTGATAAAATATAGATTATTTTGCATCTATTCAGAACAGATAAAAGATTTATTTTTATGAATCACCACTTTATCATTAAAAGAAACCAAATAGGAGGCTTTAAATAAACAAACTACAGAAATTAAATTCCTTTTAAATTTAGGAACATAAAAAAATCTTGCAAAAATAAATTCCTATAATTATCAAAAGAAAGATGACGTCTCTCACTGCTTCCGTTGAGACCAAGGATCCATCGCCCATCCGAAGCGTGAAGTCTTCATGTAGTAGACTTCTTGTTTCTTTGAACCCCTGTAAAGAAACACAAACGTGATTAGTTGCATAGGAATCTATCACCCTAATGTCACTGGATTCCTCAACCAAAAAAGTTTCTAAATATAGAAGATCACACCTACCTCCTTTGGAAAGAAAGTCCTTGCAATGTTTCTTGATCTGTCCGACCTTTCCACAGAAGAAGCACTTAAGCTTCTTCGAGTTCTTCTTCTTCTTCTTCTTGCCCTTGGTGCTAGCAGGAATAGAAGACTTCTCGTTCTTGGCCCGTTGCTTCTTTCTATTCCTAGAGTTGAGATTGGAACCAGAAGTAGTTACCATGTTGGCCTCTCCACCCGTAGGACACTCCTTGATTAGTAGTTCAAACTCCCATAACTGTTTCATTAATTCCGTCAAGGTCATATCTCATCTATTGCTTAAATTAAAAGTAGCTCTAAACGAAATAAATTCCTTAAACAAAGTCTCAAAGACCATAGTCATCTAAGTTTCAGCATCTATGTCAGCTCCATTGGTTTGAGCCTCAGCGAGGTAACCCATGACCAACATCATATGCTCCTTTACAAATGTCCCCAATTTTTGCTTATAGTTCAAGAGTCTCTGAAGTGCCCCTTACTACTTTTTTATGGCCTGGCCTCCAAATATATCCTCAAGATTATCCAAGATCTGCTTCGCAGTCTCATAATCCTAATGTTGAGCCTACAGCACGTTATTCATGCTAGCCATAACATAGCAGCGGGCCTGATCATTAGCATCTTTCTAGCGATCATGCACTTGGAATTGCTCATTAGTTGAGTCTCCCGTAGGCTCGGGAGGACAACGTGTTGACAGTACATATTTCAGTTTCTCAAAGGATAGGACGATATCCATATTCTATTTCCAATCATTATAATTCTCTCCGGTTAATAGGTTTTTGTCAAGTATTGAAGATAAAGCGTTTTTAGATTTTTTTAATCTACAATAAAGAATCATATACCAAACATAAGCAAACATATAATAATTATTTAGTAAGATAACAAAATCATGTAAAAACATACAAATGTGTTTATGTGTCAAAACCTTGAAAATATGACAACCTTACAATGATAATTTCCAACTCAGAATTCAACAAGCTTCTAGGGGAGTCATGCCAAATTCAATGAGGAACACGGATCCCCTCCTAACTAAAATATGCCATCCAGGATCCGTATGATCCAGTATATATTAATGATCGTTTCTTTGGCCATTAATTTTATTAACAGAGCTCCCAGGGGAGGTTAATAATAAAATTAACGTGAGTGTATAACCATCATTTCAATATTTTATCCATGATTTATAATCACCACCTAGGGGTGTGCAACTATAAATCATGCTAAAATACCTTATCCTCTTAGAGATCCAATCTGGTACATGATAGAAATCCCTTCCTAGGGGTTAGGACTACCATGTCTACCTATGGACCAACGACGGAGAACCTTCTCCCACTCAATCTTTTAAAATCAAGGTTTTATTTTAAGATCATGCATGAACAATTTTAATATGAGCGGCACTCCCTATTCTATATGACATGTTATCAATATATATGGCAAATTATATTATAATGTAGACAAGCAAAGCAATCAAGCAAAATAATAATAACCGTAATATTATGACTCCACCCTAGAGAAAAGCAAACTAAGATTACAAGAGAATAATCGAGACATATTATCTATTTTTCATCCTTGAATCCTTAAGTTGTATTCTTCTTCTTGTAATGCCCATCTTCAAGTCTTCAATCCCATATGAATCGAATAATTCATATTTCCGGTCATATCCAAATTTAATATTTCTCAGAATTGTCCCAAAAACAAAATTAAAACTACATTGAAAACTACACCTTTTTGGAAAAATTTTCCAGCTCTCAGTTGGTAGGCCGATTGGGTGATCGGCTAGTTGGTCATGCTCCATCAGCCTACCGATTAGAAAGATTGGCCTGCCGACTCTAGAAAGTTTGGCCTGCTGCCAAAGCCCCCAAATTTCTGCCCCATAGACGGCCTGCCGAACCTTACATCCAACCTACCGATCTGTGACCATCGGCCTGCCGAAATGGTGAGTTTGGCATACCAACCGAGCAGAAATCTCCCATTCCAGAAAATATAATTTTTAATGCAATTCAAAAACATAAAATTAGAGACTTAGGGAATACCTAGGAGCACCATCATCATTCTTCTAGATCCATCTTCTCCGAATAATTATTTAATTACAAAATTCTTGCAAATTTAAAAATAAATAATAATTCCTAGATGGAGATGATAGTCCACCATCTAATTACATGAAAAACCTAGATACAGATTCTAACCTCTAAGGAACCATAACCGGTGTAAATTAATTAATTAATACATAATTAAATAACGATTTAATCAACCATAATTAATTAATGAGCATTCACCACATAATCCACGACAACATAAAAATATATAGAAACCTAAAGTGCCAACTCTCTATAAAATTAAATTCAAGCATATGAGATATTAAGATCATAAAATTTATACATATAACATGATCACAAACTCATAAATTTATGTAAAAACCATGGCTCTGATACCAATTATTGGAAAAATAGTACATAGTGAAATTTTAAAAATTTTACATCAGAGTATTTTCCAAAACACAAGTTTGACATGCTATATGCATAAATTAAACAGATTTTACTAACCTTTGATTGCCAAAGAACCCTCGCAAAACGTGAAGGGAAATAACGTTCCAGAAGAACCTCAACCAACTAGTCTTCTTTGCTATTCTCTATCCATGACCGGAGTGAGTGTGGGCTCACACGTATAGCTCTTCCACCAGGCGACTCTCCTTCTGTAACGCCCCGGAATTTATTTAATATTATTGTAATATAAATGATGAATTAGTGTGCTATAATTAATGTTTCAACATTAATTTGATTACTTGGTTGGATTTTGAATTTTTGGTTGTTTTGTTAATTTGATGAATTCAAATGACTTCTTATTGTTTTAAAATGATGTTTTGAGTTTTAAAACACAACAATTTGTAAAATGTTAAAAATCTTCCGTTTTACAAAACCATAGGTGGCATTCGGTTTTCGCACAGTAAAACCGCCCATCGTTTCTCTCTATTTATTCTCTCTCTTCACTCTCTCAGATCTCTCTCCTCTCTCTCTTCCTGTGGTTCTCTCACTCTTTCTCGGTTTCCCCTCTCTCTCTCTTAATCTCTCCTTGAATTTTTGAATCAAATTCAAATCCAAGCTTCGAGTTAGAAAGGAGGAAGCTCGGGAACGTGATTTAGCAACCGAAAACATGGATTTAAAGCTTCGATTCAAGGTTAGTTTTGAAATTCTAAACTTTTTCCAAAATTTTCAATTTTGTGCATTTTTGAAATCTAGGTTTGCTTGAGCTTAGAAAACCTTTGATTTAAGTTAAATGAACTTAGAACAACTAGAATCTAAGCTTACATTGAAGAAAAATGGATTGGATTCAAGATTTTTCATTTTTCTCCCCATTCTCTCATTTTTGGATTTTTGAGAATTTTGAGTTTAAGTCTTGTTTAAATGAGTTCAAATGTGTTCTAATATGTTTTTCTATCAACTATGATTGTTTTCCATGCCTGGGATTTGAGAGAAACAGGTTAAATCAAGATTTGGATTTTGGGGGAATCGAAAACTCATGGCTAGATTTCTGGGTTTTCCCAGTTCGGTAGGCTGAACTATGTGTTCGGCAGGCCGGATTAAGGATCGGCAGGCTGAACCTGGGAATGTCTGGCCGACCGGACTTGGTTTCCGGTAGGCCCAACTGCACAGTTCGGCTGGCCAAAGCAGGGAGTCTGGTAGGCCGACCGAGCATGGAGAATTTTTGGATTTTTCATCCGTTTTTACTGTTTTGAACCCCGATTTAAATTTCAACCTTATAGAATGATTTTAAAGATACAAATGGCACACTAGGACATCATGAAATGGTTTAGTAACATAGAATGTCTCGAACTAGATATTGATCGACTCAGTGTGTATCTAGGATAGTTTGTGGTTCTACAGATCTAACGTATAGCGGACCCGGGTTACGGTGTGGGGCACCGGCACGAGTATTGAGGTAGGACTTTTACCTCATTCCTTGGTAGCCTAGTTTCAAAATGATTTGGCTTTGAAAAGGATTTCTATTAAAATGTTTTTCAACGGTTGTTTGAAAATGAATTTATCGGTTATATTTTAATATACCGTAAACTGAAATGGACTTCATAATAAATGTAAATGACAATACTTGGTAATTGGGTTTTGAATGATGATGAAAATAACATATAGGCATGATGCCATATCAGAGATCGGGTCGTGTAGCGATCGACCTTGGGGGCAGGTCCCGAAACCCAGCTGGGCCACTATAGTGGTGATATTCTTATGGTTTGCCTAGGAAAGGAAAATGATATTTCTGGTTGTACGAGTAAACTATTCTGGGTAAGAACGGTTTTACTCAAATTTATTTATTTATTTATTTATTTAAGGTTTTTTTTAAATAATCCCTGAATAATGAAATGTTTCTTTAAACCAAATTATTTTATAAAATATAGTCCTACTGAGCCTTTCGCTCACATTTTATTTGTTTTAAATTCCCCCCCTTCTAGGTGGTTTTCCATTTAGGTTTGGAGAGGATTCAACGGACAGGACCTAGGAGCAATAGAGGGACTAGTAGATTAATTTGTATCATTTAAATCGAGGCATGTAAGATTTTAACTTTATTTGTACTTGGACTGTGATTGTATTTATGATATTGTCAGTACCATGTGTGTGCACAAGTTGTGGGTCTGTGGGACCCATACTTGCGACTTTATTGTTTTATTATTATTCGTTTAATGATTTCAATTGCTTAATGTATATGAACTCTTTTATAAGGTGTTGTTTTGAAACCCTCATATTTTATTACTTAATCCAACCCTTATACTCTTGATTTTTAATTAAATTCTCTTTTAATTAATTTAAATAATCTGCCACATCACCTCCCGTACTCTAGGGCGTGACATAATGGTATCAGAGCCCAAGGTTATGAACCTTGGGAATTGTGCACACATAGGTTTGACAATGAAATACCTCTGACAGTCCAAATTTTGTTTTCAGAAGTGAGAGAATGGCACCTAGACGTCGTTCAACAGTTGACACCAAGTTTGGAAACGATGAGGGCATGATGTGGTCTATGTTCGTGGCTTTTGGGCAGATGGCAGCCAGGGCTAGACCAGAAGATTCTGATGTTGGTCATCGGCGTGCATACTTTAAGGAATTCTAACATGCGTCTGTTCTGACTTTTGATGGTAATGGGGATCCGTAGTTAGCAGAGTATTGGCTGGATTCGGTCTTGAAGCATTTGGATACTCTTGGTGTACCTAAGGAGTATCGTGTGGAGTTTGCTACGTATAAGCTTGAGGGTGGCGCCAACACTTGGTGGAAACAAGCTAAGCATTTGGAGCATGGTGGTGATATCAGTTGGGACAGGTTTGAGGAGCTGTTCTATGATCGATATTTTTAGTAGGGGTATAGAGACCAGAAGGCAGCTGAGTTCTACAGGTTGCAGCAGGGTGATCTGTCAGTTCAGGAATATGAGGCAAGGTTCAATGAGTTGGATAGGTTTGCTCCATCAGCTGTGGCATCGGAGCATGCGAAGTGTATTAAGTTTCAGGAAGGGCTCAAGGCTCTTATTCGGCAACAGTTGGTTGCTCTGCGGCTTAGGAGTTTTGGAGAGCTTGTGTCGTCGACGATATTCGTGGAGAATGATTATGTGTAGTATTGTGAGGACCGAGCCAAGACTTCAGGACGACCGTAGAGGAGCGGTAGGAAAAGCAAGTAGCCATCCGACTTTGGGGAAGAGCAAGCAAGGTGGCACAAACAGTGGTAGCAGCAGTTTGTCTGGCAGCGGGCGCAGTAATCCCTACAGCTTCCATTGTCATTTCTATCAGTAGCCCGGACACATCAAGAGGAATTGCTCGATCAAGAGTGCCCTTCTTGGATCTCAGACCGGGGAGGATGCCAGTCGTCAGTCTCAGCCTCAGATCCTACCTCTGCCTCAGCAGCACCCACAGTTGTAGTATCCCTAGTTCTCTCCTCAGTAGTTCTCAAATCTGGCACAGGGGCAGCAGCCGCAGCATTTCCAACCCAGCGTCCCTCAGTATCGAGCACCAAGTACAGCTAGTGTGCAGTCGTCTCCATCCTAGCAGCATCGGTAGAATAATCTAGGACCCAATAATGTTGGAGAGGAAAAGGAAAGGCTCCAGTGCAGGTTCATGCAATGGCATCTGAAGGTTCAAATTCTCATGTTGGTAACGCGGTTGTCGATGGTACGATTTTGGTTTCTAGATTTTTAGCTCGCGTTTTATTGATACCGATGCCTCTCATTCTCTCATTTCGAGTTCTTTTGTACATGCCTTGGGATTAGAGATAGAAGAGTTTAATGAACCCCTAGTCATAACTTCTCCCTTGGGGCGGGTGTGTGTAAATTGTATGTGTAAATCTTGTAAAATAAAGATTGGGGATGAGATTTTGAAAAGTGATTTGATTATACTCCCCATGAGCTCCTATGATGTAATTCTAGGGATGGACTGGTTGTCCAGGTATAATACAGTTGTGGACCGCCAACTTAGAAGAGTGACCCTAGTGTCTGATAGGGGGACGATGATCACTTACCAGGGTGGTGGTGATTGGTTAATGAGTGAGTGTCTCATGAAGTCGTGTCTAGGAGGGCGAAGGAATCTAGGTTGTTGTGCTTTTCTTGCCAATCTAGATTGCAAGCCCTATGCTTTGAGAGGCAGTGTAGAGATTCCGGTGGTTGATTGAGTTCGAGGATGTCTTCCCCGACGAGTTACAGGGATTACCACCGCATCGAGAAATTGAGTTTGGTATCGAGTTGTTTCCAAGGACAACACCGATTTCTATGGCACCTTATCGGATGGCGCCGGCAGAAATGAAAGAATTGAGGAAGCAACTTTAGGAGCTTGCTGATAAAGGGTATATTTGGAATAGCACATCTCCATGGGGAGCACCGGTTTTGTTTGCTAAGAAGCATGATAGGACTCTCAGGTTGTGTATGGATTATCGGCAGCTGAATCGTGTTACGGTGAAGAACAAGTATCCCTTGCCTAGGATTGATGAGTTGTTTGATCAGTTGGGAGGTTCGCGGTACTTCTCAAAGATTGATTTGTGTTCAGGTTATCATCAGCTCAGGATTAAGGAAGAGGATATTCCCAAGACAGCTTTTAGGACTCGGTATGGGCACTTTGAGTTTTTGGTTATGTCGCTTGGGTTGACGAACGCTCCGGTAGCTTTCATGGATTTGATGAACAGGATATTTAGGCCGTATCTGGATTAGTTTGTGATCGTGTTCATCGATGATATTCTTGTGTATTCTAAGACTTGGGAGGAGCATGAGCAGCATCACCGGATCGTGCTTCAGACTCTGCAGGAGCACCAGTTGTATGCTAAGAGGGAAAAGTGCAAGTTTTGGTTGACTGAGGTCAAGTTTCTGGGTCATGTCATCTCAGAGCATGGTATTTCTGTGGATCCATCCAAGATTGAAGCCATAGTGGAGTGGGAACGACCAAGGAATGTAGCGGAGATTCGCAGCTTCTTAGGTCTTGCTGGTTATTACAGGAAATTTGTAAAGGATTTTTCGAAGATTACAGCTCCGTTGACGAGATTGATCAATAAAAATGTCATGTTTGAGTGGAATGAAGATTGTGAGCTTGCTTTTCAGGAATTGAAGAACCGGTTAACTTCAGCTCCAATGTTAGTTATTCCTAGCAGTGACGAGCCGTATGAGGTTTATGCAGATGCTTCAGGGCACGGACTTGGATGCGTGTTGATGCAGCATGGACATGTGGTTGCGTACGGATCGAGACAGCTATGACCTCACAAGCGAAATTATCCTACTCAGGATTTAGAGCTGACGACGATGATTTACAGGCTGAAGATTTGGAGGTGTTACTTGTATGGAGCGTTGTTTCAGGTCTTCTCCGATCACAAGAGTTTGAGGTATTTGTTCACTCAGAGGGATCTTAATTTGAGGCAGCGTAGATGGGTGGAGTATATGGATGATTATGATTTTGCATTGCAGTATCATCCCGGGAAAGCAAATATGGTCGCGGACGCGCTTAGCAGGAAGTCTTCAGGGATTCTCGCTTGTTTGGCTTTTGACGACTGGAGTAGGGATACGACAGTGAGCGAGTAGAGGCTACGATATCATGAAGACTGTGATCAAGTTTCAGTATATCATGTGGAGGTGACCCCAGCTCTTGTTCAGATGGTGAAGCAAAGTCAGTGGCAGGATCGGCATTTGTAGGGGATTTGGTGGTGAATTCAGAACGGGGAGCAGTTTGAAGAATGGAGCGTGCATGCAGATGGATCGTCATATTTTCAGGAGCGTCTTGCAATTCCAGCTATCGCCGAGGTGATGAAAGCCGTTTTGGATGAAGCTCATAGGTCTTAGTTCGCTATTCATCTGGGGAGCCCAAAGATGTATTGCGATTTGAAGAGGCAATATTGGTGGAGAGGCATGAAGAAAGATGTTCAAGAGTACATGGCCAAATGTTCGACGTGTCTTCAGGTGAAAGCCAAGCATCAGAAGCCTGCCGGTCAGCTTCAGCCGCTTCCTATTCCAGGGTGAAAATAGGAGCATTTGACGATGGATTTTCTCACTAGGTTTGCCGAGGACGGAGCAGCGGCATGATGCAGTTTGGGTCGTGGTCGATAGGTTGATGAAGTCGGCACATTTCATTCCATTTAGGTCGACGTGTTCAAGGAAGGTTCTCGGTGATTTGTATCTGCTGAACATTGTGAGGTTGCATGGAGTTCCTTTGTCCATCACCTCTGATCGAGACACCAAGTTTAATGCTAAGTACTGGAGGAGTTTTTAGGAGACTTTAGGTACGGATTTGAACTTCAGTACGGCGTTTCATCCTCAGACTGATGGGCAGTCTGAGCAGGTTATTCAGATTCTTAAGGATATGTTGCGTGCCTGTGCGTTGGACTTCGGCGAAAATTGGAAGCAATGTTTGCATCTGGCGGAGTTCGCATACAACAATAGCTATTAGGCGAGTATTGGTATGGCACCGTTTGAGGCATTGTATGGGCGACCGTGTCGGTCACCTGTGTGTTGGGCCGTGCCAGAAGATAGGGTTATTCTTGGGCCGAATGAGATCCATGATAGCAACGAGAAAGTCATGGTGATTCGAGAACGATTGAGGGCAGCTCAGAGTCAACAGAAGAGTTACGCGGATAGGAGACGTAGACCCATAGAGTTTGCAGTTGGAGATTTTGTTCTCTTGAAGGTATCGCCTCGTAAGGGAACTATGCAGGTTCAGAGTGAGTGGGAAGCTAGCGCCGAGGTATATTGGGCCATTTGAGATCACTCAGCGTGTTGGTGTGGTTGCTTATCGGCTTGACCTTCCACCTGAACTTTCTCATGTTCACGATGTGTTTCATGTGTCGATGCTTAGGAAGTGTCCGCCTGAGCAGGGTAAGATAGTTTCATTCCGCGATGTACAGGTTTAGAAAGATACGACGTACGAAGAAGTGCCGATTCAGATCATCGATCGGAAAGTAATTAGTTTGCATCGTTGTGAGATACCGTTGGTAAAGGTCGTGTGGCAGCATCACAGGGTTGATGAAGCCACTTGGGAACTAGAGTCGAGTATGCAGGGAATTGTATCCACATTTGTTTTGTTTCTGAAACGAGATGTAAATTTCAAGGGCAAAATATCTTTTAGGGGTGGAGAGTTGTAACGCCCCGAAATTTATTTAATGTTATTGTAATATAAATGATGAATTAGTGTGCCATAATTAATGTTTCAACATTAATTTGATTACTTGGTTGGATTTTGAATTTTTAGGTTGTTTTGTTAATTTGAAGAATTCAAATGACTTCTTATTGTTTTAAAATGATGTTTTGAGTTTTAAAACACAACAATTTGTAAAATATTAAAAATCTTCCATTTTACAAAACCGTGGGCGGCATTTGGTTTTCGCACAGTAAAACTGCCCATCGTTTCTCTCTATTTATTCTCTCTCTCTCCCTCTCTCTTCACTCTCTCAGATATCTCTCCTCTTTCTCTTCCTGTGGCTCTCTCACTCTCTCTCGGTTTCCCCTATCTCTCTCTTAATCTCTCCTTGAATTTTTGAATCAAATTCGAATCCAAGCTTCGGGTTAGCAAGAAGGAAGCTCAGGAATGTGATTTAGCAACCGAAAACATGGATTTAAAGCTTCGATTCAAGGTTAGTTTTGAAATTTCTAAACTTTTCCAAAATTTTCAATTTTGTGCATTTTTGAAATCTAGGTTTGCTTGAGCTTAGAAAACCTTTGATTTCAGTTAAATGAACTTAGAACAACTAGAATCTAAGCTTAGATTGAAGAAAAACAGATTGGATTCAAGATTTTTCATTTTTCTCCCCATTTTCTCATTTTTGGATTTTTGAGAATTTTGAGTTTAAATCTTGTTTAAATGAGTTCAAATGTGTTCTAATATGTTTTTCTATCAACTATGATTGTTTTCCATGTCTGGGATTTGGGAGAAACAGGTTAAAATCAAGATTTGGATTTTGGGGGAATCGAAAACCCATGGCTGGATTTCTGGGTTTTCCCAGTTCGGTAGGCTAAACAATGTGTTCGGCAGGCCGGATTAAGGATCGGCAGGCCGGTGTTCACCTGTCTGGCAGGCTGAACCTGGGAATGTCCGGCCGACCGAACTTGGTTTCCGGCAGGCCGAACTAAGCAGGGAGTCCGACAGGCTGGCCGAGCATGGAGAATTTTGTGATTTTTCACCCGTTTTCACTGTTTTAAACCTTGATTTAAATTCGAACCTTATAGAATGATTTTAAAGATACAAATAGCACACTAGGACATCATGAAATGGTTTAGTAACGTAGAATGTCTCGAACTAGATATTGATCGACTCAGTGTGTATCTAGGATCGTTCGTGGTTCCGCGGAGCTAACGTATAGCAGATCGAGATTACGGTGTGGGGCACCGGCACGAGTATTGAGGTAGTACTTCTACCCATTCCTTGGTAGCCTAGTTTCAAAATAATTTGGCTTTGAAAATGATTTCTATTATAATGTTTTTCAACAGTTGTTTGAAAGTAAATTTTTCGGTTATATTTTAATATACCGTGATCTGAAATGGACTTCATAATAAATCTAAATGACAATACTCGGTAATTGGGTTTTGAATGATGATGAAAATAAACATATAGGCAGTGATGCCATATTAGAGATCGGGTCGTGTAGCGATCGACCTTGGGGGTAGGTCCCGAAACCCAGCTGGGCCACTACGATGGTGATATTCTTATGGTTTGCCTAGGAAAGGAAAATGATAAATCTGGTTGTACGAGTAAACTATTCTGGGCAATAATGGTTTTACTCAAATTTATTTATTCATTTAAGGTTTCTTTTAAATAATCCCCGAATAATGAAATGTTTCTTTAAACCAAATTATTTTATAAAATATAGTCCTACTAAGCCTTTCGCTCACATTTTATTTGTTTTAAATTTTCCCCCTTCTAGGTGGTTTTCCATTTAGGTTTGAAGAGGATTCAACGAACAGGACCCAGGAGCAATAGAAGGACTAGTAGATTAATTTGTATCATTTAAATCAAGGCAAGTAAGATTTTGATTTTAACTTTATTTGTACTTGGACTGTGATTGTATTTATGATATTGTCAATACCATGTATGTGCACAAGTTGTGGGTCTGTGGGACCCATACTCGCGACTTTATTGTTTTATTATTATTCGTTTAATGATTTCAATTGCTTAATGTAAATAAACTCTTTTATAAGGTGTTGTTTCGAAACGCTCATATTTTATTACTTAATTCAACCCTTATACTCTTGATTTTTAATTAAATTCTCTTTTATTTAATTTAAATAATCGGCTATGTCACCTCCCGTACTCCGGGGCGTGACACCTTCCAACCAATTGAGAAAACCCAAAGCTAGAGTTCGTGATTTTTGAACAAAAGCTCTTAGGGAGTATTCAGATTCTCAACATCAGAGTATCACTCTTAATCTCTCAATTGATCAAAGTAACTCTTAAGACTTACTCCTTATTTATAGAGGTTCGTCCTATGGTCAGTCCTTATCAGATTAGGACTCAAAAATTTGTATCAAGTTCAAATTCGGATCAGCCGTGTAGAAATGCGTGATCTTATCCTTCGCTCATCAGCAGGCTGATCAAGACGATCGGCAGGCCAAACAGGCCCATCGACAAGCCGAACACATGGATCAGCAGGTCAAACTATGGAATAAATATCTCCGAGAATCTTTTATTTTTCACCCAATATTCTATAGGATAAAGTTTCAGTTTTAATTCAAATAACCCAATAGAGAAGTTATCTGATCAAAATAACTTTATTTAGATAGTCTCTAAGAAAATAAATGAATTCCCAATAATTCTATAAGTTTATCTTGATCTAATTTATTCAAAATTAAATCAACAGATAAACAGACAAGAATTATCCGATCCTAATAATTCAACAAGTTTATCTTGAATCAATTTTATCACAAAATTAATTCAACCGATAAACAGACATGAATTATTTGATTCTTCCAAATTTTAACCAATCTGATAAATCCGACATAAGTTACCAATTATTGAAAAAGCACGCCGTATCGTTATAGTATGTTTTGAGCTAGCAAAGGGGACCAAATGAACCTATATAGTTCAAGCTCTTGATAATTATGAAAGCCAATATCCTAGATATACATTTCATAATTATCAACTCCAACGCTACTCCACTAAATGCTTGAAGCTACACTGTCGAACTACATAGAATTACAAAGCCCGTATAGCTAAGTCTCCATGACATATCAAAGTGTATTGTATCCCCATATGATTATCCATAATCGGCTTAAGGACCAGTTCTATCTTACCTTCCCGATTATTTTTATCTTACATTTCATTGTCTCACCATAAGAAAACTTACCATTTAAAGACAGTATACCATTTGGTTACACCTATATATCCAAATGGTTAAGCACTTGAATTTTCCAATTACAGGATTACCCATATAAGAGGATATCATTACTCCTGAAGAGGAGCTATGGATTCCATATCTATGAATAACAGGTCTACGCTATCAAGAGTCATGCCTCCAACATACCGGTATGTATACCACTATTAAGATGTGGGTGTCACCCTTTGGTATATCAAAAGACGCAAGTCAAGACAACGGGCTCATTATTCACCTCAAGATTAAGATACAATACAAATGATTGTCTAAAGTGAATCGATTTGCCAAGACAGAATTATTAATACAAATCAATTTACTTTATGTCCCAATCCTACACATCGTCACCTATGACAATGTGTCAATGTTTCTATTCATGGAGTCTACCTCTGATGATCAAGACAAACCATCTCGCAATTGGGATATAGACAACATAACAATCTTTACATGAATAAAGCACCCTACTTTATTCCCTCGATTGTGGATCTTATGATTTATACCATCACCTTAAGAATCGTGTCTTCCTCATAATTTGTCCATCATATGCCCAATTCTGAAGATTTAGACCGATAGTCTCAGACTATTGTTTGCTTAACATACATTCAACAAATATGAACGTAAAGAGGACAACATTTGGTATATAAACAATAAAGTTGAAAGCACATTTAGAAGTTTGTGTGTTTGTAGGATATCCAAATGGGACTAAAGGGGGTTATTTCGATAACCAAAAGAAAATAAAGTTGTGGTTTCAACTAATGCAACTTTCCTTGAGGAGAGTTACATGAACGACTTTAAGCCTCGAAGCAAAGTGGTGCTTGAGGAGTTGAGGAATGATTCGATAACTCTATAGGCTTCCGGTAGAAACCACTCCAATCACTGTAGAATTGGAGTTTTCCTAAATCTTTCGCCTCTAACTAGCTCACAGCACTAGCTAGTTGTCCAATTTTCTTCTCTTTCCTTTGCATGTGGGTCCTTGCCTCCTGTTGGAATTGTATTTGAACCTCTTGCATCTCAATTTGCTTGGGCGCGACAGTACAAACCAAATTTTCCAAAGATATACAGGAATTTTTTTGGGGCCGGATATGTTGGAGATGGGCATTGTTGCACTTTTGGTTGTGGAATCGCCAGTGGTCGATTCATGGTAGGTTAAGAGTGGTTCTTTGTTGATTTCCACTATAACTAAGACTAGGATGATCCTTCCATCCATCGTTATAGTAAGGAGAACTAGGATCATACCTATGGTTGCCCCAAAAATGCATCTATGGCATTGGCTTGCTCTACAATGCCTTCCTGCAATGTTGGACACACGTCAAAAGAATGGCACATTGTGGAACAAATTCGGCACATCTTAACATATTGCATGTTTCCCTTCACCATTTGTTGCATAAGTAAAGTGAGTTTTAAAAGTTGTTGTTCTAAAATATAAGTGGTACTAACCTCATTTACTTTCTTAGGTGGTGGAGACTCATGTCGGTTGTCGAACTGTTGGGAGTTAGCCACCATATTTGCAATTAAAGCTCTTGTAGCTTCAAGAGTTTTGTCATCAAGTGTACCTCCATTTGCGGCATTGATCATGCTCCTATCCACTAGCGTTAACCCCATGTCAAAATATTAGATAAGGAGTTGGTCACTAACGTGGTGGTGAAGGCAACTAGCAAACACCTTCTTGAATCCTTCCCAATACTTATTAAGGGATTCTCTGTTGGAAAAATAATACGCAACATAATTTTAAAAATTTTATATCAGAGTATTTTCTAAAACACAAGATTGACATGCTATATGCTTAAATTAACTAGATCTTACTAACCTTTGAATATCGAAGAACTTCCGTAATCTGTGAAGAGAAGTAACGTTCCAGAAGAGCCTTAACCAACTGGTTTTCTTTGCTATTCTCTATCCATGATCGGAGTGAGTGTGGACTCACACGTACAGCTCTTCCTCCAGGTGACTCTTTTTCCAACCAATTGAGAGAACCCAAAGCCAGTGTTTGTGATTTGTGAACAAGAGCTCTCAGGGAGTTTCAGATTCTCACCAGCAGAGTATATCTCTTAATCTCTCAATTGATCCATATAACTTATGTGACTTACTCCCTATTTCTAGAGGTTGGGCCTAGGTTTAGTCCTTATCAGATTATGTCTCAAAAATTCTAATCAGACTTAAATTCGGATCAATATCTGATAAAATTCACGTGAAAACACGTAATCTTATCCTTCGCACATGGCAGGCCAAACTGCCTAATCGGCAGGCCGAACTTGTCCATCGGCATGCCGAACTACCAAAAAGATATCTCAATGAATATTTTATTTTCCACACGAGATTTTATAGGATAAAGTCTCAATTTTAATTCAAATAACCCAATAAAAAAGTTATCCAATCAAAACAACTTTATCTAGATAATCTCTAGGAAAATAAATGAATTCCTAATAATTTCACAAGTTTATCTTGATTTAATTTATTCATAATTAAATCAACCGATAAACAGACAAGAATTATTCGATCCTAACAATTCAACAAGTTTATCTTGAATTAATTTTATCACAAAATTGATTCAACCGATAAATAGACATGAATTATTTGATTCTTCGAATTTCAACCAATCTAATAAATCTGACATAAGTCATAAATTATTGGAAAAGCACGCCGTATCATTACAGGATGTTGTGAGTTAGCAAAGGGGACCAAATAGACCTATATAGTTCAAGCTCCCGATAATTATGAAACCCAATATCGCAGATATATATTTCATAATTATCAACTCCAACGCTACTCCACTAAAAGCTTGGAGCTGCACTCTGGAACTACATAGAATTACTAAGCCCTGTATAGCTAAGTCTCCAAGACATATCATAGTGCATAGTATCCCCATAGGATTATCCATCATTAGCTTAAGGACAAGTTCTGTCTTACCTTCCCGATTATTTTTATCTTATGTTCCATCATCTCACCATCGAAAAACTTACTATCCAAAGACAGTATACCAATCGGTTACACATATGTATCCAAATGGTTGTGTGCTTCAGTTTTCCAATTACAGGATAACGCATATAAGAGGATATCACTACTCCTAAAGATGAGCTATGGATTCCATATCTAAAAATAACAGGTCTATGCCAGCAAGAGTCATGCCTCCAATGTACCGGCATGCATACCACTATTAAAATGTGGGTCTCAGCCTTTGGTACATAAAATGACACAAGTCAAGACAACGGGCTCACTATTCATCTCAGGATTAAGATACAATACAAATGATTGTCTAAAGTGAATCAATTTGCTGAGACAGAATTATTAATCCAAATCAATTCACTTTATGTCTCGATCCAACACATCGTCACCTATGACAACGTAGCAATGTTTCTATTCATGGAGTCCACATCCGATGGCCAAGACAAACCATCTCCCAATTGGGATATAGACAACATAACAATCTTTACATGAATAAAGTGCCCAACTTTATTCCCTCGATTGCGGATCTTATGATTTAGACGGTCACCTTAAGAATCGTGTCTTCCCCGTACTCTATCCATCATATGCCCAATTCTTAAAGGTTTAGACTGACGATCTCAGACTATTGTTTGCTTAACACACATTCAACAAATATTTACATAAGGAGGACAAGTTTTGGTATATAAACAATAAATAAATTCTTTATGGATAAAAATGTCTCCAAAAACTTATTACATTTTTTCTCCTTAGGCATACATGTCTAACAATCTCCCACTTGCACTAAGTGAGTAAATATGACAAATCTTCGCATCCCCATAGCTTCCAGATGCCTCTCAAAGACTCTCCCAGTAAGTGTCTTCATAAATGGATCAGCTAAATTGTGCTCTGATGCGATCTTGCACACCGTGACATGCTTGCCCTCAACAACGTCCTTTATCACACTATACTTCCAATTAATATGCTTACTCTTCTTGTGAAATCTTGGTTCCTTAGCATTAGCTACTGCCGCATTGTTGTCACAGTATAGTGATACCGCCTATTCATACCAGGAACTACTTCAAGATCCCCAATGAACTTGTGGAGCCACACTACTTCTTTCGAAGCATCACTAGCTACCACATACTCGGCCTCCATCGTTGAATCTGAGGTGCAGTCTTGCTTCACACTTCTCCAACTGATGGCATCGCCGCCCAAAGTAAACATAAAACACAAAGTCGATTTCTTATAATCCAAACAGGATTGAAAATCCAAGTTAGTTTATCCTAAAGGAGTCAAGTCCTCAACCTGAATATACAAGCATATACCCTCGAGTCCTTCTCAGGTACTTGAAAATATGCTTTACCGCAACCCAATGGTTTGGTCCTAGATCTGCCTGAAATCAGGCTTACAATCCTTGTTGTATAACAAATATTTGGTCTTCTGCAAAGCATGGCATACACGAGACTACCCATTGCCAAAGCATAAAGCACCTTCTTCATGTATTCTCTATCTTCCTCAAACTTTGGAGAGTTTTTCTTAGAAAAAGTAATTCCAGACCTAGATGGTTACCCACCTTTCTTGGAATCCTGTATTGCAAACCTCTTGAGAATTTTATCTATGTAGCCGGCCTGGGACAAAGCTATCATTTTGTTCTTCCTATCTCGAAAGATGTGGACACCGAGAACAAAATTAGCCTCACCCAAGTCTTTCATGTCAAACTGCTTGGTCAACCATAATTTGACTGATGACAATGCCTCAACGTCATTGCCAATTAACAAAATGTCATCTACATAGAGCAGTAGACAAACCACCTTCCCATCCTTAATGTGTTTGTAAGCACATGTTTCATCCACATTTTGTGAGAACCCATAAGTCTTGATCACCTGATCAAGTCTTATGTTCCAAGAACGAGAAGCCTACTTAAGTCCATAAATTGACTTTAGCAGCTTACAAACCTTACCTTCTTGACCCTTGACATTGAACCTGTCCAGTTGATCCATATAAATGGACTCATCAAGATAGCCATTTAGAAAAGCTGTCTTGACATCCATCTGCCAAATCTCGTAGTCGAGAGTGGCAACTATGGACAAGAGAATCTGGATGGACTTAAGCATGGCTACAAGCGAAAAGGTTTCTCGTAATCGATTCCTTCCTTTTACGTATAACCCTTAGCTACCAGTCTAGCCTTAAAGGTTTCAACCTTTCCATCCACTCCTCTTTTCCTCTTGTAGGTCCACTTACACCCTATGGGTTTTACCCCTTCAGGAAGATCCACAAGCTCCCAGACCTGATTAGTCTCCATAGACTTCATCTTTGTGTTCATGGCCTCTCTCTAGAGTTTTGAATCAATATCCTCCGTAGCCTCTGTGTAAGTATAAGGATCCCTGTCTTATTCATCTGGTTCAGCCAAAAAGACCTCCCCATTGAACATATACCTCTCAAGTTGACGCCTAGTCCTCCCACTACATCGAAGCCCCTTAGGTAGTTGTTTAGGTTCGTTTGGTTTTTTTACACTAATTGGAATGGTTTCATTTGGAATCTCTAAAGTGATCAGATCACTCTTTAACTCCTCAAACACCACTTTGCTTCGAGGTTTAACTTCGTCCATGTAACTCTCCTCAAGGAAAGTTGCATTAGTTGAAACCACGACTTTATTTTCCTTTAGGTTATAGAAATAACCCCTTCAGTCCCTTTTGGATATCATATAAACACGCAAACTTCCAAACGTGCTTCTAACTTATTTGCATCCTTAAATAGGACATGAGCCGAACATCCCTATATGCAAATATAGTTTAAGGATGTCTTCCTGCCCGTCCACAACTCGTGAGGAGTTTTAGGGACCGATTTTGAACACACATTGTTCAAAAGGTAACATGCGGTTTATAGTGCATGTCCCTAAAAGGATAAAGGCAATGACGATTAACTCATCATGGACCCGACCCTGTCCAATAAAGTCCTATTTCTTCTCTCTGCTACGCCATTCTGCTACGGAGTGCCTAGCGCAGTCAAATGGGATAAAATCCCATTCTCTAATAAGTGTCCTAAGAACTCATCAGAAAGATATTCTCCACCTTAATCGGATCAAAGTGCCTTTATGGGTCTACCCAATTGCTTTTTTACTTTAGCCCAAAACTCCCTGAACTTGTCAAAAGTTTCACTTTTATGGTGCATCAGGTACACATACCCATATCTTGAGTAATTGTCAATAAAAGTGACAAAGTACTCATACCTTCTTCATGCCCAAATGTTCATTGGTCTGCAAACATCACTATGCACAAGTTCTAGAACCCCTTCGGCCCTATTGCCCTTAGACCCAAATGGTCTTTTGGTCATTTTACCCTCCAAATAAGATTCACATTGAGGTATAGATTCTACCTTTAACTGACTTAAAGGCCCATCCCTTACCAACTTTGAATCCTGTTTAGGTTAATATAACCAAGGCACAAATGTCAAAGAAAAGTCTTATTAGAGTGAGAAGTTTTAAGTCTTTTAAAGTTATTATCGTTCATCTCAACATTAAGCAATAAGTCTATCTTAGGTTTGATAAAATATAGATTATTTTGCATCCATCCAGAACAGATAAAAGATTTGTTTTCACGAATCACCACTTTATCATTAAAAGAAACCAAATAGGAGTCTTTAAATAAACAAGCTACAAAAATTAAATTCCTTTTAAATTAAGGAACATAAAAAAATATTGCAAAGTTAAATTCCTATAATTATCAAAATAAAGATGGACGTCTCCCACTGCTTCCGCTAAGACCAAGGATCCATCGCCCATCTGAAGTGTGAAGTCTTCATATAGCAGACTTCTTGTTTCTTTGAACCCTTGCAGAGAAACACAAACATGATTAGTTGCTCTGGAATCTATGACCCAAATGTCACTGGATTCCTCAACCAAATAAGTTTCTAAATACAGAAGATCACACCTACCTCCTTTGGAAAGGAAGTCCTTGTAATGCTTCTTGATGTGCCCGACCTTCCCACAAAAGAAGCACTTAAGCTTCTTAGGGTTCTTCTTATTCTTTTTCTTGCTCTTGGTACTAGCAGGAATAGAAGACTTCCCGTTTTTGGCCTGTTGCTTCTTTCTATTCTCAGAGTTGGAATTGGAACTAGAAGCAGCTACCATGTTGGCCTCTCCACCCGCAGGAGACTCCCTGATTAGCAGTTTAAACTCTTGTAATTGTTTCATCAATTCTGTTAAGGTCATATCCCGCCTATTGCTCAAATTAAATGTAGCTCTAAATGGAATAAATTCCTTTGACAGAGTCTCAAAGACCATAGTCATCAGAGTTTCAGCATTAATGTAGGCTCCATTGGTTTGAGCCTCAGCAAGGTAACCCATGACCAACATCATGTGCTCCTTTACAAATGTCCCCAGCCTCTGCTTGCAGTTAAGAAGTTTCCAAAGTACCCCTTGCTGCTTTGTTATGGCCTGGCCTCCAAACATGTCTCCAAGACTATCCAAGATCTGCTTTGCAGTCTCATAATCTTGATGTTGAGCCTACAGCACATTATTCATGCTAGCCATAACATAGCAGCAGGCCTGATCATTTGCATCTTTCTAACGATCGTATGCTTAGAATTGCTCATTAGTGGAATCTCCCGTAGGCTCGGGAGAACAAGGGGTTGTCAAGACAAATTTTAGTTTGTCAAAGGAGAGGACGATATCCAGGTTCCATTTCAAATCATTATAATTCTCTCCGGTTAATAGGTTTTTGTCAAGTATTGAAGATAGAGCATTCTTATACATTTTTGATCTAAAATAAAGAATCATATACCAAACATAAGCAAACACATCATAATAATTTAGTAAGATAACACAATCATGTAAAAACATACAAATGTGGTTATGTGTCAAAACCTTGAAAATATCACAACCTTACAACGATAATTCCCAACTCAGAATTCAACAAGCTCCTAGGGGAGTCATACCAAATTTAATCAGGAACATAGATCCCCTCCTGATTAATATATGCCATCTAGGGCCCGTATGATCCAGCATATATTAATAATTGTTTCTTTAGCCATTAATTTTATTAATAGAGCTCCTAGGAGAGATTAATAATAAAATTAACGTGAGTGTATAACCATCGTTTTAATATTTTATCCATGATTTATAATCACCACCTAGGGGTATGCAACCATAAATCATGCTAAAATACCTTATCCTCTCAGAGATCCAATCTAGCACATGATAGAAATCCCTTCCTAGGGGTTAGGACTACCATGTTCTTCCTATGGACCAACGATGGAGGCTGCAGGTCCTCTCTTCGAAAACCTTCTCCCACTCAATCTTTTGAATTCAAGGTTTTATTTTAAGAACATGCATGAACAATTTTAATATGAGCGGCACTCCCTATTCTATATGACATGTTATCAATATACATGTCAAATCATATTATAATGTAGACAAGCAAAGCAATCAAGTAAAGCTAGAAGCAAAATAATAATAGCTGTAATATTATGGTTCCACCCTAGGCAATAGAAATCAAAGATTACAAGAGAATAATCGAAACATATTATCAATTCTTCATCCTTGAATCCTCAAGTTGTATCCTTCTTCATATAATGTCCATCTTTAAGTCTTCAAATTCGTATGAATTGAATACCTCATATTTCCAGTCATATCCAAATTCAATGTTTCTTAGAATTGTCCTAAAAATAAAATTAAAACTGCATTGAAAAATTGTAACTTTTCTGGAGAATTTGCAAGCTCTCTGCTGGCAAGCTGATCTGGGTGATCGGCCTACCGGTTATGACCCATCGGTTTGCTGATTTATGACAGATTGGCCTGCCGAACTAGAAGTTTGGCCTGCCACTAGAGCTACTTGATTTTCACCCCGTTGTGGGCCTGTCGAACCTTGCATCCGGCCTGCCGATCTGCAACCATCGGCCTACCAATCTAGATGGTTCGGCATGCCGACCGAGCAGAAATCACCCTTTTCAGAAAATACAATTTTTAATGCAATTCATCAATTTTATTTTCAGCAATTCAAAAACATAAAATTAGAGACTCAGGAAATACATGAGAGCGCCATTATCTATCTTCTAGATTCGTCCTCTCCGAATGATTATTTAATTACAAAAATTCTTACAAATTTAAAATTAAATAATAATTCCTAGACGGAGATGATAGTCTGCCAAGTAATTATATGAAAAAACTAGATGCACATTCTAACCTCTAAGGAACCATAACTGGTATAAATTAATTAATTTAATAATAATTTAATCAAACATAATTAATTAATGAACATTCACCACATAATCCATGACAACATAAAAATATAAAGAAACCTAGAGTGCCAACTCTCTATAAAATTAAATTCAAACATAGGAGAGATTAAAATCATAAAATTTATACATATAGTATGATCACAAACTCGTAAATTTATGTAAAAACCATGGTTTTGATACCAATTGTTGGAAAAATAATACGGAGCGAAATTTTAAAACTTTTATATCAGAGTATTTTTCAAAATACAAGTTTGACATGCTATATGCATAAATTAACTAGATCTTACTAACCTTTGAATGCCGAAGAACTTCCGTAATCTGTGAAGAGAAGTAAAGTTCCAGGAAAGCCTCAACCAACTAGTCTTCTTTGCTATTCTCTATCCATGATTAGAGTGAGTGTGGGCTCACACGTACAGCTCTTCCTCCAGGTGACTCTCCTTCCAACCAATTGAGAGAACCGAAAGCTAGTGTTCGTGATTTGTAAACAAGAGCTCTTAGGGAGTTTCAGATTCTCACCAGCAGAGTATCTCTCTTAATCTCTCAATTGATCTGTATAACTTATGAGACATATTTATAGAGGTTGGGCCTAGGGTCAGTCCTTATCATATTTGGATCAATATCTAATAAAATCCACATGAAAACGTGTAATCTTATCCCTCGTACATCGACAGGCTGAACTGCCTAATCGGCAGGCCAAACTTGTCTATCGGTAGGCCGAACTTGAGGATCGACATGCCGAACTGTCGAAAAAATATCTCAGCGAATCTTTTATTTTCCACTTGAGATTTTATAAGATAAAGTCTCAGTTTTAATTCGAATAACCCAATAGAAAAGTTATCTAATCAAAACAATTTTCTCTAGATCATCTTTATGAAAATAAATGAATTCCTAATAATTCTACAAGTTTATCTTGACTTAATTTATTAAAAATTAAATCAACCGATAAACGGACAAGAATTATCTGATCCCAATAATTCAATAAGTTTATCTTGAATTAATTTTATCACAGAATTAATTCAACCGATAAACAGACATGAATTATTTGATTCTTTCGAATTTCAACCAATCTAATAAATCTGACACAAGTCACCAATTATTGGAAAAGCACGCCACATCGTTATAGGATGTTGTGAACTAGCAAAGGGGACCAAATGGACCTATATATTTCAAGCTCCTGATAATTACGAACCCAATATCCTAGATATACATTTTATAATTATCAACTCCAACGCTACTCCACTAAAAGCTTGGAGCTGTACTCTCGAACTACATAGAATTACGAAGCCATGTAGCTAAGTCTCCATGACATATCATAGTGTATCGTATCCCCATAGGATTATCCATAATTAACTTAAGGAAAAGTTCTATCTTACCTTCCTGATTATTTTTATCTTACATTCCATTATCTCACCATCGGAGAACTTACCATCCAAAGACAGTATACCAATCGGTTACACCTATGTATTCAAATGGTTGAGCGCTTCAGTTTTTCAATTACAGGATAATGCATATAAGAGGATATCACTACTCCTAAAGAGGAGCTATGGATCCCATACTATGAATAACAGGTCTATGCCATCAAGAGTCATGCCTCCAACGTACCGGCATGCATACCACTATTAAGATGTAGGTGTCACCCTTTGGTACATAAAAAGACACAAGTCAAGACAACAGGCCCACTATTAATCTTAAGATTAAGGTACAATACAATTGATTATCTAAAGTGAATCGATTTGCTGAGATAGAATTATTAATCCAAATCAATTCACTTTATGTCCCGATCCAACACATAGTCACCTATGACAACATGTTTCTATTCATGGAGTCTACCTCCGATGGCCAAGACAAACCATCTCCCAATAGGGATATAGACAACATAACAATCTTTACATGAATAAAGCGCCCAACTTTATTCCTTCGATTGTGGATCTTATGATTTAGACTGTCACCATAAGAATCGTGTCTTCCACATAATCTGTCTATCATATGCCCAATTTTTAAAGGTTTAGACTGACAATCTCAGACTATTATTTGCTTAAAATACAGTCAACAAATATGAATGTAAGAGGACAAGATTTGGTATATAAACAACAAATAAATTCTTTATTGATAAAAATGTCTCCAAAAACTTATTACATTTTTATTCCTTAGGACATACATGTCTAACATTCTCTACTACATTTTCAGATGCCACATATCTCCCTCCAAGTGGTTGCAACTTTGAAGAAAGGAAGTACTTCTCCAAGAAGAGTTTCTTTATCTTATTCCATATAGTTGTGGTACTTGAGCATAAGAAATAGAGCCATTCCTTAGTTGAATCAGTTAAATAGAAAGGAAAAGCTCTTAGCTTGATTTATTTATCAATATCCTAGTGGGTCTCATGGTTGAGCATATTAAATGGAACTCCTTTAGATGCTTATGTGGGTCTTCACTTGCAAAACCATGGAATGTGGAGAGGAGATAAATTAGCCCTGACTTCAGCTCAAATGCAACCTCAAGGGTAGGGTACTCTATACATAGCGGTTGTTGATCAAGAACCAAAGCAGCCAACTCCTTCAGCATTTAGTTACTTACCACCATCACTTCTTCTTCTAATGGAATGGAATGTTTGGAAGAGTTTTTAGATCATGAATGCGACAAGGATGGCTCACGCTTGAAGCGGGTCAATGATTCCATAAAATTTATGATCTTTTAAAGGCGTTTGTCAACTTCTTTGTTGGGCATTCGATGCACAAACCTAAAACCAAAGAAAAAATAAAAACAAAATTAAATAACAATCAAGACTAAAATAAAACTAATAACAAAGTAATTATATAACAGGAGACCTGTGCTAAAATTACGGTATGTTCTGGGGGAACATCAAATTAATATCTTACTCTTGATGTAATTGTTATTGAGTATAGTAATTAAGTACGAGTCGTTCCCGTTGAGGATTCAATTTAATTAATAAGTTATTAATTTTCTATGTAAATAAAATGGGGCAAGGGGGGTTTGAATTAATTAACAAAATTAATAAAAACAAACCGACAAAAATAAATAAATAAATAAAAACAAGATTAAATTCATTAGATTGTAAACAATGATGATAAATTTGGTCATGAGATCATTCACCACCACTAAGCATACATTACAACTTAACTATCTAAATTATCCCTAATTTCCTTTTGAAACAAACAACCATAGGTAACAACAAACTTTGTAACTCCATTCTTTCCTTACAGAATAGATTTAATAAGACAGGCGCTCTATTAAACCTCTTTTTATTAAACAACCAATAACAAGCTCTCGTTATTTAATATAACAAAAACACTAAGTTGAGAAAGATAGGTTAATCTAAGCAACAAATACACAAGCTCGATTCATTTAACTTAGGTCATGTTCCACATTACAAATAACAAAGACCTCCCATAATCATACCTTGCAATTCACTACTTATGGTATAAATATCGAGACATTTACGAATCAAGAATTCTAACCTAGCAAGAGACAATTGTCCTATCTCACTTGATTGGCCATCCCAAATAAAATAAAAATAAAAATTATAAACATGAAGAGTGTAAAAGAACATAAGCAATTTCAAATGAAAATTGGGAAATAATTCAAGACAGTCAATTACAATGCATATTAGGGTTTTGAAATCACCCTTAACCACAAATAAAATTAGTCTATCATATTTATAAAATTAAAAAATGAAAAATAAAATAAACACATATTTAGAGTTCAAAGGGAAGAAAGAAAAAGAAAAAATCTTTGTTGATCGAGAGGAAAGTCCATGCAGATGAGACTCCTTAAGCACCAAGATAATTCTTCTTTGCTCCATTCTCTTTTTCTATCCAACAAATAGCTGGAAAAATATGTAAAAGAAAATTAATGCAAACTTGTGCCTAAGTGAGGCTTTTATAGGTTTTGGTATTAAAGGTTGAAAACAAGTAATTTTGCTTCAAAGTAGGTTGCAAAATGGAGCCACCAAAGGAGACATACGCGAGGGCTAGGTGGGCTTCTCGCGGTCGTGTGCAAACAGACAGGGTCTTCTTCCTCATCATTAGAGTCGCTCGATGGGTCATTACTAGCATAGATAAGTTTTGGCAAAGCCAGATGATCTTTGGATAGAGTCACTTCAACTTCATAATAAATCTCAACTGAGGCCTCCACAAACTCCTGGGCATGCATCATTTCGATATGAAGCACTCAAGGCTTAGGAAAAGGCGTGGTTGAAAAACTAGCATTTGAAAATCGTCTAGTACTTCACTCCATAACAAATCATGGACTTTGTGCAATGGCGTCCCTAATAGAATTATCTAAAGTATGGTATGATGAAATCTCATAATAATGTCCCAAATTCTCCCTAAGGTATCTGTCCCAAATCTCCTATAGATGCTCATAGTACCTTTGTTGCTAATTCTCCCATATTTGGGGGTTTTTTTGTGGCTGCACATAATTTTTCAATGGCGGCGGTCAAACTCAACTCTAATATGAGCTCAAAATCTTGACTAATCATGACTTTGCTCACTCATACCGAGACTATCCACCATATTAAGGCTTCTCCCTGCAACTTCCCTAAGGTAAGTAAGACTTGAAGGTGAAAAGGTGTGTGACATGCTCTAAAAATCACCTCAATAGAATGAATCTACCTTATGAAGTTGGACGAATGTCAGATACTAGCAAATCATGGAGATACCATGTCTTGAAATGCGACACTTACTCTTTGATTCATATCAACTTGTTGCTCATCATATGCTGCAACCATTGTTGTCAACGTAACTAATAAAGTGTTACAGCTTCATAAGGACCTAATGAGACTATGTATTTAAATTAAGCAGTCCTGCTTGAGCTGCGGCCAACTGGCGTGTGATAATGCAAAGTAAGATGGAAGGATACTCGCTCTGATATCAACTATAAGGACTCAACTATCGAGTCGTTATCTAATACTTTTCTTAAACTATGTCTTTCTTACTTTTTTAACTCAAAAACTTATCTTAAGATAATAATTTCATTACTTCTCACTTACCAAAAATATTTATAACACTTGTTTAACTTATAAATACAAAGCATACTTTTGCAAAACAGTTTTCGTTTACTACTATATTAGTTCTTTAAATATAGTTTATCAAAATAGTGCAAGTTTTTATAGGAATCATATCCAAACCCTGACCATTGTAATGCCCAACCGCTATTCCCAACTCAACAACTTTTATTGCAACCTTTTGGTAGGATTTCTTGTAGCATGAAATAAGCTATTGCTTAGTAAGTCTAAATATATAACCCATAAGTAGTAAGTCTAAATATAACCCACAAATATTTTCTTTCTTTAGCTCAATGCATGATTCTAATTATGCTTAATTATGAGCATTAACTTATTTTTCATAACTTATCTTGTACTATGGGCTGAAGTGTAGGTGCCAAGTATGCAAGATCTTCGAATCACCGAATCGTAACATATTTTTAACTTGATGAACTCTTTAGATTAGGAGGTTGGTACGATACTTTTTTATCTTATATTAGGTACCTTATCTTGAGGTCTAGATTACCAATCCCATAATCATAGTGTTACACCATATTTGATGTTATAGTATCTTAAATAACGTGCCTAACAAATGCAATTTATGAAACAACATGATTACTATGTTTGAAACTTTTTTTTTTATGCCATAGGTAGGGTTTGAGGCTTACTTAGATCTTGTGCTTGCGTAATCAATTAGTTACACATCTTATTTAAATGATACCCTACTATCGGCTCAAATCTTTTTGTCGGTCTATTTCTATGCTACATAACTCAAACACTACATGACCAAACCTTACGTCTCATGACACAGTTTGGCAACTAAAGAGATGTTGAAAATTTTTTGCTAATAGACATTTACCTAAATAGGGGCACTCGAGGTCTATTTTAGCTTTTTTGTAAAAAATGACAAGTTTACACTCAATGGGTCTTAGAAAGTCTTCGAACTCGTTTTAACTCAAGGCCTACAGTCACTTACTGCCCATAGTAGTGCAAGAAATTAGTTTGAACCAATGAAAATTCTAGTTTAACATAGTTTTATGAATTTAACCTAAAACACAAAAAATCTTAACATTTTGCCCATAGGAACAAAAATGATCACTTCATACCTTTGTGTTCAATTTTTTGTAAACATTAAAACTTCCAAAAGTTCCCATGTTAGATTTCTTTCATTCCAAAACGTTTTTCTCATTTGAACCATTTCAAAATCTTGCGATTAATTCTAGTAAAATTTTTAACTAAAAATCCCAGCGAAATTGTTAGATATCTTGTTTCATGAACCTGAATAGTTTCAATCAAATTTACAACTTTCATGTTTTTAATTTTTTTAAAGTAAAACATTTTGAGGGAGTTTTAGCCAATTTTTGGTACGGCCATATTCAAAATTGGCATTTTTTGGCTTGATACAATGGGAATTTTCAAAACTTTACTTCACGAAAGTTGTTTATCTTGTTTTTTTCAATAAATATCATGAAAAATAATTCAACTTCTAAGTATGTCAAAAACCTAAATCTTTGAAATTGTTTTAAATTTGTGTCATGACACAAGGCTAAACACACCTATCCTTTTTGTGTAAAAACCCAATTTTTTCAACATTCTAATTACATCATCATACACATAACCCATAAAATAAACATACCAAATAGTTTTTCTTAGATGCCATCGTCCAGATCTACCAAAAATTACACATAACTCAAAGAAACATAAACTTATTCAAGTTTAGATTTTAGCGTTTTACCTAGGAGACTTCTAAGGTACTTTGTCCCTCCTTTTACTACTTGAAATCCTTCTAAATTTCCTTGAAAATGATTTATGATATAACCCATAAAAATCCTATTCAAAACATAAATAAAAACCCTAAAATACATAAAGAAAAGTTTAGACTTTTATCTCCAAAAACTCTTTAAACCTTCTAAAGAACACTTGTTCTTGCTTCTATGATTGATTGGAGAGTGTTTTCAACAAAATTTTTGAGAGGATAAGAGTGAGGGTGGGGCAGTTTTTAATGAGAAAATTATGGGTAATTTCTAGTTTCTTGGAGCAAAAACTTGGAGAAAAAAACAAGATTGTTTTCAAACAAGTCCCTTACTATTTATAGACAACTCTAGGGACTTATTTGCAAATCAAAATTTCCCCCAACCACTTGGCAAAACTGAGTTGCTTAGGAAGTTTATAGAAATTTCTTTAACTTTTGAATTTTTCCATTTGACCAATTTTTTATTTTTTAATAGTCTAAATTTACATGACACTATTTTTTCCTCTTTGTTAGTGTAAAATTGAGGGATTATTTTCCTTATTGTTCAAAAATTATACTGGCTTACTTTAAACTCATACTATTTAATTTCAAACACAGTAGTTAATCTATTTGTTCTAAGCATAATTTTTGCATAATTATACTACATTATGCATTGTACTATTCTGAGTGTCTCATTACATTTTATTCCAACGCCAATTGGACTATAGGCACTTAAAATTTTGTACGAGTTTAACGGACTGATATACTATTAACTTCTTTACTCTTTTTGACTATGGCATGATTTTTTTACACTCACTAATAAATTTTTCTTCATGACTTTGTGTCTCAAAAATTGGATTTTTGACATAATTCATATGACACTATTTTTACCTTTAAAGTACTTAATAAATTTTTAAGTATCTTAGCTCATAAAATTTGCATATTTTTAAAAACTCCATGTCATACAAAATTACACACATAATGCACTTCAAATTTATCATAACTAATTTACAAAATTTCATAGTAACAAAATATGAGTTACTAAAAAAATTTCACTATCTAAGTCTGAGTCAAATTCTGAAATTTAAACTAATGAATTTTTTAGACTTTACAAGGAAATACGGTGCTTGTAATTAATGTCTTTAAGGAAAATATGATTTTCTAAAAATATATTTTTTAGAAAATTATTTACGGCTATTGTTTTTCCTCTGCCTTTTTTTTTGAAAAAAAAATATAGGGGAAAGCATACATATTTATCAACTTCGAAAGATATTTTTATTGTCTTTAAAAACAACTACAGAAATTTATAATAATAAAAAATAAAAAATAAAAAACAAAGCTAGAAGGTGTATTGTGTGTGTGTGTGTAACTACGATGAAATTGATCTATTGCCGGAGTCGATGATATTCTTAACTTAAGCGTATTTCAAAACAAAATTAGCGACAACAAGTTTATTTCCAAGGTGGTATTAATGATAGTAAAGGATGATTTTATGGTTGTAGATAAATCTACACCAAACTTATAGGATGTTTGGCAAAGTGACTCAAACAGTAAAAAATTATCATATATTACAATAAAAAGTAAGAAATTACTAGAGTGTAAAGCTCTCACATGCTACAATATTTTTAACTAAAATTAATTCTAACCATAGTTCTAATTCACTTTGCTAAATACTATTAAGATTGTAGATCAAATCTCTCACTCTTGATTAAAAAAAAAAAAAAGAAAAGAAAGAAAGAAAAGAAAGAAAGAAGGAAAGAGAGTGACCTTCTATGTATATACCGATTGAAAATGATCCATTTACGTACATTCTAGAGAAGGATAACATTGAAGTGACTTCGAGTTGGAATGGGTATAACTTGCTTGCCACCAATAGCATCGTAAGCATACAGTCAGGTACCCAAATGAATTGAACACTTAATATTTTTCGTTCCTTGTTGTAACTCAATTTGTTTTAATATATTATTTAATAAATATAGTTAAACACGTAAAGTGTTTGGTATTAGATTTAAATAAATTAAATGTTATATTAATGTATAAACGATGTTACAATGACAAAAACATAATAATCAAGTACTGGATTGATCGGGTCGATGGATGAGATTTTGCGCATAAGTGTAAGCTTTGTACGTAGAGTGCTACATTTGCCTGATTGGCTTTTCCACTGGGTAACATTGCATACCAATACGTGCTTTCACGTGCTTCTGTTCTTTTTTTCTTGAGATTCCCTGATGCTTCTTTACTTCTCTCCTTTTCGTCCAACTATTTTCCACTAATTCTTATAGGATGTCAATTTATTCACAGCAGCAATCCAATCTTGATTTGTAGTCTTTTTCTCTTTCTTCCTTTCAAAAAATAAATAAAAAAAATAAAAGCTTCACACAATTCTTGGCAATTTTTTGGCGAAGCATATTTTTGGGCAATGTTTTGTCAGGGCAATTTCAAATTAGCCATATGTATGTTCATCTTGATATGTGGAATAGCTGATCTTAAGGAATGACAATGGCTGCTTCTTCTTCTTCTTCTATTTCAACCTAAAAAAAAGTACGATGTGTTCATTAGTTTTAGAAGAGAAGATACTCATAACTTCACAAGCCATCTTTGCGCTGCTTTACAGCGGAAAAAAGTTAATATTTATATGGACGAGGACGAGCTTGAGAGAGGGAAAGAGATTTCACCAGCACTTGTAGAGGCAATAGAGAAATCAAAGATGCTGGTGATAATCTTTTCAGAAAACTACGGGTCATCCACATGGTGTTTGGACGAACTGTTGCAAATTCTCCAATGCAAAGAAAATAATGGACAGGAAGTTGTGCCTATTTTCTACATCATAGATCCCTCCTCTGTTCGAAAACAACAAAATGGGGTTACAAAATTGCATTTGCTGTGTAACGTCCCGAAATTTATTTAATGTTATTGTGATGTAAAATGATGAATTAGTGTGCCATAATTAATGTTTCAATATTAATTTGATTATTTAGTTGAATTTTGAATTTTAGGTTGTTTTGTTAATTTGATAAATTCAAATGATTTCTTATTGTTTTAAAATGATGTTTTGAGTTTTAAAGCACAACAATTTGTAAAATGTTAAAAATATTCCGTTTTACAAAACTGTGGGTGGCATTTGGTTTTCGCACAATAAAACCAACCACTATTTCTCTCTATTTATTCTCTCTCCTCTCCTTCTCTCTTCACTTTCTCTCTGATCTCTCTCTCTCTCTCCCACCCGTGAGACCCCCTCTCTCTCTCTCGGTTTCTCTCATTCCCTCTCAAATTTCTTCAAGATTTTGAAACAAAATTCGAGTCCAAGCTTCGGGTTAGCGAGTAGGAAGCTCGGGGATGAGATTGGGCAACCGAGAACGCGGATTGAAGCTTCAATTTGAGGTTAGTTTTGAAATTTCTAAACTTTTTCCAAAATTTTCAATTTTGTGCATTTTTAAAATTTAAGTTCGTTTGAGCTTAGAAAACTCTTGGTTTGAGTTAAATGAACTTAGAACAACCAGAATCTAAGCTTAGATTGAAGAAAAACGGATTGGATTCAAGATTTTTCATTTTTCCCCTCATTTTCCTATTTTCAGATTTTTGAGATTTTTGAGTTTAAATCTTGTTTAAATGAGTTCAAAAGTGTTCTAGTATATTTTTCTATCATCTATGATTGGTTCCATGCCTGAGATTTGAGAAAAACAGGTTAGAATCAAGATTTGGATTTTAGCGGATCGAAAACCTGTGGCTGAAATTTTTGGGTTTTCCTAGATCGGTAGGTCGAACTACGTGTTCGGCAGGCTGGATTCAAAGGATCGGCAAGCCAGAGTTCATCTGTCCGGCAGGCCAAACCTGGGAATGTCTGGCTGATCGGACCTAGTTTTCGGCAAGCTGAACTGCACAGTTCGGCCGACCGGGCATGGGAAATTTTGTGATTTTTCATCCGTTTTCATTATTTTGAACCCCAATTTAAATTCCAACCTTGTAGAATGATTTTATAGATACAAATGGCACACTAGGACATCATGAAATGGTTTAGTAACATAGAATGTCTCGAACTAGATATTGATCGACTTAGTGTGTATCTACAATCGTTCGTGGTTCCGTGGAGCTAACGTATAGCGGACCGGGATTACGATGTGGGGCACCGGCATGAGTATCGAGGTAGGACGTCTACCCCATTCCTTGGTAGCCTAGTTTCAAAATGATTTTTCTTTGAAAAGGATTTCTATTAAAATGTTTTCAACTGGTTGCTTAAAAATGAATTTATCGGTTATATTTTAATATACCGTGAACTGAAATGAACTTCATAATGAATGTAAATGACAATACTCGGTAAATGGGTTTTGAATGATGATGAAAATAAACACATAGGCATGATGCCATATCGAGATCGGGTTGTGTAGCGATCGACCTTGGGGGCAGGTCCCGAAACCTAGCTGGGCCACTACGGTGGTGATATTCTTATGGTTTGCATAGGAAAAGAAAATGATATTTCTTGTTGTCCAAGTAAACTGTTTTGGGTAAGAACGGTTTTATTTAAATTTATTTATTTATTCAATGTTTCTTTTAAATAATTCCTTCAATAATGAGATTCTCTTTTAAATTAAATAATTTGATAAAATACTGTCCTACTGAGCCTTTCGCTCACATTTTCTTTGTTTTTAAATTTTCCCCCCGTTCTAGGTGGTTTCCCATTTAGGTTCGGAGAGGATTCAACAGACCGAACTCAGGAGCAGTAGAAGGATTAGTATATCATTTGTATTATTTAATCAAGGCATGTAATGTTTTTAACTTTCTTTGTGCTTGGATTGTAGTTGTATTATTATATTGTCAGTGCCATGTGTGTACAAGTTGTGGGTCAGTGGGACCCATACTCGCTACGTTTATTATTTATTTTTCATGCAATGGTTTTCTTGAACTTTCACATTTTATTATTCAGTTTAATCCCTAAAATTCTTTATTTTAATTAAATTCTCTTTTAATTAATTTAATTAACCTGCCACGTCACCTCCCGTACTCCAGGGCATGACAGAATGATATTAGAGCTCAAGGTTATGAACCTTGGGAATTGTGCACACATAGGTATGACAATGAAATACCTCTGACAGTCCAAATTTGTTTTCAGAAGTGAGAGAATGGCACCTAGACATCGTTCGACGGCATGACGCCGAGTTCAGAAACGATGAGGGCATGATGAGGTTTATGTTTGCGACTTTTCGGTAGATGGCAGCCAGGGCTAGACCGAAGGATTCTGATGTTGGTCGTTGGCATACATACTTTAAGGAATTTCAGCGTGCGTCTATTCTGACTTTTGATGGTAATGGGGATCTGCAGTTGGCAGAATATTGGTTAGATTCGATCGTGAAGCATTTGGATACCCTTGGTGTGCTTGATGAGTACCGTATGGAGTTCGCTGCATATAAGCTCGAGGGTGGTGCTAACACTTGGTGGAAACAAGCTAAGCATTTGGAACGCGGTGGCGATATCAGTTGGGACAGATTCGAGGAGCTGTTCTATGATTGATATTTTTAGCAGGGGTATAGAGATCAGAAGGCAGTTGAGTTCTACAGGTTGCAGCAAGGTGATTTGTCAGTCCGGGAATATGAGGCAAGATTTAATGAGTTGGCCAGGTTTGCTCCATCGACTGGTGGCATCGGAGCGTGAGAGGTGCATTAAATTTCAGGAAGGGCTCAAGGCTCCTATTCGACGATAGTTGGTTGCTCTGCGACTCAAGAGTTTTGGAGAGCTTGTGTCGTCAGCAATATCAATGGAAAATGATTATGCACAGTATTGTGAAGATTGAGAAAAGGCTTCAGGAGGATCGCAGAGGAGCGGCAGGAAGAGCACCAGTAGTCGTCCAACTCAAGGAAAGAGCAAGCAGGGTGGCACGAACAATGGTAGCAGCAGTTTGTCTGGTAGCAGGCGCAACAATCCCTACAGCTTCCATTGTCATTTCTGTTAACAGCCTGGACACACCAAGAGGAATTGCCCGATCAGGAGGGCCCGTCTTGGATCTTAGACCGATGAGGATGCCAATCGTCAGTCTCAGTCTCAGACCCTACCTCCACCTCAGCAGTACCCGCAGTTGCAGTATCCTTAGTTCTCCCCTCAGCGGTTTTTGTATCCGGTACGAGGGCAGCAGCCGTAGCATTTCCAGCGCAGCGTCCCTCATTATCGAGCACCGAGTGCAGCTAGTGTGCAGTCATCTCCATCCCAGCAGAATCGGTAGAATAATCCAGGACCTAGCAATGTTGGTAGAGGAAAAGGAAAGGCACGAGTGCAGGTTCATGCAATGGCATCTGGAGGTTCAGATTCTCAGACTAATAATGCGATTGTGATAGTACGATCTTAGTTTCTAGATCTTTCGCTGGCATTTTATTTGATACCAGTGCCTCTTATTCTCTCATTTCGAGTTCTTTTGTACATGCCTTGGGATTAGAGATAGAAGAGTTTAATGAACCCCTAGTCATAACTTCTCCCTTGGGGCAGGTGTGTGTAAATTGTATGTGTAAATCTTGTAAAATAAAGATTGGGGATGAGATTTTGAAAAGTGATTTGATTATACTCCCCATGAGCTCATATGATGTACTTCTAGGGATGGACTGGTTGTACAGGTATAATGCAGTTGTAGACTACCAACTTAGGAAAGTGACCCTAGTGTCTGATAGGGGGACGATGATCACCTACCAGGGTGGTGGTGATTGGTTAATGAGTGAGCGTCTCATGAGGTCGTGTCTAGGAGGGCCAAGAAATTTGGGTTGTTGTGCTTTTCTTGCGAACCTAGAGTGCGAGCCTTATGCTTTGAGAGGAAGTGTAGTGATTCTGATGGTTGATGAGTTCAAGGATGTCTTTCCCGATGAGTTGCCAGGATTACTACCGCATCGAGAAATTGAGTTTGGTATTGAGTTGTTTCCAGGGACAGGATTGATTTCTATAGCACCTTATCGGATGGTGCCGGTAGAAATGAAAGAATTAAGGAAGCAACTTCAGGAGCTCCCTACTTCAGGAAGCACATCTCCGTGGGAAGCACCGGTTTTGTTTGCTAAGAAACATGATGGGACTCTCAGGTTGTGTGTAGATTATCGATAGCTGAATCATGTCACAGTGAAGAATAAGTATCCCTTGCCTAGGATCGACTAGTTGTTTGATTAGTTAGGAGGTTCGCAGCACTTCTCAAAGATTGATTTGCATTCAAGGTACCATCAACTCAGGATTAAGGAAGAGAATATTCCCAAGACAGCTTTTAGGACTCGGTATGGGCATTTTGAGTTTCTGGTTATGTCGTTTGGGTTGAGGAATGCTCCGGAAACTTTCATGGATTTGATGAATAGGATATTTAGGCCGTATTTGGATCAGTTCATGATCGTGTTCATTGATGACATTCTAGTGTATTCTAAGACTTGGGAGGAGCATGAGCAGCATCTTCGGATCGTGCTTCAGACTCTGCGGGAGCACCAGTTGTACGCTAAGAGAGAAAAGTGTGAGTTTTGGTTGACTGAGGTCAAGTTTCTAGGTCATGTCATCTCGGAGCATGGTATTTCTGTGGATTCATCCAAGATTGAAGCCATAGTGGAGTGGGAACGACCAAGGAACGTAGCAGAGATTCGCAGCTTCGAAGATTGCAGCTCTGTTGACGAGATTGATCAAGAAAAATGTCAGGCTTGAGTGGGATGAAGAATGTGAGCTTGCTTTTTAGGAATTGAAGAACCGGTTGACTTTAGCTCCAGTGTTGGTTATTCCAAGCAGTGACGAGCCGCATGAGGTTTATGTAGATGCTTCAGGGCGCAGACTTGGATGCGTGTTGATGCAGCATGGACGCGTGGTTGCGTACGGATCGAGACAGCTATGACCTCACGAGTGGAATTATCCTACTCATGACTTAGAGCTCACGGTGGTGTTTCACGCGCTGAAGATTTGGAGGTGTTATTTGTATGGAGCGTCGTTTCAGGTCTTCTCTGATCATAAGAGTTTGAGGTATCTGTTCACTCAGAGGGATCTTAATTTGAGGCAGCGTAGGTGGATAGAGTATATGGAGGATTATGATTTTGCATTGCAATATCATCCCAGGAAAGCTAATGTGGTCACGGACACGCTTAGTAGGAAGTCTTCAGGGATTCTCGCTTGTTTGGCTTTTGAGGACTGGAGCAGGGATGCGACAGTGAGTGAGTATGGGCTACGGTATCATGAAGACTATGATCGAGTTTTGATATATCATGCGGAGGCGACCCCAACTCTTGTTCAGATGGTGAAGCAAAGTCAGTGGTAGGATCGGCATTTGCAGGGGATTTGGTCGCGAATACAGAACGAGGAGCAGTTTGAAGTATGGAGCCTGCATGCAGATGGATCGTTGTATTTCCGGGAGCATCTTGCAGTTCCAACTATCACCGAGGTGACGAAAGCCGTTTTGGACGAAGCTCATAGGTCTCAATTTGCTATTCATCTGGGGAGCATAAAGATGTATCGTGATTTGAAGAGACAATATTGATGGAGAGGCATGAAGAAAGATGTTCAAGAGTACGTGGCCAAGTGTACGATGTGTCTTCAGGTGAAAGCAGAGCATCAGAAGCATGCAGGTCAGCTTCAGCCACTTCCTATTCCAAGGTGGAAATGGGAGCATGTGACGATGGATTTTCTCACAGGTTTGTTGAGGACGGAGCAGCAGCATGAAGCAGTTTGGATCGTGGTCTACAGGTTGACGAAATTGATGCATTTTATTCCATTCAGGTCGACATGTTTGAGGAAGATTCTTGGGGATTTGTATCTGCAAAACATAGTGAGGTTGCATGGAGTTCCTTTGTCCATCACTTCCGATCAAGACACCAGGTTTAATGCTAAGTACTGGAGGAGTTGTCGGAGGCTTTAGGTATAGATTTGAACTTCAGTACGACGTTTTATCCTCAGACTGATGGGCAGTCTGAGTGAGTTATTCAGATTCTCGAGGATATGTTGCGTGCCTGTACGTTAGACTTCGGTGAGAATTGGAAGAAATATTTGCATCTAGCGAAGTTTACGTACAACAATAGTTATCAGGTGAGTATTGGTATGGCACCATTTGAGGCGTTGTATGGGCGACCGTGTCGGTCACCGATGTGTTGGGCAGAGCCGGAAGATAGGGTTATTCTTGGGCCGGTTGAGATTTGTGATAGCAACGAGAAGGTCGCTGTGATTCGAGGTCGATTGAGGGCAGCTCAGAGTCGACAAAAGAGTTACGCGGATAGGAGACGTAGACCCTTAGAGTTCACAGGTAGGAGATTTCGTTCTCTTAAAGGTATTGCCTCATAAGGGAACTATACGGTTCGGAGTGAGTGGAAAGCTCGCCCCGAGGTATATTGGGCCGTTCGAGAACACTCAGCGTGTTGGTATAGTTGCTTATCGGCTTGATCTTCTACCCGAACTTTCTCATGTTCACGATGTGTTTCATGTGTCGATGCTTAGGAAGTGTCCGCCTAAGCAGGGTAAGATAGTTTCATTTCGTGATGTGCAGGTTCAGGAAAATACGACGTACGAAGAAGTGCTGATTCAGATCATCGACCGAAAAGTAATTAGTTTGCGTCGTTGTGAGATACCATTGGTAAAAGTTGTGTGGCAGTATCACGGGGTTGATGAAGCCACCTACGAACTAGAGTCGAGTATGCGGGAATTGTATCTGTATTTGTTTTGTTTCTGAAATGAGTTGTAAATTTCAAGGGCGAAATTTCTTTTAAGGGTGGAGAGTTGTAACGTCCCAAAATTTATTTAATGTTATTGTGATGTAAAATGATGAATTAGTGTGCCATAATTGATGTTTCAACATTAATTTGATTATTTAGTTGAACTTTGAATTTTAGGTTGTTTTGTTAATTTGATAAATTCAAATGATTTCTTATTGTTTTATAAAATGATGTTTTGAGTTTTAATGCACAACAATTTGTAAAATGTTAAAAATATTTCGTTTTACAAAACCGTAGGTGGCATTTGGTTTTCACACAGTAAAACCGCCCACCATTTTTCTCTATTTATTCTCTCTCTTCTCCTTCTCTCTTCACTCTCTCTTCGATCTCTCTCTCTCCCTCCCACCTGTGAGACCCCCCCCTCTCTCTCTCTCTCGGTTTCTCTCTTTCCCTCCCAAATTTCTTCAAGATTTTGAAACAAAATTCAAGTCCAAGCTTCAGGTTAGCGAGTAGGAAGCTCGGGGGCGAGATTGGGCAACCGAGAACAGGGATTGAAGCTTCGATTCGAGGTTAGTTTTGAAATTTCTAAACTTTTTCTAAAATTTTCAATTTTGTGCATTTTTGAAATTTAAGTTCGTTTGAGCTTAGAAAACTCTTGGTTTGAGTTAAATGAACTTAGAACAACTAGAATCTAAGCCTAGATTGAAGAAAAATAGATTGGATTCAAGATTTTTCATTTTTCCCCTCATTTTCCCATTTTTGGATTTTTGAGATTCTTGAGTTTAAATGTTGTTTAAATGAGTTCAAAAGTGTTCTAGTATGTTTTTCTATCATCTATGATTGTTTTCCATAACTGAGATTTGAGAAAAACAGGTTAGAATCATGATTTGGATTTTGGGGGATCGAAAACCCGTGGCTGGAATTTTTGGGTTTTCCTAGATCAGCAGGCCGAACTACGTGTTTGGCACGCCAGATTCAAAGGATCGGCAAGCCAAAGTTCATCTGTCCGGCAGGCCGAACCTGGGAATGTCCGGCCGACCGGACCTGGTTTCTGGCAGGCCAACCGGGCATGGGAAATTTTGTGATTTTTCACCCGTTTTCACTGTTTTGAACCTCGATTTAAATTCCAATCTTGTAGAATGATTTTATAGATACAAATGGCACACTAGGACATCATGAAATGGTTTAGTAACATAGAATGTCTCGAACTAGATATTGATCGACTTAGTATGTATCTAGGATCGTTTGTGGTTCAGCGGAGCTAACGTATAGCAGACCGGGATTATGGTGTGGGGCACCGGCATGAGTATCGAGGTAGGACTTCTACCCCATTCCTTGGTAGCCTAGTTTCAAAATGATTTGGCTTTGAAAATGATTTCTATTAAAATGTTTTCAACGGTTGTTTGAAAATGAATTTATCGGTTATATTTTAATATACCGTGAACTGAAATGAAATTCATAATGAATGTAAATGACAATACTCGGTAAATGGGTTTTGAATGATGATGAAAATAAACACATAGGCATGATGCATATCAGAGATCGGGTCGTGTAGCGATCGACCTTGGGGGCAGGTCCCGAAACCCATTTGGGCCACTACGGTGGTGATATTCTTATGGTTTGCCTAGGAAAAGAAAATGATATTTTTGGTTGTCCGAGTAAACTGTTTTGGGTAAGAACGGTTTTATTTAAATTTATTTATTTATTCAATGTTTCTTTTAAATAATTCCTTCAATAATGAGATTCTCCTTTAAATTAAATAATTTGATAAAATTCTGTCCTACTGAGCCTTTCGCTCACATTTTCTCTGTTTTTAAATTTCCCCCCCTTCTAGGTGGTTTCCCATTTTGGTTCGGAGAGGATTCAACGGACCGAACTCAGGAGCAATAGAAGGATTAGTATATCATTTGTATTATTTAATCAAGGCATGTAATGTTTTTAACTTTCTTTGTGCTTAGACTATAGTTGTATTTTTATATTGTCAGTATCATATGTGTGAACAAGTTGTGGGTCGGTGGGACCTATACTCGCTACGTTTATTATTTATTTTTCATGCAATGGTTTTCTTGAACTTTCACATTTTATTATTTAGTTTAATCCCTAAAATTCTTTATTTTAATTAAATTCTCTTTTAATTAATTTAATTAACCCGCCACATCATCTCCCTTACTCTGGGGCGTGACATGCTGATCATGAAAAATGCTTCAAAGATAAGATGTATAAGGCTCAAACGTGGAGGGCTGCTTTGACCAAAGCGGCTAATTTATGGGGTTGGTCTTCTGATGACTTTCTGTAATTCATATGTTATACTTAAATTTGAGTATACACTGGTACACATTCCAGGTATGCACGATATATTAAGATTATTATATTTTAAAAAGATTGACATATATTTTCTTTTTTCTTTTTTTCGTTTTATCTTCTTCCATAGTTATTGCATAAAGAGTAGTTTTATATATCCTATTGATCCAGTCACCTATATATAAATCCTATTTAAGCAAATTAGGAGAGGCAGTCGATTTTTGCCACTTTTTTTAAAAAATATGTTTGGTGGTCGGTTGATCAATCAAATCTTTATTGACTGGCATTAGCTAAAAACTTATAATTAAATTGGTCAATCATTGGTTGGTTACCAAATCAATTAATCAATCGTTGATTTGATCTTTTAAAAAGTGGTATTTTTTTTTTTAATTTAACAAACTTAAAGCAACATTAGAAAAATGTAAATTTCCCATATATCCCAATTTCTTTTCTTTTCTTTTCTTTTTTTTATAAAAAGGGTGGGGGAATGCCACCACATTTGAGTAAGGGGCTAAGCGTGACTCGAACTCTCAACCTATAGTTAGGATGAAAAGACTTACAACCAATTAAATTGCCCTCACTTGTCTATATATCTCAATTTCTCAATTACAATAAATATTTAGATTCATTTTTTTTATATGAATGCTTTTTACGTTTTGGATAAAAATATAGACATTTTACTTTAGAACACCAGGTGCTAGGTATCATATAATTATTGTCTAATGTGTTATGAGTATCATCTCTTAAATCAGAGCTCGTATATATGACGGCATCTTACCACACGGAAGTGGGGTCCTACAAAAACCCACTGCCAACAGGGTGGAGGTCGGGGATTGTTGATGGGGAAAAGGTCCTAGATGGAGAGAACTTCTTGTTCCCAAGCTGGTGTCAAAGGGAGGACGAGGGAGATCTCCCATACCACCCTTCTCCTCGTATGCATACTGTTAATACTATTGGAATTAAAATATGAAACGTAGCGGAAGGTTGACAAACAAAAATTTTCTAAAAACTTTATTCATCAGTAATAGTTATATAATTTTAATTAATAACAGAAAGCTTTGGGAATTTTTACCAACCTATTAAGACTATCAGGGTATCCTAGCTTTCCTCTTTGATACCACAATCTTCCAATCCAGGCCTCCACACCAATGGAAAGACGATTGGGTGTCAAACTGCAAGAATGAATTTTCCTCACACTTTTTTGAATCTGCTATGTACTCAACACATGAGATAGCATATTTTTTTTTTCAGAGAAAAACTCTCAGTTTTTCTCTTTGAGTATTCTGCAAAAGCTACGTGAATGAAAAAAATATCTTGAGATATCTCTCTCTTTTTATATCGGAGTCATTAGTAATTAGTCAATTAATTTCAAATTTGAAATAAGCACCATATCAGATATATGGAGAAAGAATATATTTTGCATGATTCTAACCTTTTTCCTTTCCCTTTTCTATTTTATTATATATTTTTTTAAAACGAGTTGAAAAAAAAATTCATTTAACTTATATATATATATATATAAGGTTACCTTTACTTTTTCGTAAACTTCCTTTTTCTTTTTTTTTTCTTTTTTTAAATGAATCATAACTGATTTGTTATATATATATTTATAATATATATATAAAGTAAAACAAACGTAAACGTTTGTTTATTATAATATATATATATATTAATATATTATAAAATCTTATATATAAATAAGATTTGGTTCAAAACCATATATGCATATATCTAAATCTAAATTCAAAAGTAAATCACATTTATTTAAAAATAGATTTTAAAATTAATCAATTAATTTATTAACTAATGCTAAGTTAAATGTGACAACATTTATCACATTACGTATGTGTCACAGAGAACATTTTTCTATGTCACATTAATAATTCAAGTGTGAAATAACTAATTTAGAATTCAATAATTCTAAACTAAATATGTACAATTCATTTTATGCATAAAACCAATATAGTGTTACAGAGGTGGTATTGGGGACCTATGGATCTATAACCCAAGCTCCAATAAATTTGACAATTAATTAAACTCTTTGATTAATGTGCCAAATTTATTAGTTTCAGTGTTATTCCATTAAAAACCTAAAACTGAACTCTTGAGATTATAGTAAAATTACTCAAAGAAAATTAGCGAGTAATCCATTGATATAATCATTACATATAAGTCAGTCCTCCATAAATAGTTCATAATAAGAGCTAGGTTCAATTTTCGTTTAACTCTCTTATTATATCTTTATCCTTGAGTTCCAATAATTCACTAATGAACAGTTAATTTATAATCTTATTATGAACGAGCGCTCTACTATTCAAACCTTGAACTATCACTCAAGAGAACTATTTTTCTAACTTCCATAAGAAAGGAATGAATTCCTTATCTGTATAATATTATTTCCAGCCATTTATTACATTATGTTTTCAAGATGCTAAGTTATGATCTGTGCTAAAACAAATCTTACCAAGCAAATCAAAAAACATAATGTCATAAATAGGAGTCTATTAAATATTCAGGATTAAGACTGTCAAATATATGATCATCATAGTGATAAATTTAAATACTCTATTTGTAACGGATGATTATTAGAGATTCATAATTTATCTGGTCTAGTCCTATATAATCTCATTATATAAAGTACCTCAAATCTAATGTCTCTACATTAATAACCTGGGTAATAACTATTTTATTCTAAATGAGATTGGACCGTACTTGTAATATTTAATTAAAGATTTCAAACTTTAATTAATTATTACGGACTATTTAGATTATTATCTATAAAATTTATCCCTAAGCATATAACACTTATATGCTAAATTTATAGTGACATAAATAATCATGGAATTTTCTCGATGTTTATAAATGTATTCATAACACATATAAGCAACTAAAATAATAATAAATGTCACTTTATTTATTTATTAACAATATATACAATGTCACAGCTTTTAGGGTAACAAACCCAACAATCTCCTACTTGCCCTAAAGTAGGTGAGACATGTCTCTAATACCTAAGCCTTCCAAGTGTCCCTCAAAAGCTCTTTGCAGGTAATGTCTTGGTGAAAGGGTCAACAAAGTTGTTTTTCGACGCTATCTTCACAACTTTCACATTGCCTCGATGTATTATTTCTTTGATCAAATCATATTTTCTCTCTATATGCTTTCCTCTTTTGTGGCTTCTAGGTTCTCTTGAATTTGCCACTGCACCATTATTATCACAATATAGTCTGAGTGGTTTATCCATGCCTGGAACTACTTCCAAATCATTTAAGAACTTACAGAGCCAAATAGCTTCTTTAGCTACTTCACAAGCATCCACACATTCAGCTTCCATAGTTGAATCAGCAATACAAGATTGTTTGATGCTTCTCAAAACTATGGTTCTACCACTAAAAGTAAACACTGATCCAAATGTAGATTTATGTGTGTCTTTGTCTGATTGAAAATCAGAATCAGTGTATCTAATAGAAATCAATTCTCATCGGAGTATACCAACATATAGTTTCTCGTTCTCCTGAGATACTTGAGAATATGTTTAACCGCTACCCAATGATCTAATCTTGGGTTGGATTGATACCTACTGACTATACCCACCGCATAGCAAATGTCAGGTCTTGTACACAACATGGCATACGTTCGACTTTCCACTGCAGATGCATAGGGTACCTGTCTCATGTTTTTTTCCTCTTAAGGCATCTTAGGACACTGCTCTTTTGAAAGATAAACTCCATGACGTGTAGGTAAATTACCTTTCTTGGAGTTTTGCATTGAAAATCTCATAAGCACTTTATCGATATACGATGCCTAAGACAGCGCCAACAGTTTGTTCTTGCGATCTCTTATGAGTTGGATTCCAAGAACATAACTTGCCTCTCCCAAATCTTTCATTTGGAATTGGTTGGGGAGCCATTTCTTTACATTAGATAATACGCCTACATCATTCCCAATGAGTAGGATATCATCTACATAAAGAACTAAGAAGACCACCTTCTTATCTTTGATGTACTTGTATACACAAGGTTCATCAATGTTTTGATCAAAACCATAAGATTTGATCGCTTCATTAAATCTCAAGTTCCAAGATCTTGAAGCTTGCTTAAGTCCATAGATGGACCTCTGCAACTTGCAAACTTTTTGCTCTTGACGTTTGACTACAAACTCTTCTGGTTGCACAATATAGATGTTTTCCTCAAGACAGCCATTTAAAAAGACAGTCTTGACATCCATTTGCCATATCTCATAATCAAGACAAGTAGCAATGGATAAAAGAATCCGAATGGATTTAAGCATAGCTACAGGTGAAAAAGTTTCTTCCTAGTCAACTCCTTCCTTTTGGGTATAACCCTTTGCCACAAGCCTAGATTTGAAAGTCTCAACTTTCCCATCCACTCCTCTTTTCTTCTTGTAAATCCATTTGCACCCTATGGGTTTTATCCCTTCAGGTAGGTCTACAAGTTCCCAGACTGAATTGGAGTACGTGGACTCCATTTCAAGGTTCATAGCCTCTAGCCATTTCTCCTTTTCAGAATCTTCTATTGCATCACGATATGTCAATGGATCATCCTCACCATATATCAGAGATAGCAACATGTGCTTCTCCAATTTCCCTATAGCGAGCAGGTAGTCTCATAACCCTCCCACTATATCGAGGTAGTATAACATTCTGATCGGGAGATGTGGTCTCCTCATTTTGTCCTTCGACAATAGTTGTCGGTTGCAGTCTAATCTGATCAAAAGTAACTCTTCAAGTACAATTTTGCTACGAGGTTTATAGTTTGTCATATAATCATTCTCTAGAAAAGTGGCATTTGTCGATACAAATACCTTCTTTTCTTGTGGACTATAAAACAAACCTCCCCTCGTTCCTTTTGGGTATCCCATAAACAAGCATACTTTAGAATGTGGTTCCAGCTTCCTAGACTTTCCTTTCAGCACATGTGCCGGACAACCCCATATAAGAATATGTCACATACTAGGTTTGCGACCTTTCCATAACTCTAAAGGTGTTTTTGGAATAGACTTAGATGGAACTATGTTTAGAAGATATGCTTCAGTTTGTAGTGCATATCCCCAAAACGAAGTGGGTAATGATGAGTAGCTGAGTATGGATCTCACCATATCTAGCAACGTCTACTTTCTTCTCTCTACAACACCATTCTGTTGTAGTGTTCTAGGTGCAGTGAGTTGTCATAGAATACCATATTCTATCATATAGTCTTTGAATTCAGTATCAAGGTATTCCCTTTCTCGATCAGATCGAAGATTCTTCACCATCTTTCCTAATTGCTTTTAAGCTTCTGCTTGGAATTCTTTGAACTTTCTAAAAGTTTTAGATTTCCTTTGCATTAGGTATAACCATACCTTGAATAATCGTCAATAAATGTGACGAAATATTCGTAACCACCACGTACTTGTATATTCAATGGACCACAGATGTCTGAATGTATTAGCTCAAGTGGTTACTTGACCCTTTCGCCTTTTGCAGAGAAAGGCCTTTTAATTATTTTACCTTCAAGACAAGATTCACAAACCGGTAGAGAACTAACTTTTAGTTCTTTTAAAGGACCATCCTTTACTAGTCTGTTAATTTTGCAAGGTTAACGTGACCTAATCTAAGTTGCCATAGGTATGTTTCATAATTAGAAGAAATTTTTTGCTTCTTGGGTTTTGGTTGTTCAAGTTTGAACATTTCGGTATTGAACAGTGATTTTTCGTTGGGCCTTAAAGTGTAAAGCCTATTTTCTAGATGCGTAGAACAAATATTAAAACCATTTATAGAAATATTAACATAATTATTATTAAAAGAAACATTAAACATTTGTCCAAATAACCTATAAACAAAAATCAAATTTCTACGAAAACAAGGAAAGTAATAAACATTGTCCAAAATTAAAAACTTATTTCTAAAATAAAGTTTGACAACTCCCATTGCTTTTGCTGAAACAATCTCTCCCATTCCCACTCTCATCGTTTGTTCCCCGTCAGCAAGCTCCCTTGAAGAACTAAGCATCTGCAAAGAAGAACAAACATTGTTAGTTGCCCTTGAATCAATTATCCAAGGTGAAGTATCATCTTTAACTAAACAAGCTTCTAAAATGAGTAAATTTGATTTACCATTGTTCTTCTTTTCTTTGAGCTACTGAAGATACTTCTTGTAGTTTCTCTTATAGTGTCCAACTACGCCGTAGTGGAAACATTTTCCTTTAGGCTTCTTTTGGTTTAAGCTCTTTTTGTTGTTGTTGCTTTTGTTCTTCTTAGGTTGCCCTCCATTCTTAGACTTACCACTTCCTTTAGTCCTCTTCCTCTTCTTATGGTTTTGAGCAGAAGAGCAGGGTTGAGCCTCTACAACATTTGTCTTAGCTTCTTTAGTCTTTTCTTTCAAAATAGACGTAAAGGTTTGTAGCTCATTAAGCAACTCAGTTATATTATATTTTATCTTGTTCATGAAATAGTTGCTTTTGAACTGAAGGAACAGAGGGGAGAGGGTTTCCAAAATCATCCCCAGGATTAAAGACTTGAAGATGGGAATTACATGAAAAGAATATAGCTTGAGGATTTAAGGATGAAGAATCGATAATATGTCTCGATTATTCTCTTGTAATCTTAGTTTTCTATTCTCTAGGGTGGAGCTATAATATTACGGTTATTTATTATTTTGCTTGTAGCTTTGCTTAATTGCTTTGTTTGTCTGCATTATAATATGATTTGCCATGTATATTGATAACATGTCATATAGAATATGAAGTGCCACTCATATTAAAATTGTTCATGCATATTCTTAAAATAAAACCTTGATTTCAAAAGATTGAGTGAGAGAAGGTTTTCGAAGAGAGGACCTAAGGCCTCCATCATTGGTCCATAGGTAGAACATGGTGGTTCCGACCCCTAGGAAGGGATTTCTGTCATGTACCAGATTGGATATCTGAGAGGATAAGATATTTTAGCATGATTTATGGTTGCACACCCCTAGGTGGTGATTATAAATCATGGATAAAATATTGAAACGATGGTTATACAGTCACGTTAATTTATTATTAACCTCCTCTAGGAGCTATGTTAATAAAATTAATGGCCAAAGAAACGATTATTAATATATGCTGGATCATACGGGTCTTGGATGGCATATATTAATTAGGAGGGGATCCGTGTTCCTGATTGAATTTGGCATGACTCCCCTAGGAGCTTGTTGAATTCTGAGTTGGGAATTATCATTGTAAGGTTGTGATATTTTCAAGGTTTTGACACATAAACACATTTGTATGATTTTTACATGATTGTGTTATCTTACTAAATTATTATGATATGTTTGCTTATATTTGGTATATGATTCTTTATTGTAGATTAAAAATGTTTAAAAATGCTTTATCATTGATACTTGACAAAAACCTATTAATCGATGAAAACTATAGTGATTAGAAACGGAACCTGGATATCGTCCTGTCTTTCGAGAAATTGAAATATGTGCTGACAACCCCTTATACTCCCGAGCCTACGGGAGACTCAACTAATGAGCAATTCCAAGCGTATGATCGCTGGAAAGATGCTAATGATCAAGCCCGCTGCTTTGTTATGGCCAGCATGAAAAATGTGCTGCAGGCTTAATATCAGGATTATGAGATTCCAAAGCAGATCTTGGATAATCTTGAGGATATGTTTGGAGGCCAGGCCATAACAAAGCGGCAAGGAGCGCTTTGAAAACTTCTAAACTATAGACAAAGGCCGAGGACATCTGTAAAGGAGCATATGATGTTGGTCATGGGTTACCTCGTCGAGGCTCAAACCAATGGATTCAACATCGATGTTGAAACTCAGATGATTATGGTCTTTGAGACTCTGTCAAAGGAATTTATTCCGTTTAGAACTATATTTAATTTGAGCAATAGGCGGTATATGACCTTGACGGAATTGATGAAACAGTTACAGGAGTTCGAACTGCTAATCAGGGAGTCTCCTGCAGGTGGTGAGCCCAACATGTAGCTGCTTCTGGTTCCAATCTCAACTTTGGGAATGGAAAGAAGCAACGGGCCTAGAATGGGAAGTCTTCTATTCCTGCAAGCACCAAGAGCCAGATGAAGAAGAAGAAGAACCCAAAGAAGCTTAAGTACTTCTTCTGTGGAAAGGTCGGGCATATCAAGAAGCATTGCAAGGAATTCCTTTCCAAAGGAGGTAGGTGTGATCTTTTGTATTTAGAAACTTGTTTGGTTGAGGAATCAATTGATATTTGGTTCATAGATTATGATGCAACTAATCATGTGTGTGTTTCTCTGTAGGGGTTCATAGAAACGAGAAGTCTATTGCATGAGGACTTCACGCTTCGGATGGGCGATGGATCCTTGGTCTTAGCGGAAGTAGTGGGAGACGTTCATCTTTATTTTGATAATTATAGGAATTTATTTTTGCAAGATTGTTTTTATGTTCCTAAATTTAAAAGTAATTTAATTTCTGTAGCTTGTTTATTTAAAGACTCCTATTTGGTTTCTTTTAATTATAAAGTGGTGATTCGTAAAAACAAATCTTTTATCTGTTCTGGATGGATGCAAAATAATCTATATTTTATCAAACCTAAGATGGACTTATTGCTTATTGCTGAGATGAATGATAATAACTCTAAAACACTTAAAACGTCTCACTCTAATAAGACTTATCTTTGGCATTTGCGCCTTGGTCATATTAACCTGAATAGGATTCAAAGGTTGGTAAGAGATGAACCTTTAAGTTACTTAAAGGTGGAATCTAAACCTCAATGTGAATCTTGTTTGGAGGGTAAAATGACCAAAAGACCATTCGGGTCTAAGGGCAATAGGGCTGAAGGGGTTCTAGAACTTGTGCACAGTGATGTTTGCGGATCGATGAACATCTAGGCACGTGGAAGGTATGAGTACTTTATCACTTTTATTGACGATTACTCAAGATATGTGTTCGTGTACTTGATGCATCACAAAAGCGAAACTTTTGACAAGTTCAAGGAGTTTCAGGCTGAAGTGGAAAAGCAATTGGGTAGACCTGTAAAGGCACTTCAATCGGATCGAGATGGGGAATACCTTTCTGATGAGTTCTTGGGGCACTTATTAGAGAATGAGATTTTATCCCATTTGACTGCGCCAGGCACTCCGTAGCAGAATGGTATAGTGGAGAGAAGAAATAGGACTTTATTGGACATGGTTAGGTCCATGATGAGTTATTCATCATTGCCTTTATCCTTTTGGGAATGTGCACTACAAACCGCATGTTATCTTTTGAACAATGTGCCATCAAAATAGGTCCCTAAAACTCCTCAGAGTTATGGACGTGTAGGAAGACATCCTTAAACCATATTCGCATATGGGGATGTCCAGCTCATATCCTGTTTAAGGATCCGAGTAAGTTGGAAGCACGTTCAAAAGTTTGCATGTTTGTAGGATATCCAAAAGGGACTAAAGGGGGTTATTTCTATAACCCAAAGGAAAGTAAAGTTATTGTTTCAACTAATGCAACTTTACTTGAGGAGAGTTACATGGACGACTTTAAACCTCGAAGCAAAGTGGTGCTTGAAGAGTTAAGGAGTGATCCGATCACTTCAGAGGTTCTGAATGAAATTGTTCAGATCAGTGTAGAAAAACCAAACAAACGTGAACAACAACCTCAGGGGCTCCAGCATAGTGGGAGGATCGGGCATCAACCTGAGAGGTATATGTTCAATGGCGAGGTCTTTTTGGCTGAACCGGATGAACTTGACAAGGATCCTTATACTTACCTAGAAGCTATGAAGGATGTTGATTCAAAACTCTGGACAGAGGCTATGAACATTGAGATGAAGTCAATGGAGACTAATCAGGTCTGGGAGCTTGTGGATCTTCCCAAAGGGGTAAAACCCATTGGGTGTAAGTGGATCTACAAGAGAAAAAGAGGAGTGGATGGAAAGGTTGAAACCTTTAAGGCTAGACTAGTAGCTAAGGTTTATGTGGAAAAGGAAGGAATCGATTATTAGGAAACCTTTTCGCCTGTATCCATGCTTAAGTCCATCCAGATTCTCTTGTCCATAGCTACTACTCTCGACTACGAGATTTGACAAATGGATGTCAAGACGACTTTTTTGAATGGCTATCTCAATGAGTCCATTTATATGGAACAACCAGATTGGTTCAAGGTCATGGGTCAAGAGGGTAAGGTTTGTAGGCTGCTAAAGTCAATTTATGGACTTAAGCAGGCTTCGCTTCTCATTCTTGGAACATAAGATTTGATTAGGTAATCAAGACTTATATGGGTTCTCACAAAATGTGGATGAACCATGTGTTTACAAACACATTAAGGGTGGAAAGGTGGTTTTTCTACTCCTCTATGTAGATGACATACTGCTAATTGGCAATGACGTTGGGGCGTTGTCATCGGTCAAATTATGGTTGACCAAGCAGTTTGAAATGAAGGACTTGGGTGACGCTAATTTTGTTATTGGTATCCAGATCTTTCAGGATAGGAAGAAAAAAATGACAACTTTATCACAGGTCGGCTATATAGATAAAATTCTTAGGAGGTTTGTAATGTAGGATTCCAAGAAAGGTGGGCAACTATCTAGGTCTGGAATTACTCTTTCTAAGAAAGACTCTCCAAAGTCTTATGAAGAAAGAGAATACATGAAGAAGGTGCCTTATGCTTTGGTAGTGGGTAGTCTCATGTATGCCATGCTTTGCACACGATCGAATATTAGTTATGCAGTCAGCATTGCAAGTCGATTTCAGGTGGATCCAGAACCAAACCATTGGGTTGCGGTAAAGCATATTTCCAAGTACCTAAGAAGGACTCAAGGGTATATGCTTGTATATTTGGGTGAGGACTTGACTCCTCTAGGATATATTGACTCAGATTTCAATCCTTTCTAGATTCTAGGAAATCGACTTCAGGTTTTGTGTTTACTCTTGGCAGCAGGTGCCATCAGTTGGAGAAGTGCTAAGCAAGATTGCATTTCAGATTCAACAATGGAGGCCGAGTATGTGGTAGCTAGTGATGCTTTGAAAGAAGTAGTGTGGCTCCGCAAGTTCCTTGGGGATCTTGAGGTAGTTTCTGGTATGGATAAAGCGGTATCACTATACTGTGATAATAATGCGGCGGTAGCTAATGCTAAGGAACCAAGATTTCACAAGACGAGTAAACATATTGATCGAAAGTATCATGTGATAAATGTCTTCATTGAGGGCAGGCATGTCACGGTGTGCAAGATCACGTCAGAGAATAATTTAGCTGATCTATTTTCAAAGACACTTATTGGGAGAGTCTTCGAGAGGCATGTGGAAGCTATGGGGATGTGAGATTTGTCATATTACTCACTTAGTGCAAGTGGGAGATTGTTAGACATGTATGCCCTAAGGAGTAAAAATATAATAAGTTTTTGGAGACATTTTTATCAATAAAGAATTTATTCATTGTTTATTTACCAAATCTTGTCCTCTTTACGTTCATATTTGTTGAATGTATGTTAAGCAAACAATAGTCTGAGACTGTCGGTCTAAACCTTTATGTGGTAGACACGATTCTTAAGGTGACGGTCTAAAACATAAGATCCACAATCGAGGGAATAATGTTGGGCACTTTATTCATGCAAAGATTGTTCTGTTGTCTATATCCATTTTGGGAGATGGTTTGTCTTGACCATTGGAGGTGGACTCCGTGAATAGAAACATTGGCACGTTGTCATAGGTGACGATATGTTGGATCGGGACATAAAGTGAATTGATTTGGATTAATAATTCTGTCTCGGCAAATCGATTCACTTTAGACAATTATTTGTATTGTATCTTAATCTTGAGATGCATAGTGGGCCCATTGCCTTGACTTGTCTCTTTTGATATACCAAAGGGTGACACCCATATCTTAATAGTGGTATGCATGCCGGTACGTTGGAGGCATGACTCTTGATAGCGTAGACCTGTTATTCATAGAGATGGAATCCATAGCTCCTCTTTAGGAGTAATGATATCCTCTTATATGCGTTATCCTATAATTGAAAACTGGAGTGCTCACCATTAGGATACATAGGTGTAACCGAATGGTATATTGTCTTTGGATGGTAAGTTTTCTGATGGTGAGATAATGAAATATAAGATAAAAATAATCAGGAAGGTAAGACAGAACTTGTCCTTAAGCCGACTATGGATAATAGTATGGGGATATGATATACTATGATATGTCATAGGAGACTTAGCTATATGGTCTTCGTAATTCTATGTGGTTCGAGAGTGCATCTCCAAGCTTTTAGTGGAGTAGCATTAGAGTTGATAATTATGAAATGTGTATCTGGGATATTGGGTTTCATAATTATCGGGAGCTTGAATTATATAGGTCGATTTGGTCCCCTTTGCTAGCTCACAACATCCTATAACAATATGGCGTGCTTTTTCAATAATTGGTAACTTATGTCGGATTTATTAGATTGGTTGAAATTTAAAAGAATAAAATAATCCATGTCTATTTATCGGTTGAGTTAATTTTGTGATAAAAATTAATTCAAGATAAACTTGTTGAATTGTAAGGATCGGATAATTCTTGTTTGTTTATCGGTTGATTTAATTTTTGGATAAATTAGATCAAGATAAACTTGTAGAATTATTGAGAATTCATTTATTTTCCTAGATATTATCTAGATAAAGTTGTTTTAATTAGATAGCTTCTCTATTGTGTTATTTGAATTAAAACTGAGACTTTATCCTATAGAATCTCGGGTGAAAAATAAAAGATTCGTTGTGATTTTTTTTTGGCAGTTCGACATGCCGATCCTCAAGTTTGGCTTGCCGATGGGGCAAGTTCGGCCTATGCTCGAATAAAAAATCACGCGTTTTCACGCGAATTTCATCAGATATTGATCCGAATTTGATTCTGATTCGAATTTTTGAGACCTAATATGATAAGGAGTGACCCTAGACCCAACCTCTATAAATATGGGGTAAATCACAAAAGTTAATTTGATCAATTGAGGGATTAAGAGTGATACTATGCTAGTGAGAATCTAAAAACTCCCTGAAAGCTTTTGTTCACAAATCACGAACACTTACTTTGGGTTCTCTCGATTGGTTGGAAGGAGAGTCACCTGGCGAAAGAGCTGTACGTGTGAGCCCACACTCGCTCTAGTCGTGGATAGAGAATAGCAAAGAAGACCTGTTGGTTGAGGCTCTTCTGGAACGTTACTTCTCTTCAGTTTTACGAGTCTTCGGCAGACAAAGGCTAGTAAGATCTGTTTAATTTATGCATATAGCATGTCAAACTTGTGTTTTGAAAAATACTCTGATATAAAATTTTTAAAATTCCACTGCATACTCTTTTTCCAACAAAAACATGCATAAAAAAAATGATATTAACAAAATAAGATCATGTTAATTAAAACTATATGTTCTACAGCCCGCTCTGATGCCATTTGTTGGAATTAAAATATGAAATGTAGCGGAAGGAATAAATTGTTAATAAATAAAAATTTTCTAAAAACTTTGTTCATCGGTAATAGTTATATAATTTTAATTAATAATAGAAAGGTTTGGGAATTTTTACCAACCTTTTGAAGACTATCAGGGTATTTTAGCTTTTTTCTTTGACACCACGATCTTCCAATCTAGGCCTCCACACCAAAGGTAGGACAGGGTAGGCACCAAACTGCAAGAATGAATTTTCCTTATACTTTTCTGAATCTGCTATGTACTCAACACATGAGATAGCAGACTTTTTTTTTTCAGAGAAGAACTCTTAGTTTTTCCCACTAAGTATTCTGCAAAAGTTACGTAAATGAAAAAAATCTCTTGAGATAACTGTTATCTCTCTCCTTTTATATTTGAGCCATTAGTAATTAGTCAATTAATTTCAAATTTGAAATAACCACTATATCAGATATATGAGGAAATGATATATTTTGCATGATTTTAACCTTTTTCCTTTCCTTTTTCTATTTTATTATTATTATTTTTAAACGAGTTGAAAAAAATTTGTTTAACTATATATATATATATATATGGTTGCCTTTACTTTTTTGTAAAGTTCCTTTTTCTTTTTCTTTTTCTTTCTTTTTTTTTTAAACGAATCATAACTGATTTGTTGCATATATATATATATAATATATATATATATAAAGTAAAACAAATGTAAACGTTTGTTTATTATTTTATATATATATTAGTATATTATAAAATCTTATATATAAATAAGATTTGGTTCAAAACCATATATGCATATATCTAAATCTAAATTCAAAAATAAATCACATTTATTTAAGAATAGATTTTAAAATTAATCAATTAATTAATTAACTAATGCTCAGTTTAATGTGACAACATTTATCACATTACATTATGTGTCACAGAGAACATTTTTCTGTGTCACATTAATAATTCAAGTGTGAAATAACTAATTTAGAATTCTATAATTCCAAACTAAATATGTATAATTCATTCATGCATAAATCTAATATAGTGTTACAGGGGTGGTATTGGCGACCTATGGACCTATAACCCAAGCTTCAATAAATTTGACAATTAATTTAACTCTTTGATTAACGTGTCAAATTTATTAGTTTCAGTGTTATTCCACTAAAAACCTAAAACTGAACTCTTGAGATTATAGTAAAATTACTCAAAGAAAATTAGTGAGTAGTCCATTGATATAATCATTACATATAAGTCAGTCCTCCATAAATAGTTCATAAAAAGAGCTAAGTTCAATTTCTATTTACCTCTATTATTATATCTTTATCCTTGAGGTCCAATAATTCACTAATGAACAGTTAATTCATAATCTTATTATGAACGAGCGCTCTACTGTTCAAACCTCGAATTATCACTTAAGAGAACTATTTTTCTAACTTCCATAAGAAAGGAATGGATTTCTTATCTGTATAATATTATTCCCAGCCATTTATTACATTATGTTTTCAAGATGCTAAGTTATGATCGGTGCTAAATCAAATCTTACCAAGCAAATCAAAAAACATAGTGTCATAAACAGGAGTCTAATAAATACTCAAGATTAAGACTGTCAAATATATGATCATCATAGTGATAAATTTGAATACTCTATTTGTAATGGATGATTATTAAAGATTCATAATTTATCTGGTCTAGTCCTATATAATCTCATTATATAAAGTACCTCCAATCTAATGTCTCTACATTTATAGCCTGGATAATGACTATTTCATTCTAAATGAGATTGGACCGTACTTGTAATATTTAATTAAAGATCCCAAACTTTAATTAATTATTACGGACTATTTAGATTATTATCTATAAAATTTATCCTTAAGCATATAACACTTATATGCTAAATTTATAGTGACATAAATAATCATGAAATTTTCTCGATGTTTATAAATGTATTCATAACACATATAAGCAACCAAAATAATAATAAATGTCATTTTATTTATTTATTAATAATATGTATAATGTCACAGCTTTTAGGGCACCAAACCCAACAAATACCTCTTCAAAACCTATATTTATATAGGTATAGATTCTAATTTTAGTGTTGCTATATATTTATATATGTTAGGATTTGGCTCCTTGTCTAAAAACATTAAATTCTAATTAAATTTAGATTTAGTTTCAATTTACTTGGGGTGGGGTGTTGTTTGATTCATAAATTTAAAGCGCAATTTAATCTTCTTGCTACAATTCTGAGAAAAATTTATATTTACACTCAAACCTATGAACCAAATGAATAGTTAACTTATTTAAAAGTATTGTGAATTAGATTCTCTATTTTACTGAGAGTAAAATATACAAAATAAAAAATAAATAAAAATACACGTAAAATTTATAGTGATTCATCCTCAACAATTAAAACTACATCCACTTTAATCGTTGTAGAATAATTCATTATAATGATGAAGAATTTTATAAAAGAAAACTTGCAGACCCTTTCTCTTTAGATTTCTAAGTTTCACAAATAAGCCCTACAATGTCCTATTTATAAATTTGCAGAAAGAGAAAACAAAAAACCCAAAAAAGCACTTTCTCGTCCCAGCATAACACTGCAACGTTGCACCCTTTAGTTGGCACTTGTCGTGCGAAATCTACTTCACTACAGATTGCCTCAATGCACGGGCAGTCGCTTCCTTGATCTTGCTCCCCCAACATGTGCTCTTTGCGACATTGCACCCCAACATCTAAATTCTTGCACTGTAGTGCGAATTTTGTTTGTTGCTTAAGGTGTTAATTCATTAGGACATAAAATTAAGCTCCACATTTTTTAAAGTAAAGTTGATCGACAATAAACATAATGGTCGAGATTGTGGCATGTGTGGGGAACTACATGTTGATGGGGATTTCCCTATTTCATCTCTGTCTTTCTTTAGCGGTGACAAAAATAGTTTAGGGGGCCAACGATGGGACGGGGAAGCATTCTCCAACATCACCCATCAATTGTCATTCCTACTCATACTGTAAAAATATTTCATGGGTAAACTCTTAACACATAATTGAAAAACATTTTGAAAAAAGAGAAATTTCACCTAACTACATTACCAATTATTTCTTTTTTTTGAATGTAATTTACAAATTAGTTCTCTCGACAAGCATATAGTATGATTACATATATATACCTTTTGCATTCATATTTTTCCAGTATTTATACATTTGTTCTAAAGTATAAAGTCATCCTTGAAAATTGAAAAAAAAAATTCAATGTCATTTTTCATGCTCTTTGTGGACCAAAAAAAAAATTGAAAAAGATAAAGATAAATTTGTTGGATGAATATATCTAAAATTTTTTTGAGAAAATTTTTGAAAAATATTTCACACATTTAGAAAACAAAAAATTATTGTTCTTTTTAATATTTGTTTTAGTCTAGGATTCTTTTTTATGTTTTTTAAATATTTAAAATATTTTTCAAAATCTATTTAGGGGTGCTTTTTATCCTTAGCGACATTGCCGATGCATGTAAGGAGAGGAAAGAGAGAGGAGAAAGGAAAAATAGAAGAAAGAAAATGTCCTTTTCTAGGACACATAAAATTTCCTGGAGGGATATATAAAATGTTGCGGAGGAACACTAAAAATATTTTAGTGGACTAAGACATGCAAAATATGTTGGAAAAAGAGTGCGCAACGGAATTTTAAAACTTTTATATCAGAGTAATTTCCAAAACACAAGTTTGACATGCTATATACATAAATTAACCAGATCTTACTAACCTTCTGTGTGCCGAAGAACCTCCGCAATCCGTGTAGAGAAGTAAGATTTCAGAAGAGCCTCAACCAACTGGTCTTCTTTGCTATTCTCTATCCACGACCGGAGTGAGTGTGGGCTCACACGTACAGCTCTTCCACCAGTGACTCTCCTTCCAACCAATCAAGAGAACCCAAAGTAAGTGTTCGTGATTTGTGAACAAAAGCTCTTAGGGAGTTTGCAGATTCTCAATAGCAGAGTATCACTCATAATCTCTCAATTGATCTAAGTAACCTGTTAGAATCACTCTGTATTAATAGAGGTTGGCCCTAGGGTCAGTCCTTATTAGAATAGGTCTCAAAATTCAGATCAATATTTGATAAGATCAGCATGGAAACACGTGATCTTATCCTTCGCTGATCGACAGGCCAAACAGCTAGATCGGCATGCCGAACATGCCCATCGGCAGGCCGAACACGTGTATCGGCAGGCCGAACTGTCTAATAAAAAATCTCCGCAAATCTTTTATTTTCCACCCGAGATTTTAAAAGATAAAATCTCAGTTTTAATTCAAATAACCCAATAGAGAAGTTATCTGATCAAAAAAACTTTATCTAGATAATCTCTAAGAAAATAAATGAATTCCCAATAATTCTACAAGTTTATCTTGATCTAATTTATCCAAAATTAAGTCAACCGATAAACAGACAAGAATTATCCGATCCAATAATTTAACAAGTTTATCTTGAATTAATTTCATCACAAAATTAATTCAACTGATAAACAAACATCAATTATTTAATTCTTCCAAACTTTAACCAATCTGATAAATCCGACATGAGTCACCAATTATTGGAAAAGCACGCCGTGCCATTACAGGATGTTGTGAGCTAGCAAAGGGGACCAAAAGGACCTATATAGTTCAAGCTCCCGATAATTATGAAACCCAATATCCTAGATATAAATTTCATAATTATCAACTCCAACACTACTCCACTAAAAGCTTGGAGCTGCACTCTCGAACTACATAGAATTACGAAGCCCGTATAGCTAAGTCTCCATGACATATCATAGTGTATCATATCCCCATAAGATAATCCATAATAGGCTTAAGGATAAGTTCTGTCTTACCTTCCCGATTATTTTTATCTTACATTCCAATATCTCACCATCAGAAAACTTACTATCCAAAGATAGTATACCATTCGGCTACACCTATGTATCCAAATGGTTGAGCGCTCCAGTTTTTCAATTACAGGACAATGCATATAAGAGGATATCATTACTCCTAAAGAGGAGTTATGGATTCCATATCTATAAATAACAAGTCTACGCCATCAAGAGTCAAGCCTCCAATGTGCCGGCATGCATACCACTATTGAGATGTGGGTGTCACCCTTTGGTACATCAAAAGACATAAGTCAAGACAACGGGCCCACTATTCATCTCAGGATTAAGATACAATACAAATGATTATCTAAAGTGAATCGACTTGCCGAGACAGAATTATTAATCCAAATCAATTCACTTTATCTCCCGATCTAACACATCGTCATCTATGACAACATGCCAATGTTTCTATTCACAGAGTCCACCTCTGATGGTCAAGACTAACCATCTCCCAATTGGGATATAGACCAAATAACAATCTTTACATGAACAAAGCACCCAACTTTATTCCCTTGATTTCGGATCTTATGTTTTAGACCATCACCTTAAGAATCGTGCCTTCCGCATAATCTGTCCATCATATGCCCCATTCTTAAGGTTTAGACCGACAGTCTCAGACTATTGTTTGCGTAGCATACATTCAGCAAATATGAACATAAAGAGGACAATATTTGGTATATAAAATAATGAGTAAATTCTGTATTAATAAAAAATGTCTCCAAAATCTTATTACATTTTTTACTCCCTAGGGCATACATGTCTAACAATCTCCCACTTGCACTAAGTGAGTAAATATGACAAATCTCGCATCCCCATAGCTTCCACATGCCTCTCGAAGACTCTCCCAGTAAGTGTCTTCGTAAATGGATCAGCTAAATTGTCCTCTGACGCGATCTTGCACAACGTGACATACCCGCCCTCAACGAAGTCCTTTACCACATGATACTTTTGATCAATATGCTTACTCTTCTTGTGAAATCTTGGTTCCTTAGCATTAGCTACTGTCGCACTGTTATCACAGTACAGTGATACTGCCTTATCCATACCAGGAATAACCTCAAGATCCCCAAGGAACTTGAGGAGCCATGCTGCTTCTTTCGAAGCATCACTAGCTGCCACATACTCGGCCTCCATCGTTGAATCCGAAGTGCAATCTTACTTAGCACTTCTCCAACTAATGGCACCGTCGCCAAGAGTAAACACAAAACCCGAAGTTGATTTCCTAGAATCCAAACAGGATTGAAAATCTGCGTCAATGTATCCTAGAGGAGTTAAGTCCTCACCCAAATACACAAGCATATACCCTCGAGTCTTTCTCAGGTACTTGAAAATATGCTTTACTGTAACCCAATGGTTTGGTCCTGGATCCGCCCGAAATCGACTTACAATCCTGACTGCAGAGCTAATATCCGGTCGTGTGCAAAGCATGTTATACATGAGACTACCCACTGCCGAAGCATAAGGCACCTTCTTCATGTATTCTCTTTCTTCATAAGACTTTGGAGAGTCTTTCTTAGAAAGAGTAATTCCAGACCTAGATGGTTGCCCACCTTTCTTAGAATCCAGCATTGCAAACCTCCTGAGAATTTTATCTATGTACCCGGCCTAAGACAAAGCTATCATTTTGTTCTTTCTATCCCGAAAGATCTAGATACCGAGAACAAAATTAGCCTCACCCAAGTCCTTCATGTCAAACTGCTTGGTCAACCATAATTTGACCAATGACAATGCCCCAATGTCATTGCCAATTAGCAGAATGTCATCTGCATAGAGGAGTAGAAAAACCACCTTCCCATCCTTAATGTCTTTGTAAACACATGGTTCATCCACATTTTGTGAGAACCCATAAGTCTTTATCACATGATCAAATCTTATGTTCCAAGAACGAGAAGCCTGCTTAAGTCCATAAATTGACTTTAGCAGCTTATAAACCTTACCCTCTTGACCCGTGACCTTGAACCCCTCTGGCTGCCATATAAATGGATTCATCAAGATAGCTATTTAGAAAAGCCGTCATGACATCCATCTGCCAAATCTCATAGTCGAGAGAGGCAGCTATGGACAAGAGAATCTGGATGGACTTAAGCATGGCTACAGGCAAAAAGGTTTCCTCATAATCGATTCCTTCCTTTTGCGTATAACCCTTAGTTACCAGTCTAGCCTTAAAGGTTTCGACCTTTACATCCATTCCTCTTTTCCTCTTGTAGATCCACTTACACCCTATGGGTTTTACCCCTTCGGGAAGATCCACAAGCTCCTAGACATGATTAGACTCCATAGACTTCATGTCTATGTTCATGGCCTCGATCCAAAGTTTTGAATCAACATCCTTGATAGGTTCTACGTAAGTATAAGGATCCCTGTCATGTTCATCTGGTTCAGCCAAGAAGACCTCCCCATTGAACATATACCTCTCAGGTTGACGCCCGATCCTCCCACTACGCCGAAGCCCCTGAGGTTGTTGTTCAGGTTTGTTTGGTTTTTCTACACTGATCGGAACGGTTTCGTTCAGAACCTCCTGAGTGATCGGATCACTCCTTAACTCCTCAAGCACCACTTTGCTTTGAGGTTTAAAGTTGTCCACGTAACTCTCCTCAAGGAAAGGTGCATTAGTTGAAACCACGACTTTATTTTCCTTTGGGTTATAAAAATAACCCCCTTTAGTCCCTTTTGGATATCCTACAAACACACAAACTTTCGAACGTGCTTCTAACTTATTTGGATCCTTAAACAGGACATGAGCTAGATATCCCCATATGCGAATATGGTTTAAGGATGTCTTCCTACCCATCCACAACTCGTGAGGAGTTTTAGGGATCGATTGTGAAGGCACATTGTTCAAAAGATAACATGCGGTTTGTAGTGCATATCCCCAAAAGGATAAAGGCAATGATGAATAACTCATCATGGACCTGATCATGTCCAACAAAGTCCTATTCCTTCTCTACGCTACACCATTCTGCTGTGGAGTGCCCAGCGCAGTCAAATGGGATAGAATCCCACTTTCCAATAAGTGTTTCAAGAACTCATCAGAAAGGTATTCCCTACCTCGATCGGATCAAAGTGCCTTTATGGGTCTACCCAATTGCTTTTCCACTTCAGCCTGAAACTCCCTAAACTCTTCAAAAGTTTCACTTTTGGGGTGCATCAGGTACACATACTCATATCTTGAGTAATCGTCAATAAAAGTGACGAAGTACTTATACCCTCCTCGTGCCCGGATGTTCATCGGTCTGCAAATATCACTATGCACTAGTTCTAGAACCCCTTCGGCCCTATTGCCCTTAGACGTGAATGGTCTTTTGGTCATTTTACCCTCCAAACAAGATTTACATTGAGGTATAGATTCCACCTTTAAGTGACTTAAAGGTCCATCCCTTACCAACCTTTGAATCCTATTCGGGTTAATATGACCAAGGTGTAAATGCCAAAGATAAGTCTTATTAGAGTGAGAAGTTTTAAGTCTTTTAGAGTTATTATCTTTCATCTTAGCATTAAGCAATAAGTCCATCTTAGGTTTGATAAAATATAGATTATTTTGCATCCATCCAAAACAGATAAAAGATTTGTTTTTACGAATCACCACTTTTCATTAAAAGAAACCAAATAGGAGTCTTTAAATAAACAAGACACAAAAATTAAATTTCTTTTAAATTTAGGAACATAAAAACAATCTTGCAAAAATAAATTCCTATAATTATCAAAATAAAGATGGACGTCTCCCACTTCTTCCGCTAAGACCAAGGATCCATCGCCCATTCGAAGCGTGAAGTCTTCATGCAGCAGACTTCTCGTTTCTTTGAACCCCTGCAAAGAAACACAAACATGATTAGTTGCACTAGAATCTATGACCCAAATGTCACTAGATTCCTCAACCAAACAAGTTTCTAAATATAGAAGATCACACCTACCTCCTTCGGAAAGGAAGTCCTTGCAATGCTTCTTGATATGCCCGACCTTCCCGTAGAAGAAGCACTTAAGCTTCTTTAGGTTCTTCTTCTTCTTCTTCTTGCTCTTGGTAGTAGCAGGAATAGAAGATTTCCCGTTCTTGGCTCATTGCTTCTTTCCATTCCCAATGTTAGGATTGGAACCAGAAGCAGCTACCATGTTGGCCTCACCACCCGCAAGAGACTCCCTGATCAGCAGTTCAAACTCCTGTAATTGTTTCATTAGTTCTGTCAAGGTCATATCCCATCTATTGCTCAAATTAAAAGTAGCTCTAAACGGAATAAATTCATTAGACAGAGTCTCAAAGACCATAGTCATCTGAGTTTCAACATCGATGTCGGCTCCATTGGTTTGAGCCTCAGCGAGGTAACCCATGACCAACATCATATGCTCCTTTACAGATGTCCCTAGCCACTGTCTAAAGTTTAAGAGTTTTTGAAGTGCCCCTTGCCGCTTTGTTATGGCCTGGGCTCCAAACATATCCTTAAGATTATCCAAGATCTACTTTGCAGTCTCATAATCCTGATGTTAAGCCTACGGCATATTATTCATGCTAGCCATAACATAGCAGCGGGCCTAATCATTAGCATTTTTCCAGCAATCGTACGCTTGTAATTGCTCATTATATGAGTCTCCCGTAGGCTCGGGAGGACAAGGGGTTGTCAGTACATATTTCAGTTTCTCAAAGAACAGGACGATATCCAAGTTCTGCTTCCAATCGTTATAGTTCTCTCTAGTTAACAGGTTTTTGTTAAGTATCGATGATAAAGCGTTTCTAGACATTTTTTAATCTACAATAAAGAATCATATACCAAATATAAGCAAACATATCATAATAATTTAGTAAGATAACACAATCATTAAAATCATACAAATGTGTTTATGTGTCAAAACCTTGAAAATATCACAACCTTACAACGATAATTCTCAACTTAGAATTCAACAAGCTCCTAGGGGAGTCATACCAAATTCAATCAGGAACACGGATCCCCTCCTAATTAATATATGCTATCCAGGACCCGTATGATCCAACATATATTAATAATTGTTTCTTTGGCCATTAATTTTATTAACAGAGCTCCTAGGGGAGGTTAATAATAAAATTAACGTGAGTGTATAATCACCGTTTTAATATTTTATCTATGATTTATAATCACCACCTAGGGGTGTGCAACCATAAATCATACTAAAATACCTTATCATTTTAGAGATCTAATCTGGTACATGATAGAAATCCCTTCCTAGGGGTCGGGACCACCATAAGCCGCCTATGGACCAACAATGGAGGCCTTAGGTCCCCTCTTCGAAAACCTTCTCCCACTCAATCTTTTGAAATCAAGGTTTTATTTTAAAATTATGCATGAACAATTTTAATATGAGCGGCCTACCGATCAGGAGGATCGGCCTACCGGCCCATGAGACTTTGCCCTACCAAACTGGAAGTTCGGCCTGCCGATAGAGTCGCCTGATTTCTACCCCACTGAAGGCCTGCCGAACCACACGTCCGGCCTGCCGATCTGTGACCTTCGGCCTGCCGAACTGTGAGGTCCGGCATGCCGACCGAGCAAAAATCTCTCGTTCCATAAAATACAATTTTTAATGCAATTCATCAATTTTATTTTCAACAATTCAAAAAAAATAAAATTAGAGACTCAGGAAATAGCTGGAAGCACCATTATCATTCTTCTAGATCTGTCTTCTCCGAATAATTTTTTTAATTACAAAATTCTTACAAATTTAAAATTTAACAATAATTCCTAGACGGAGATGATAGTCTGCCATCTAATTACATGAAAAAACCTATATACACATTCTAACCTTTAAGGAACCATAATCGATATAAATTTATTAATTAATAAATAATTAAATAACGATTTAATCAACCACAATTAATTAATAAATATTTACCACATAATCCATGACAACATATACAATATATAGAAACCTAGAGTGCCAAATCTCTGTAAAATTAAATTCAAACACAGGACAGATTAAGATCACAAAATTTACACATATAACATGATCACAAACTCGTAAATTTATGTAAAAACCAAGGCTTTGATACCAATTGTTGGAAAAAAAGTACGCAACAGAATTTTAAAACTTTTATATTAGAGTAATTTCTAAAACATAAGTTTCACATGCTATATGCATAAATTAACCAGACCTTACTAACCTTTTGTGTGCCGAAGAACCTCCGCAATCCGTGTAGAGAAGTAACGTTCCAGAAGAGCCTCAACCAACTAGTCTTCTTTGCTAATTCTTTATCCATGACCGGAGTGAGTATGGGCTAACACATACAGCTCTTCCACCGGTGACTCTCCTTCCAACCAATCGAGAGAACCCAAAGCAAGTGGTATTTTGCTAACTATCTCTATTTATATGTGTTAGACCTAAATTCAAATTTGTCGAGGCAATTGTTGAAGGGATAATTAGAAATAAATTTGTGTGAATAGATCTTTTCTCTTTTATCTAATAGAAATAAATTCCTATCATGCACATTTTGTTTGAGCAAATAGACAATCCTCACATTTATTGTCCAAGTTGAGAATGATTTAGAAAGTATAGGCTTAATCACTAGGTCAACATCACTTCCCTATTGTTTATGAAACATATAGCTTAAAATAGTTAATTCTTGTTCTTCCATTTTGCTAACTATCTCTATTTATATGTGCTATACCTAAATCCAAATTTGTTGAGGCAATTGTTGAAGGGATAATTAGAAAACTAAAATCAAAATCATCATGTGAAAGTGTCAAAGACCTGGTTGGAATTGACTTCTATTGAGGTTGTGCTCGGTGCCCCTTTCCTGAAGAGCTGACCTCGATTGTTTGATCACCCTGCTTGGATAAAGCCATTTTTGAGGTCCACACAACTCCCCGTTGATCGGCACCTTTTCTCAAGGTGATCCTCAGAGCCTTCTGTGGCTGCCACCTAAGATGTTGCCTTCTTGAGACAAACACGTTCTTAGGATAGACAAATATAACCTGAAACTAGGCTACAACTCATTTCCAAGACCGCCACATGGCCTCATTATAGCCTTTAGATAAAAGGTTGGTCACTTTTTGGGATTGTGACATTTGTCAAATCCCTAACACGACCACGTAGAGCATCCAGGTCAAGGGTCAAACTCGTTTTACACACAATCGAAGTGGTAGCCTATAAATGAGAAACATTTACTCCACCACAAAGATAAGTAGACTTTCTCACACCTAACCCTACTCTCACTTTCGGCTGAATAGGTACCTGACTTGTGCATCAGAGAGCCCTTAGCTGGCACCACACTGGTGTCCCCTTGACCTTTGAAGCATCCCTTCTTCTTGTTGTAGGTTCCCTTTGGGAAGCAGAGACAAGCAGAACATGTAGTTCGACCATTGTGCTTAGCCATACGTGGTGTTGATCAATAGCTAGGTATCAATATTTTGGCACTAAAAGGAGGGCCCCATGCCTTTACCACATTTCCAATTGACATGGCCACAAGAGGACATACTACAACCTTGATAGACCTCATGGTAGACCTACGTGGTGCTGTCCCAAACAGGTGGAAAAGGCTATACAGGTAGAACAGCTCTAGTTGGTTGAGGATCCAATCCGAGAGCTGACTGTAGCTATGCATCTCCTTACAGAGCAAATGGCTCAATAGTAGGCATAACAATACCCTCACCCGATGCTCGTTCTGCTAGCTCAAGAAGAACGAGTAGGTGGTCGAGCAGGGCCAAGGGATGGGTCCTATAAGGAAGGAAACTTTAAGCATGTTAGAGCTCCAGCCTCGAAGAGTGCCTGTCAAAGCAACTGCATGATCCATGATGGTCAGCTAAGGGATCGAGATGGCCGCAACCACACCCCGCAAGTCTCACAGGCTCAGTCTTCTACAGGCTAAGGAGCTGAGCAACATGCTTTGCTAAGGACCAACCAGAAGCTTGAGGCAATGCTAGGACAGATTGCAGGGCCCTACAAAGTGGAGCTACTCAAAGACATCAATAGCCGGCAACAACAACACCTACAATGGCAGATTGATTGGATTAGGAACAACCATTACGGGGTCGACAAAGGTGGCAATGCTTGATCTGCCTTTCACTAATGCAATCATGAGGGCTCCTATGCCAAATAAGGTTAAGGTGCCACAAATTAAATCATATGACGGGGCAACAGATGCAGATGAGTATCAAGAACTTTATAGGGACCACATGATGTTGTAAAACACAAGTGACATGGCAATATACAAGGCATTGTTGTTGACTTTGAGCAAATCTGCTAGGCAATGGTTTAAGTGTATTGAGCTGGGCACTATGAGCTCCTTGCAGTAGCTTTTAGATGCATTTTGGATAGCTTTTGCCTCATCTTGGTCGAGAAAAAAGGAGGCCACTCATATTTATGCTGCGAAGACATATAAGGATGAGACCCTCAAGCACGCATTTTCTAAAGGGTAATGAGACAAGGGCTTGCTTTGGTCGCTCGCCCTTGAATAGCCGAGCACCATCATCCAAATGCTTGCGTATGCCAAAAACATGCAGATGCTATGGATTACATAAAGAACCATCGAGAAGAAGAAGGGAACAGCAAGAAAGGAAAGAAGAATAGGGACCCAACTAGGGTGAAACCGACCAAAGCAAGAATCCAAAAACTGACAAGTCAAGGCTTCTACCTAGGAAATTCCAAAGCTACACACTTTTGGTGGCCATTATTGATGAGATGTTGAACCAGGCAAGCAATCATAATATGCTCGTGGACCCTCTTCCACTGAAAGGTAACCAAGCAAAGTGAGACCAGAACAAATATTGTAACTTCCATAAGGTCATCGGGTACAATACATAGGATTGTATTTAGCTAAAAGATCAAATTGAGAAACTCATCAGAGATAGTCACCATAGGGAGTTCACTAAACGAGTTCTCACCCTTAGCAACAACGCAAAGAGAAATGAATAGCTGGCTAGGAAAGCCAGCCGAGAACATAAAATGCTAAAGGTATGAATGCCCTAGACACACTAAACATTGTGCATATGATCTTTGGTGGGCCAATTACTAGGGATATTGTTAGTGGTCGGTAGGCCTATGCCTGAGAAGCCCACTTAGTTAAAAGGGCCTGATAAACATTTCCGAGCATATCAACAAGATTATTGATAAGAAGATATAGCTATCACCTTTACCGAGGAGGAGGCATATAGGTTTATCAACTGCCTAACGACACCCTAGATCCTCCTTGGCCACCCTGATCTGATTATACCTTGGATATGCATCCATGAAGCTCAGCAATTTGTGGCTAGTGGTTGCGTCTACTAATTGGTCAATCCGAGGTAGGAGAAGTAGTCCTTTAGGTGGGCTTTGTTTATGTCCATAAAGTTAATACAAATTTACCATTTCCCATTGGCCTTTTTGACTAGGACTATATTTGCCAACCACTTAAGATAGGTGACCTCTCGAATGAATCTGGCTTTCAATAGCTTCTGAACCTCCTCATTAATGACAGCACACTTTTCCAAGTTAAAGGCTTTTCACTTCTAGATAATGGGCTTATGCTTGGGATTGACATTTAAAAGATGGCTGATGATGCTCAAGTCAATCCCATGCATGTCCACATGGGACTAGGCAAACTATCCAGATATTTTATTATGAACTTCTCTAGGTTTACGATGAACTTAGGCTTTAGCTGAGACACAAGCATGACTTTTTAGTCAAGATATTTGGGGAATGGTATGGGACAAAATCCTCCATAGACTCATACTTCTTTCTCGAGGAGCCATGGGTCTAGGTCAGACAGCATTTTTCTTCCCTCCTCGATAGGGAATTCAATCTCGTCCACTTTGTATCTTGTCCACTTTGTAAATGGCTGAGATGTTCATCTACCAGGCTGCTGCCTCCTTCATGGCCTTAACACAACAGTCTTTGGAGTCCTTTTTCTTTGACCTTATCACTTCGACTCTATTCTCTATGAGGAACTTCTTGGCCAAATGGTAAGTGGACATCACAACTTTTAGGCTATTTAGGGTTGGCCTCCTAATGTTGATATTGTGTTGGGATGGCTTGTTGACCATAAGGAATTCCACCAGCTGTGTGACCTGAGCGCGATCCTTGCCAAACATGATGGGCAAACAGATCTTACTCACAGCTAGGACACATTCCCTCAAGAAGCCATATAGGCGGTTCATACTGAGACCAGCACTACGTTGCTAATCTTCAATTTATCAAAGGCTTGCTTAAACAAAATGTCTATCGAGTTACCATTATCATCAATACCCGCCAAACTATATTGTTGTATTCACAACTGATAGGGGCTATTTTGCATTGTTGTTATGCCATTCGAGTTAAAGAAAGTTGGGGCCATATATCCGTGGCTAGTGAACTAGATGTTTGATTGGTAGATTAGGAAAACCATGGAAGTATACGTAGTTGACATGCTACTGAAGTCAATTCAAGCAACTGATCATATTGCCGATCTCCAAGATAGATTCAACATCCTCTGCGAGTACAAGATGAAGCTCAACCTGACCAAGTGCACATTTGAAGTGGAATCAGGAAAGTTCCTCTAGTTCATGATCAATCACCCCAGCATCAAGGTCAACCTAGCTAAGGCCCAAGCAGTTATGAACATGCATTCACCTTGCACCATCAAGGAAGTCCAAAAGCTTACCAAAATGATTGAAGCCCTATCATGATTAGTTTCCCGCTTTACCGAAAAGTACAAAACTTTTTTCCAAGCACTAGAGTAGAGGTTTGAGTGGAGCACAAAGTGTGAGAAAGCATTCCAAAGACTCAAAAGTTACCTAGCCACACCTCCGCTCCTATCTAAACCTTTGTCGAGAGAAATACTTCATGCCTATTTGGCGGTATCTGAGAAGGTAGTCAACTCGGTCCTAATTCGAGAAGAAGAAGGAATTCAGAAGCCAGTAAGCAGCCGATGAGAGATACCTGTCATTGGAAAGGCTGGTCCTAGCCCTTGTTACTTCCACTCAAAAGCTTCGGCCATACTTTCAAGGGCGCACCATCTGAATCTAGACCAAGTACGCCTTGTGCCAAGTCCTCTAAAATCTAGAAATTTATGGTTAGATGAGCTCAGGGAATTTGAGATCCAATTTGTGCCTCGTACAACCATTAAAGCACAAGCTCTAGCTGATTTTATAGGCGAATTATGGGGGCTAAGCTTGCCACCCCTGTAGCTGAAAAGGCACCTGTAGAGGGCCCTGATCCGGCCTAATAGTAGTATGAGCGGACCCAAACCTGAGTGGAAACTATTTATAAATGGCTCATCTAGTATGAACGGGTCGAGATTTGTTCTCATCCTCTTTTGTCTAGATGGTTACAAGACCAGCTATGTACTACGATTTGATTTCAAGGCCTTAACAATTAAGTCATATATGAAGCATCGATAGCCAGTCTTAAAATTGCATAAGATCTCAGAGTGGACCGCATCTACTTTTATAATGATTCCATGCTCATGGTCTAGCAAGTAATTGGTGGCTTCTAATCCTAAAATGAGTAATTTACAGCGTACCAAAATAAAGTCAAAGCTTTGCTCAGGCAATCCAAGAGCTTTTTAGTTACACAAGTTCATAGAGGAGAAAAAATAGAAGTTAACATACTTGGTCGGCTAGCTTTAGGCCCAGAAGATAGCAACTTGATGTCAGTACCAATATAGAGGTTAGCCGAGCCGAGCAATAAAAGAAGAGAACTTATGAGTGAAGCTATTGAACAAATCGAAACCTGGATGGACCCAATCATCTGACACCTGATCACAACTGAACTACTCAGGGATTGAGAAGAAGCCTAGTGCATTCGCAACAGCTCGACTTGGTATTCGATGATTGAGGAAAAACTTTACCGACACAACTACACTACACCCTACAAGAGATGTGACAGCCTATTAAAAGCTCAGTATCTTATGGAAGAAATCCACAGTGGACTGTGTGTTAATCATATAGGTAGGCATTCTTTGTCCCTTAAATGCCTTTATCAAGGTTATTATTAGCTGACCATGGATTAGTATTGTAGAGAATATACCTGCAAGTGCTTCAAGTGCCAACAATTTACTCAGGCGATTGGACATCACCCCAAGCCGTTCAACCCGATTGTGTATACCTAGCCTTTTGCCAAATAAGCCATCGATCCTATAGAACCTCTCCCTGTGGACTGATCACACTCAAGTATTTCATTGTGGACATTGATTACCTTAAAAATGGGTAGAGGTCGAGCCCCGCATCGACATTACTGAGGCTAAGTGCACTAACTTCATCTGGAAGAGCATAATTTGCTGATACGATATCCCGTACACAATATCCCTTGACAACGCCAAGCAGTACGAAGCAGAAAGTCTCCTAAGGATGTGTGAATAGCTTGGCATCAAGAAGGTTTTTTCTTTGTTGGGATACTCTTAGCGCAATGGGCAGCTTGAGATTGTCAATAAAACTATCAAGGATAACCTGAAGAAAAAGCTATTAGGCCTCAAAGGCGCTTAAATCGATGAGCTTCTAAAGGTACTCTAGGCATATCATATGACTATTTGGACAGCTACGAAAGAGACTCTTTTCTCCCTAGTTTATGGAGCTAGAGTAGTATTCTTGGCTGTAGTTGGCCTACTGAGCTACAAAGTGGAACACTATGATGAGCAACAAGATGCCGAGCTCATGATGGCCAAACATGATTTAGTGGAAGAAAAACAAGACACTGTATGCATCCTAATAGCTACTCAGATTATTGCTCGTACTATAATAAGCAGGTGCAAACAAGAAGCTTCAAAGTTGGGGGCTTTTGTCTTAAAGAAAGTAATTGTCCAACAAGCCCGAGCTTGGATCTTTTGGGCCTAAATGGGATGGACCATTTAGAGTAGTTGGATTGTCCGACGAAGCACGTACAAGATTGTTGGTATTGAAAGTAGCGTGCTCACCCCCCATGGAACTCCAAGCACTTGAAGAGAGTCTATTGCTAACCTAGGAGCTAGACCCTTTTTTGACCTTTGGCCTAAATAGATATTCTTTTTTGTAAAGACTCTATAAAGATCTGCTGAAAAGGGGGGTAAATGAATGTACACCAAATATACATCAATGAATCAATACACATTCAAGAACTCTCTCTAAATAACGGAACAAAATAGACTGAGACGACAACATAGCTTGAGCTTGGGCCACTTTAACTCCCAACTTAAGGGAGGCCACTTTAACTCCTAACTTGGGTGGGGCCACTTTAACTCTCAACTAGGAGGGCCATTTTAACTCTTTACTGGGGGGTTGGTCAACATAAAATCTGAACATAGGTGAACTTGAAATACTAGTTTACTAGTCCAATGAGACCGTAGACTACTTGACTTGGGTACACCAAGTCCTAGCTAACTTGGAGACAAAACTCCCAACCATGACTAAACTTGTGGAATTCCTAAAGGACTCAACAAGTCTAGGGAGCATAGGGGTATTGGTATCATGATACTATGCCCTAAATCCAAGCAGAATGTGTAAAAAAAAACATTGGTATCATGACACCATGCCCAAAATCAAAGTAGAATATGCTTAAAGAATACATAAAAAAAAACAACATAAATTCAAACAGCTTAATACTTGGGAAAAGTTTAATGTTATATGAATAAATGTCTAGGAAAGGTACAATAACTAGGCACCTTCCATATTGAGACATAAGCAAACAAAAAGAAGAAGAAGGGAAATGAGAATTAGAACCCTAAGCATCAGGCCAAGTGTTGTCTCTGGCATCTTGAGGTCCAAGTCAACAATAGCCTACACCGCATGCTGCTCCTGCCCACCACCGTCCGGCTTGGTTAGCACTGAGGTCTTCTCCTTATTCTCGTCTTCCTCCTCGCCTTCACTCTTTCTTTTTAGGGTCGACGATGAGCGACCAATCAAGCGTGACCTCTTTAGGATGTTTCGACAAGATATACAATTGTAGGTCCTTCATCCCAAGAAAATAGTTAATTAATTTAGAATCATAGAATTTTAAATTGAATATCACCCAAAATAAAATAATTATGAATTAATTAATATTTATTAAATAATTAAATTGTTTATTAAATAAAATAAAATAATTAATTATTAAAATCACACAATGGGTGGGTCCCACTATGTGTGTGGCACACATAGTAGGAAGGTCCCACTGTGTGTGGTGCCTAAACATGAAGAAGAAAGTCCTCTTGTGCACATCAAAGCTTGTTTACAAAGTTTCCATATTTCGTATTTCTAATTTTGAATAAATGTGATTTAATTCAAATATGAAAAGTTTAATGTGGAGACAAATAAGATTGGGTAACAAGTAGGTTTTCTTTTCCTTCTTCACTAACTTGGCACTACACACAAGTATGGTATTTGTGTGTATGTGATGCCTATCACACATGAGAATACAAAACTTGAATATTTTATTTTAATTAAATAATTGATATTAAATTAAAATAAAGAGACTTGCTAAAATTAATTAGCTCTATTGTTCTATATAAATAAAGGCCTCCTCTATTTATTTAGGGACACATTTGTGAGTCTTGGAGAGACTGAGAGTGCTCTGCAGAAAAACAGTCATAGGCGTATACAAGAGAGAAAGAAAAAGAAGAAAAGTTCTTCTAATTCTTGAGTGATCATTAGAAACTATAATCCTTCTATGCGCACACGTGCGTCCATCCATCTGGTGCCAAGGACTAGGCAAGGAAGATGTTGGTTTCATAAATAGAAAATTTCTATGCAACCCTCATCGCAGTTCATCTTCATCTCTCTACCGGTAAGCAAAGTATTTAAATATTTATTTATACGCAATATTAATATAATCTATATCATTTTATAAAAAGTTTTTTGGAGAAAATTTTTGTTACATATGATCCATACCTTCACCACGTTTCTACTATATTTTGTAAAAATGTTTTCCAAAACCTACAATTGGTACCAAAGATGGCTATAGAATATATTAATTTTATTCAATGATTACGAGATAATCGTTATAAATAAATACATATGTTATATATCATTGTATGTATGTGATGGCCAAGCACTTTGCATTAATATGTATGTCTTATTTATTTATTCATGTGATGAATGGTGAATGTATAAATGGTGGATTTGGTCGTTAATTATAAGGTTCCAAGGATCACTTTGATTATTGTTATTTTAATTTCATTAGAATTGATGTTCGTCCAAAATTTAAGGGTTAGGATTTTTGTAATTTATTTTTTTCTACAAGTTATACTATTGTAATATTGAAGATAGATGTATTCTTGAAGAACCTAATGTTCCACAAAGACATGAAGAATCAGAACCAACAACTATGAGAAAGTCGGAGGTTGATGGTTTAAGAAACCGTTGAGAAAATATGAAAAGCAGAGCAAAAAGCTGGAGCGCCTTCTGTACTGTAGGGGTGTGTAGCCATGCCACTTCTTAGCACGCGGCCCCATTCGAAGACAGCAAGCACTCACGGCCATGCCAATTCGTGGCTCGCAGCCATGGGGAAGGACAGAAAGGACTTGCGACTACACCAATTGATGAGACTATGAAAATGCACATTTCTTAAGGCAAAATATCATTATTTTGTATTAACATTTCTCATTAAGTCCCTTAATTATAGCATTTGTGTGTTAATTAGTATTTTAGTGTGTTTATATGAAAATATGTTTAAAAATATGTTTTTAGTGTTTTTTATGTTTAATAACATTTTTAGTAATTTTTATAATCATCTTTGCGTGCTTTATAATTAGTTAGTTTATAAATAATTAAAAATGTAAAAATAATATTGTGTGATGTTGTTTTAAGTTTTAAAATATCTGTAAATAAGTTTTGAGTATGTAAATATGTTCTATTATATTTCTAGTAATTTTTAAACATATTCCCAAGTCTTAAATAGTATATCTTTTAAGGTTTGTTAATTTAAGAAATTTTTATCTATTCTTAATAATTTTCATATGTTTTCTTGTAGAATAAATATTTTCAAACTATTGAAAAAATTTTGTTTTCAGAATAATTAATTTGAGTTTGTTTATTTTATTTTAGATTTGAAATCTATAAGAAAAATGGAGAAAAAGGTGCAAAAATAGGCAAAAAGGGTCCTCAAATGCATAAAAAATAAAAAAATAAAAATAAAATAAAGAAGTGACACGTGGCCATTTTTCAACCGTTGGATCGAAACCACCCAATGTTGGAAAAAATATACGCAGCAGAATTTTAAAAATTTTATGTCAACAGTATTTTTCAAAACACAAGTTTGACATATTATATACATAAATTAACCAGATCTTACTAACCTTTGAATGCCGAAGAACTCCCGCAATCTGTGAAGAGAAGTAACGTTTCAGAAGAGCCTCAACCAACTGGTCTTCTTTGCTATTCTCTATCCACGATCGGAGTGATTGTGGGCTCACACGTACAGCTCTTCCTCTAGGTGACTCTCTTTCCAACCAATTGAGAGAACCCAATGCTAGTGTTCGTGATTTGTGAACAAGAGCTCTAAGGGAGTTTTCAGATTCTCAACATTAGAGTATCACTCTTAATCTCTCAATTGATCTAAATAACTAATGAGACTCACTCCCTATTTATAGAGGTTGGGTCTAGGGTCAGTCCTTATCAAATAAAGTCTCAAAAATTCAAATCAGAATCAAATTCGGATCAATATCTGATGAAATCTGCGTGAAAACACGCATAGACAGGACGATCCACCCATTCGGCAGGCCAAACTTGAGGATCAGCATGTCAAACTGCCGAAAAAAAATCTCAGCAAATCTTTTATTTTCCACTCGAGATTCTATAGGATAAAGTCTCAATTTTAATTCAAATAACCCAATAGAAAAGTTATCTAATTAAAACAACTTTATCTAGATAATCTCTAGGAAAATAAATGAATTCCTAATAATTCTATAAGTTTATCTTGATTTAATTCATTCAAAATTAAATCAACTAATAAACAGACAAGAATTATCCTATCCCAATAATTCAACAAGTTTATCTTGAATTAATTTTGTCACAAAATTAATTCAACCAATAAACAGACATGAATTATTTGATTCTTTTGAATTTCAACCAATCTAATAAATCTAACATAAGCACCAATTATTGGAAAAGCACGTCGTATAGTTACAGGATTTTGTGAGCTAGCAAAGCGGACAAAATGGACCTATATAGTTCAAGCTCTCGAGAATTATGAAACCCAATATCCCAGATATACATTTCATAATTATCAACTCCAACATTACTCCACTAAAAGCTTGGAGCTGTACTCTCGAACTACATAGAATTACGAAGCCCGTATAGCTAAGTCTCCATGACATATCATAGTATATCGTATCCCCATAGGATTATCCATAAACGGCTTCAGGACAAGTTCTGTCTTACCTTCCTGATTATTTTTATCTTACGTTCCATTATCTCACCATCAAAAAACGTACCATCCAAAAATAGTATACCATTTAGTTACACCTATTTATCCAAATGGTTGAGCGCTCTAGTTTTTCAATTATAGGATAATACATATAAAAGGATATCATTACTCCTAAAGAGGAGCTATGGATTCCATATCTATGAATAAGAGGTCTACGCTATCAAGAGTCATGCCTCCAACATACCGGCATGCATACCACTATTAAAAATGTGGGTTTCACCCTTTAGTACATCAAAAGACACAAGTCAAGATAACAGGCCCACTATTCATCTCAAGATTAAGATACAATACAAATCATTGTCTAAAGTGAATCAATTTTCCAAGACAAAATTATTAATCTAAATCAATTTACTTTATGTCCCGATCCAACACATCGTCACCTATGACAATATGCCAATGTTTCTATTTACGGAGTCTACCTTCAATGGCCAAGACAAACCATCTCCCAAATAGGGATATAGACAACATAACAATCTTTACATGAATAAAGCGCCCAACTTTATTCCCTCGATTGCGGATCTTATGTTTTAGGCCGTCACCTTAAGAATCGTGTCTTCCACATAATCTTTCCATCATATGCCCAATTCTTAAAGGGTAGACTGACAGTCTCAGACTATTGTTTGCTTAACATACATTCAACAAATATAAACATAAAGAGGACAAGATTTGGTATATTAACAATAAATGAATTCTTTATTGATAAAAATGTCTCCAAAAACATATTACATTTTTACTCCTTAGGTCATAAATGTCTAGCAATCTCCCACTTGCAGTAAGTGAGTAAATATGACAAGTCTCGCTTCTCCATAGCTTCCACATGCCTCTCGAAGACTCTCCCAGTAAGTGTCTTTGTAAATGGATCAGCTAAATTGTCCTCTAACGTAATTTTGCACACTATGACTTGCCTACCCTCGACAAAGTCCTTTATCAGATGACACTTTCAATCAATATGCTTACTTTTCTTATGAAATCTTGGTTCCTTAGCATTAGCTACCGCTGCACTGTTATCATAGTATAGTGATACCTCTTTATCCATACCAAGAACTACCTCAAGATCCCCAAGGAACTTGCAAAGCCACATTGCTTCTTTCGAAGCATCACTAGCTGCCACATACTCGGCCTCCATCGTTGAACCCAAAGTGCAATCTTGCTTCACACTTCTCCAACTGATGGCACCGCCACCTAGAGTAAACACAAAACCTGAAGTCGATTTCCTAGAATCCATATAGGATTGACAATCCGAGTTAGTATATCCTAGAAGAGTAAAGTCCTCACCCAAATACACAAGCATATACCCTCAAGTCCTTCTCAGGTACTTGAAAATAAGCTTAACCGCAACTCAGTGGTTAGGCCCTAGATTCGCCTGAAATCGACTAACAATCCTGACCGATTAATAAATATTTGATCATATGCAAAGCATGGCATGCATGAGACTACCCACTGCTGAAGCATAAGGCACATTCTTCATGTATTCTCTTTCTGATGGAGACTTAGGGAGTTCAAATGCATGGAAGGTGGTTGACCTAGTACAAGTTCCTGTCGGACCCGTCACAAGAGCCTGAGCTAAGAAATTCAAGGAAGCACTAAATGGGTTGATTCACTGAAATCTGGAATCAAGAAAATTTGTGCAAGCCCATTGACCCAGGCCCACATCAGCCACAAAGCTGCATCAATTTGATCCAAGTTCTAGAATAATCTGGATAAGTCAAGCTTGAAATCAGCTCAAATTTTGCAAGCTTAAGTCAATGGAAGGATTTCAGAAACTTTCCCATTATTGGCACACATGTGGCTGATCATTTGTGCAAGTTAAAGAGCATTAAATTACACTTTCCTTTAATTGTTAGGTGTGTAAATGGTTGAATATCAGCCATTAAGACTTTCCTTTATTTTGGTTTTTATTTTAGGCTTAAATTAGGATTAGTAGTTATGTTTGAATTTGTCAACTTTTTCTTTTTGGCTGACACTTTGCAATTTTGGCCTATAAATAGGCGTTTCCAAGGTTAATGAATGAACGAATGTTTATCTTCTAAGAGAGAAAATTCTTTCTTTGGTTCTTTGACGAACTACACGAACTCTTCGGATCAATCCAGGCGTTCAACTCTGACTTATCAATCAGGCTTTCCATCCTTGATTGTGGCATCTATGATATACCAAGGTTCTTGCTTCGATATAAGCAACGGGTCGCGGTGACTTCCATCCAAATCTGAGTAGAAACGGTCTTGGTGCCCTTTTATTGATAACGGGTTTCGTCAGTATATTGGCGAGATTCTTATCATTTGGTATCAAAGCGAGGTTCTAGCCTCAGGTTTGTCTATCCTTATTTGTTTCTAAATTCTGATTTATTACTTAGGTTCTATTCCGTTCAAAAAAAAAATATTTCAAGTTTGTTAAATTCATAGGGTTCTTGCATTCTCGTTTATGTTTCTTGAAGTTTCTTTGGTTTGTTGACAAGGTCATAAACGAAATTATATTCTAGGTTGTTTTTGTGAATTCTTGTTTGGGGAAGAACTTAGTGCTGGCCGAAATTTCACCTAGGGCTGCTAGGGTTTTTTTTTTTTTTGGTTTCGGGTAACTAGTGTCTTGGGCTTCAAGTTTAGGTTGTAGCTTCCTGTTTTGTGTTTCTTAGTCTATTATAGTCCTTGTTCTTACTGAATTTCACAAAAAAAAAGAAAAGAAAAAAAAAAAGAAAAGAAAAGAAAAGAAAAACCAAGAGGATCCGAAAAAAAAGAAAAAAAAAGAGTCTGGAAACCCTTCTTAAAACTTTTTGTTTCCTTTCCATTGTCTGAGTGTCCAGGAGTCTGAATTTGACCTTACCTCGCAGTGCAAAAATTTGCTTCATTCTGAATTACGTAGCAAAACGTGTTGCTGAATTTGTTGCCAGATAGATTTGATTGTTGTTTGTGTAATTTCAAAAGAACCGGAAGAGAGAAAAAATGAGTGAGAAAAAAAAGAGGCAAGAGTGGTGAGAACATTCGAGGGTAAAAGGCAATTATTCGAGTGAAACACGAGTGAATTGAGTGACTAAGTCATAGAGTGAAACACGTGAGGGAGAGAAGTGAGGTCCTTTATTATCTAACGTTATTTTACAGGTTTTTTTTTTTTAAAATGAATCCGAATCAAGAAAGAGAAGCTGACGTGAGGCAAATGGAATGGTTGTTGACGTGAGCACTAGAGCTCAATCAGGAGAGATTAGATAAGGTTGATGCCAGAACATGTAATAGGCAGCCACAAAACATGCAAAATAGGCGGAGGGGTAGATGTGATCTTTCGAAGGAAGATGAATTAGAAGAGTTGGAGGAACCACCGATAAATAGGGGCAGATTTAGGCATGGAAATGGGAATAGAGAAGCTAGGGACCGGGAAGACAATAATATGGGAGGTATTAAAATGAAGATTCTGCCATTCCAAGGGAAAAATGACCCCGGAGCTTACCTAGAGTGGGAAAAGAAAGTGGAGCTAGTGTTTGATTACCATAACTATTCAGAGTTAAAGAAAGTTAAGCTTGCTGCAATTGAGTTCTCTGATTATGCAGTTGTATGGTGGGATCAGTTGGTAATGAATAGGCGACGAAATTGAGAACACCTGATTGAGACATGGGAGGAGATGAAAACGGTGATGAGAAAGCAATTTGTGCCCAGCCATTACTACCGGGAATTGTACACAAAGTTGCAAGGACTGAGACAAGGAAATAGGAGTGTGGAGGAATATTATCAAGAGATGGAAATAGCCATGATACGAGCCAATGTTGAAGAAGATCGAGAAGCAACCATGGCAAGATTTTTGCAAGGGCTAAATTTGAATATTCAAGATAGGGTGGAACACTACGTAGAATTAGAAGACATGTTGCACATGGCCATCACAGTAGAGCGGCAGCTCAAGTACGAATGTTAGCTCGGGACCTTCTTCATGGAAGCCGAATTATGGGAAGAGAGAAGAGAAATCGGTCGCTAGGCCTAAGTTCAAGCCAAAACTAGCCACAGCTAGCCCTTCAAACCAAGGTAAACATGATTCATCCACTTCTCAAAACTGTGATATTAAATGTTTCAAATGCCAAGGCAGGGGTCACATCTCAAGCCAATGTCTGAACAAAAGGGTGATGGTGTTACGGGACGACGGAGAGGTTGTTATGGACGACGAATCGGACGAAGACTCCATGCCACCATTGGAGGATGTGGATGAGGAGGAGTATGTTGCCCAAGTTGAATTGTTGGTCACTCGATGAGCCCTTAGTGTGCAAGCCAAAGAGGAAGAAGAAGAGCAACGTGAGAACATTTTTCATACTAGGTGCCACATGCGGAACAAGGTATGTAGTGTGATAATAGATGGAGGGAGTTGTATGAACGTTGCTAGCACTACTATGGTTGACAAATTAGGGCTGCCAACGACCAAACATCCTCGACCTTACAAGTTGCAATGGTTGAATAATAGTGGTGAAGTGAAGGTAACTAAAACAGGCATTAATTTCATTTCGCATTGGTAGATATGAAGATGAAGTTTTTTACGATGTAGTCCCAATGCAAGCTGGACACTTGTTACTAGGTCAACCATGGCAATTTGATCATCGAGTCAAACATGATGGCTACACCAACAAATATTCTCTTGTGCACAACCAGAGACCATTCACTCTTGTTCTAATGACACCTAAACAGGTTCATGAAGATCAAGTGTGGTTACAAAAGGAGAGTGAACAAAAAGCAGAGAATGAGAAAAAGAGAGAGAAAGGGAGTGAAAATAATGAGTGTTGGAGTGCAGAGAGAGAGTTCAGCTAGAGAGGGAAAAAAGATAAAGGGGTCGAGACAAAGGAGAGAAAAGGAGAGAAAATTGAGAGAGCCAATACAAAAGAAGATTTGGCCAATGAAGTAAAAATAGAGAGAAAAACAAACTTTTATGCAAGAGAGAGTGATGTGAGAAGAGCTTTGGTTTCTAATCAACCTGGTGATTTTACTCATGTACAAGGAGGCGTTATTAAACACTAACGATCTTGCTTCCACCTTGCACAGTTTTGTTGTTTCCCTTTTGCAGGAATATGAGGATATCTTTCCCGAGGAAACACCGCAAGGTTTACCTCCAATCCATGGGATTGAACATCAAATCGACTTCATACCTGGAGCTACAATTCCAAACCCACTTAGCCTATAGGAGTAATCCCGAGGAGACAAAGGAACTCCAATGGCATGTAAGTGAGTTGATGGAGAAGGGGTACATGAGAGAAAGCATGAGCCCGTGTGTTGTACCAGTTCTACTTGTGCCTAAGAAAGATGGGACTTGGAGGATGTGCATTGATTGTCGAGCCATCAACAACATCACGGTAACGTATCGACATCCCATTCCTTGCTTGGATGACATGTTAGATGAATTGCATGGTGCTTGTGTATTTTCTAAAATTGATCTGAAAAGTGGATATCATCAAATTCGCATGAAAGAGGGAGACGAGTGGAAGACAGCTTTCAAAACAAAACAAGGTTTGTATGAGTGGTTGGTAATTCCTTTCGGTTTAACCAATGCGCCTAGCACATTTGTGCGTTTAATGAACCATGTTTTGTGAGCTTTTATTGGGAAATTTGTTGTTGTTTATTTTGATGATATCCTAATCTATAGCAGCAATTTGGATGATCATATTGAACATTTGAAACTTGTTTTAGATGTTTTACAGAAGGAAAAGTTGTATGCTAATCTTAAGAAGTGTACCTTTTGCACGGATAAGCTTGTATTTCTTGGTTTTGTTGTTAGTGCTCAAGGTATACAGGTCGATGAAGAAAAGGTTAGGGCTATCCAAGAATGGCCAAGTCCCACAAGCATTGGAGAAGTAAGGAGCTTTCATGTACTTGCCAGCTTTTGCCGGCGGTTTGAAAGGGATTTCAATACTTTGGCTGCACTACTCATAGAAGTAATCAAGAAGAACGTTGGGTTTAAGTGGGGAGAAGAACAAGAGAAGGAGTTTTAGCTTCTTAAGCATAAGCTTACTCATGCTCCTTTACTTGCTTTACCTGATTTTTCTAAAATGTTTGAAATTGAATGTGATGCTTCTGGTGTAGGTATAGGTGCCGTGCTGATGCAAGAAGGACGACCAATCGCGTATTTCAGTGAAAAATTGAGTGGGTCAACACTAAATTACCCGACTTATGACAAGGAGTTGTACGCGTTGGTTTGAACATTAAAGACTTGGCAACACTACCTATGGCCCAAGGAATTCATGATTCACACTGATCACGAGTCATTGAAACATCTAAAGGGACAACAAAAGTTGAACAAGAGGCATGCCTGCTAGGTGGAGTTCATCTAGACATTTCCTTACGTCATCCGATATAAGCAAGGTAAGGAGAATGTCGTTGTGGATGCACTTTCTCGTAGGTACGCATTACTTTTTATCCTTGACGCTAAACTGCTTAGTTTTGAGCATATTAAGGATTTATACCCTTTAGACCAAGATTTTAGTGAGGAGTATCGAGCTTGTGAGAAAAACACAATGGGTAAATTTTATAGACATGATGGATTTTCGTTTCGGGAGAATAAGCTTTGTGTGCCTAATTGTTCTTTGAGAGATTTGTTAGTGAGGGAATCCCATGGTGGCGGATTGATGGGGCATTTTGGAATTGCTAAAACTTTAGCTATTTTGCAGGAACACTTCTTTTGGCCACACATGAAAAGGGATGTTGAAAGGATATGTAGTAGATGTGTCACGTGTAGGCAAGCCAAATTGAGAGCACAACCCCATGGTTTATACACACCTTTGCCAATTCCTAGTGAGCCTTGGACTGATATTTCAATGGACTTTGTGTTAGGTTTACCTAGGACCAAACATGGGAAGGATAGTGTGTTTGTGGTTGTAGATCGATTTTCTAAGATGGCACATTTTATTCCCTATCATAAAACTGATGATGCATCGCATGTTGCTGAATTGTTCTTTAGGGAGATTGTGAGAATACATGGCATGCCTAGGACAATTGTTTCAGATAGAGATGCTAAGTTCTTGAGCTACTTTTGGAAGACTTTGTGAAGTAAGTTAGGTACTAAGTTGTTGTTTTCTACTACTTGCCACCCAAAAACTGATGGTCAAACTGAGGTAGTAAATAGGACTTTGTAAACCTTATTTAGAGCAATCATCAGTAAAAACATGAAAACATGGGAAGATTGTTTACCACATGTTGAGTTTGCATATAATCGCTCTGTCCATTCTGCTACTAAGTGTTCACCTTTTGAAATTGTTTATGGTTTTAATCCTTTATCACTATTGGATTTATCACCACTACCTATTTCTGAGCGTGTTAATTTAGATGGCAAAAGGAAGGCTAACATTGTTAAGCAGATTCATGAGAAAGCAAGACTCAACATTGAGCGAAGAACGAAATAATATGCAAAGCAAGCCAACAAGGGGCGACACAAGCTGATTTTTGAACCCGAAGACTGGGTGTGGTTGCACTTCAGAAAGGAGTGTTTTCCAGAACAAAGAAAGTCAAAGTTGTTACCGCGGGGATATGGTCCATTCAAGTCCTTGAACGAATTAATGACAATGCTTGCAAGTTGGATTTGCAAGGTGAGTATAAGGTAAGTGCTACCTTCAATGTTTCTGATTTGAGTCCTTTTGATGCAAAGTTTGATTTGAGGGCAAATCCTTGTCAAGAGGAGGGGAATGATAGAGACTTAGGGAGTTCAAATGCATGGAAGGTGGTTGACCCAGTACAAGTTCCTGTTGGACCAGTCACAAGAGCCCGAGCTAAGAAATTCAAGGAAGCACTAAATGGGCTTATTCACGAAATCTGGAATCAAGAAAATTTGTGCAAGCCCATTGACCTAGGCCCATGTTAGCCACAAAGGTGCATCAATTTGATCCAAGTTCTAGAAGAATCTGGATGAGTCAAGCTTGAAATCAGCTCAAATTTTGCAAGCTCAAGTCAATGGAAGGATTTCAGAAACTTTCCCATTATTGGCACACATGTGGCTGATCATTTGTGCAAGTTGAAGAGCATTAAATGGCTGAATATCAGCCATTAAGACTTTCCTTTATTTTGGTTTTCATTTTAGGCTTAAATTAGGATTAGTAGTTATGTTTGAATTTGTCAACTTTTTTTTTTGGGTGACACTTTGTAATTTTGGCCCATAAATAGGCGTTTCCAAGGTTAATGAATGAACGAATGTTTATCTTTAGAGAGAGAAAATTCTTTCTTTGGTTCTTTGACGAACTACACAAACTCTTTGGATCAATCTTGGCGTTAACCCTGACGTATCAATCAAGCTTTCCATCCTTGATTGTAGCGTCTACGATATACCAAGGTTCTTGCTTCGATATAAGCAACAGGTCATGGTGACTTCCATCCAAATCTGAGGAGAAATGGTCTTGGTGACCTTTTATTGATAACGAGTTTCGTCAGTATATTGGCAAGGTTCTTATCACTTTCTTCATAAGACTTTGGAGAGTCTTTCTTAGAAAGAGTAATTTCAGACCTAGATAGTTGCCCACCTTTCTTGGAATCCTACATTGCAAACCTCTTGAGAATTTTATCTACGTAGCTGGCCTAGGACAAAGCTATCACTTTGTTCTTCCTATCTCGAAAGATCTAGATATCAAGAACAAAATTAGCCTCACCCAAGTCCTTCATATCAAACTGCTTGGTCAACCATAATTTGACCGATGACAATGCCCCAACGTCATCGCCAATTAGCAGAATGTCATCTATATAGAGTAGTAGAAAAATCACCTTCCCATCCTTAATGTGTTTGTAAACACATGGCTCATCCACATTTTGTTAGAACCCATAAGTCTTAATCACCTAATCAAATCTTATGTTCTGAGAACAAGAAGCCTACTTGAGTCCATAAATTGACTTTAACAACTTACAAACCTTACCCTCTTGACCTTTGACCTTGAACCCATCTGGTTGTTCCATATAAATGGACTCATCAAGATAGCCATTTAGAAAAGCAGTCTTGACATCCATTCCCCAAATCTCATAATCGAGAGCGGCAGCTATGGACAAGAGAATCTGAATGGACTTAAGCATGGCTACAGGCGAAAAGGTTTCCTCATAATCAATTTCTTCCTTTTACGTATAACCCTTAGCTACCAGTCTAGCCTTAAAGGTTTTCACCTTTCCATTCACTCCCCTTTTCCTCTTGTAGATCCACTTACATGCCATGGGTTTTACCCCTTCGGGAAGATCCACAAGCTCTCAGACCTGATTAGTCTCCATAGACTTCATCTCTGTGTTCATGGCCTCTGCCTAGAGTTTTGAATCAACGTCCTTCATAGCCTCTGCGTAAGTATTAGGATTCTTGTCATGTTCATCTGGCTCAGCCAAGAAGACCTCCCCATTGAACATATATCTCTTAGGTTGACGCCCAATCCTCCCACTACGCCAAAGCCCCTTAGGTTGTTGTTCAGGCTTGTTTGGTTTTTTTACACTGATTACAACTATTTCATTCGGAACCTCTAGAGCGATTATATCACTCCTTAACTCCTTAAACACCACTTTGCTTCGAGGCTTAAAGTCATCCATGTAACTCTCCTTAAGGAAAGTTGCATTAGTTGAAACCACGACTTTATTTTCCTTTGGGTTATAAAAATAACCCACTTTAGTCCCTTTTGGATATCCTATAAACACGCAAACTTCCGAACGTGCTTGCAACTTATTCGCATCCTTAAACAGGATATGAGCCAGACATCCCCATATGCAAATATGGTTTAAGGATGTCTTCCTGCCCATCCACAACTTGTGGGAAGTTTTTGTTAGACATGTATGCTCTAAGGAGTAAAAATGTAATACGTTTTTGGAGACATTTTTATTAATAAAGAATTTATTCATTTATATATACCAAATATTGTCCTCTTTACGTTCATATTTGTTGAATGTATGATAAGCAAACAGTAGTCTGAGACTATCAGTCTAAACCTTAAGAGTTGGGCATATGATGGGATGATTATGCGGTAGACACGACTCTTAAGGTGATGGTCTAAAATATATGATCCGCAATCGAGGGAATAAAGTTGGGCGCTTTATTCATGTAAAGATTGTTATGTTGTCTATATCCCTTTTGGGAGATGGTTTGTCTTGGCCATCGGAGTTGGACTCCGTGAATAGAAACATTGGCGCGTTGTCATAGATGACGATGTGTTGGATCGGGACATAAAGTGAATTGATTTGGATTAATAATTCTGTCTTGTCAAATCGATTCACTTTAGACAATCATTTGTATTGTATCTTAATCCTGAGATGAATAATGGGCCCGTTGTCTCGACTTGTGTCTTTTGATGTACCAATGGGTGACTGCCACATCTCCATAGTGGCATGCATGCCGGTACGTTGGAGGCATGACTCTTGGTAGCGTAGACTTGTTATTCATAGATATGGAATCCATAGCTCCTCTTTAGGAGTAATGATATCCTCTTATATGCGTTGTCCTGTAATTGGAAAACTGGAGCGCTCAACCATTTGGATACATAGGTGTAACCGAATGGTATACTATCTTTGGATGGTAAGTTTTCTAATGGTGAGACAATGGAACGTAAGATAAAAATAATCGGGAAGGTAAGACAGAACTTGTCCTTAAGCCGATTATGGATGATTATATGGGGATGCGATACACTATGATATGTCATGGAGACTTAGCTACACGAGCTTCGTAATTCTATAAAGTTCGAGAGTGCAGCTTCAAGCTTTTAGTGGAATAGCGTTGGAGTTGATAATTGTGAAATGTATATCTGGGATATTGGGTTTCATAATTATCATGAGCTTGAACTTTATAGGTCCATTTTGGTCCCCTTTGCTAGCTCACAAAATCCTGTAACGACACGGCGTGCTTTTCCAATAATTGGTGACTTATGTCGGATTTATCAGATTGGTTTAAAATTTATAAGAATCAAATAATTCATGTCTGTTTATCGGTTGAATTAATTATGTAAGAAATTAGTTCAAGATGAACTTGTTGAATTATGGCGTTCGGATAATTCTTGTCTGTTTATCGGTTGTTTTAATTTTGGACAATTAGAACAAGATAAACTTGTAGAATTATTGTGAATTGATTTATTTTCTTAGAGATTATCTTGATAAAGTTTGTTTTGATCAGATATCTTTTCTATTGGGCTATTTGAATCAAAACTGAGACTTTATCCTTTAGAATCTCGGGTGGAAAATAAAAGATTCGCGGAGATTTTTTCTCGGCAGTTCGGCCTGCCGATCAGAAAGTTCGGCCTGCCGAACTGGCTAGTTCGGCCTGCCTATCTCACAGTTCGGCATGCCGACCGCGACAGCTAAGATTACGCGTTTTTCACGCGTATCTTATCAGATATTGATCCGAACTTGATTCTATTTCGATTTTTGAGACCTAATCTGATATGGACTGACCCCAAGGACCAATAGGTATAAAAAGGGAGTGAGTCTAATGATTTACTCAGATCAATTTGAGAGATTAAGAGTGATACTCTTCTAGTGAGCATCTAAAAACTCCCTGAGAGCTTTTGTTCATAAATCACGAACACTAGCTTTGGGTTCTCTCTATTGGTTGGAAGGAGAGTCACCGGTGGAAGAGCTGTACGTGTGAGCCCACACTCACTCCGGTTGTGGATAGAGAATAGCAAAGAAGACCAGTTGGTTGAGGCTCTTCTGGAACGTTACTTCTCTGCACAGGTCGCGGAGGTTCTTCAGCACACTGAGGTTAGTAAGATCTGTTTAATTTATACATATAACATGTCAAACTTGTGTTTTGGAAAATACTCTGATGAAAAATTTTAAAAATTCCGCTGCGCACTTTGTTTCCAACAGTTTTAGGGACCGATTTTGAAGGCATATTGTTCAAAAGATAACATGCGGTTTGTAGTGCATATCCCCAAAAGGATAAAGGCAATTATGAATAACTCATCATGGACCTTACCATGTCAAATAATGTCCTATTCCTTCTCTCCACTATGCCATTCTACTGTGGAGTGCTCGGCGTAGTCAAATGGGATAAAAGCCTATTCTCTAATAAGTGTCCTAAGAACTCATAAGAAAGGTATTCTACACCTCGATCGGATCAAAGTGCCTTTATGGGTCTATCCAATTGTTTTTCCACTTTAGCCCGAAACTCCTTGAACTTGTCAAAAGTTTTGCTTTTGTGGTGCATCAGGTGCACATACCCACATCTTAAGTAATCATCAATAAAAGTGATGAAGTACTCATACCCTCCTCATGCCCGGATGCTCATTGGTCCACAAACATCACTATACACAAGTTCTAGAACCCCTTCGGCCTTATTGCCCTTAGACTCGTATGGCCTTTTGGTCATTTTAACCTCCAAACAAGATTCACATTGAGGTATAGATTCCACCCCTAAGTGACTTAAAGGTCCATCCCTTACCAAACTTTGAATCCTATTCAGGTTAATATGACTAAGGCACAAATGCCAAAAATAAGTCATATTAAAGTGAGAAGTTTTAAATCTTTTAGAGTTATTATCATTCATCTCATCATTAAGCAGTAAGTCCATCTTAGGTTTGATGAAATATAGATTATTTTGCATCCATCCAGAATAGATAAAAGATTTGTCTTTCATGCTCTTGCTGTTACCGAAAACAGAAGACTTCCCATTTTTGGCCGGTTGCCTCTTTCAATTTCCAGAGTTCGGATTGGTACCAGAAGCAACTACCAAATTGGCCTCTCCACCCGTAGGAGACTCCCTGATCAGCAGTTCAAACTCTTGTAATTGTTTCATTAATTCTGTCAAGGTCATATCCTGCCTATTGCTTAAATTAAATGTAGCTCTAAATGGAATAAATTCCTTTAATAGAGTCTCAAAGACCATAGTCATCTAAGTTTCAGCATCAATGTCAGCTCCATTGGTTTGAGCCTCAGCGAGGTAACCCATGACCAACATCATGTGCTCCTTTACAGATGTCTCAAGTCTCTGCTTATAGTTCAAGAGTTTCTGAAGCGCCCCTTATCACTTTGTTATGGCCTGGCCTCCAAACATATCTTCTAGATTATCCAAGATCTGCTTAGCAGTCTCATAATCCTCATGTCGAGCCTATAGCACGCTATTCATGCTAGCCATAACATAGTAGTGGGCTTGATCGTTTGCATCTTTCCAGCAATCGTACGCTTAGAATTGCTCATTGGTGTAATCTCTCATAGGCTCGGGAGGACAAGGGGTTGTTAGTACAAATTTTAGTTTCTCAAAGGAGAGGATGATATCTAGGTTCCATTTTCAATTATTATAATTCTCTCCGGTTAATAGGTTTTTGTCAAGTATTGAAGATAAAGCGTTTTTAGACATTTTTAATCTACAATAAAGAATCATGTACCAAACATAAGCAAGCATATAATAAAAATTTAGTAAGATAACACAATCATGTAAAAATATACAAATGTGTTTATGTGTCAAAACCTTAAAAATATCACAACCTTACAATGATAATTCCCAACTCAGAATTCAACAAGCTCCTAGGGGAGTCATGCCAAATTCAATCAAGAACACAGATCCCCTTCTGATTAATATATGCCATCCAGGACCCATATGATCCAGCATATATTAATAATCGTTCCTTTGGCCACTAATTTAATTAATAGAGCCCCTAGGGGAGGTTAATAATAAAATTAACATGAGTGTATAATCATCGTTTCAATATTTTCTCCATCATTTATAATCATCACCTAAGAGTGTGCAACCAAAAATCATGCTAAAATACCTTATCCTCTCAGAGATCCAACGTGGTACATGATAGAAATCCCTTCCTAGGGGTTGGGACCACCATGTTCTTCCTATGGACCAACGACGGAGGCCTTAGGCCCTCTCTTCTGAAACCTTCTCCCACTCAATCCTTTGAAATCAAGGTTTTATTTTAAAAGACATGTATGAACAATTTTAATATAAGTGGCACTCCCTATTCTATAAGACATGTTATCAATTATACATGGCAAATCATATTATAATGTAGACAACCAAAGCAATCAAGCAAATAATAAATAACTGTAACATTATGGTTCCACCCTAGAGAATAGAAAATAAAGATTACAAGAGAATAATCGAAACATTTTATCAATTCTTAATCCTTGAATCTCCAAATTGTATCCTTCTTCATATAATGTCCATCTTCAAGACTTTAATCCTGCATAGATCGAATACTTCATATTTCCGGTCATATCCAAATTTAATGTTTCTTAAAATTGTCCCAAAAATAAAATTAAAGCTGTATTGAAAAACTACATCTTTTTTGGAGAAATTTCTAGCTCTTTGTCTGCAAGCCTATTTGGGTGATCGGCCTACTGGTCATGACCCACTGGCCTACCGGTCATGACCCACTAGCCTGCCGATCTTTTCAGGTTGGCCTACCGATACATGACAAATCGGTTGGCCAAACTAAAAGTTCGGCTTGCCACCGAAGCCACCTAATTTCTGCCCCTTTGACGGCCTGTCTGACCTCACGTCTGGCCTACCAATCTACGACCACCGACCTGTCGAACTAAAGGGTTCGGCATGCCAACCGAGCAAAAATCATCCTTTCTAGAAAATACAAGTTTTAATGTAATTCATCAATTTTATTTTCAACAATTCAAAAACAAAAAATCAGAGACTCTGGAAATACCTAGGAGCGTCATCATCCATCTTCTAGATCCGCCTTCTAGATCCGTCTGTTAGAAAAATGGTGCGCAGCAGAATTTTAAAAATTTTACATTAGAGTATTTTCCAAAACACAAGTTTGACATGCTATATGCATAAATTAACCAGATCTTACTAAACTTTGCATGTCGAAGAACTTTCGCAATCCGTGAAGAGAAGTAATGTTTTAGAAGAGCCTCAACCAACTGGTCTTCTTTGCTATTCTTTAACCACAACAGGAGTGACTGTGGGCTCACACGTGCACCTCTTCCACCAGGTGACTTTCCTTCCAACCAATCGAGAGAACCCAAAGCAAGTGTTCGTCATTTGTGAACAAAATCTCTCAGGGAGTTTTTTAGATTCTCACTTACAGAGTATCACTCTTAATCTCTGAATTGATCTGAGTAACTCTTAAGACTTACTCCCTTTATATAGAGGTTGGGCCCAGGGTCAGCCCTTATCAGATTAGGTCTCAAAAACTTGAAACAGAATCAAGTTTGGATCAATATCTGATAAGATCCGCCTGGAAACGCGTAAACCTATCCTTTGCTCATCGGCATGCCAAATAGCCTGATTGATAGGTCGAACAGTCCCCATTGGGAGGCCAAACACATGGATCGGTAGGCAGAACTGCCGATAAAAAATCTCTACGAATCTTTTATTTTTCACCTGAGAATCTATAGGATAAAGTCTCAGTTTTAATTCAAATAACCCAATAGAGAAATTATCTGATCAAAACAACTTTATCTAGATTATCTCTAGGAAAATAAATCAATTCCTAATAATTCTACGAGTTTATCTTGATCTAATTTATCTAAAATTAAATCAACCAACAAACAGACAAGAATTATCCGATCTCCATAATTCAACAAGTTTATCTTGAATCAATTTTATCACAAAATTAATTCAACTGATAAACAGAGATGAATTATCTGATTCTTCTAAATTTTAACCAATCTGATAAATCCGACATAAGTCATCAATTATTGGAAAAGCAAGCCGTATCGTTACAGGATGTTGTGAGCTAGCAAAGGGGACCTAATGGACCTATATAGTTCAACCTCCCGATAATTATGAAACCCAATATCCCAGTTAAACATTTCATAATCATCAACTCCAACGCTACTCCACTAAAAGCTTGGAGCTGTACTCTTGAACTACATAGAATTACGAACCTCGTATAGCTAAGTCTCCATGACATATCATAGTGTATCGTATCCCCATATGATAATCCATAATCAGCTTAAGGACAAGTTCTGTCTTACCTTCCTGATTATTTTTATCTTATGTTCCATTATCTCACCTTCGAAAAACTTACTATCTAAAGACAGTATACCATTCGGTTACACCTATGTATCCAAATGGTTGAGCGCTCTAGTTTTTCAATTACAAGATAACGCATATAAGAGGATATCATTACTCCTAAAGAGGAGCCATGGATTACCATATCTATGAATAACAAGTCTATGCTATCAAGAGTCATGCCTCCAATGTACCGGCATGCATACCACTATTAATATGTGGGTGTCAACCTTTGGTACATCAAAAGACAGAAGTCAAGACAACGGGCCCACGATTCATCTCAGTATTAAGATACAACACAAATGATTGTCTAAAGTGAATCGATTTGCTGAGACAGAATTATTAATCCAAATCAATTCACTTTATGTCCTGATCCAACACATCGTCACCTATGACAATGTGCCAATGTTTCTATTCACAGAGTCCACCTCCGATCGTCAAGACAAACCATCTCCCAATAGGGATATAGACAACATAACAATCTTTGCATCAATAAAGCGCCCAACTTTATTCCCTCAATTGCAAATCATATGATTTAGACCTTCACCTTTAAGAATAGTGTCTTCCGCATAATCTGTCCATCATTTGCCCAATTCTTAAGGTTTAGACCGACAGTCTCAAACTATTGTTTGCTTAACATACACTCAACAAATATGAATGTAAAGAGGACAAGATTTGGTATATAAACAATGAATAAATTCTTTATTGATAAAAATGTCTCCAAAAGCTTATTACCTTTTTACCCCTTAGGGCATATATGTCTAACAATCTCCCACTTGCACTAAGTGAGTAAATATGACAAATCTCTCATCCCCATCGCTTTCACATGCCTCTCGAAGACTCTCCCAGTAAGTGTCTTCGTAAATGATCTGTTAAATTGTCCTCTGATGCGATCTTGCACACCGTGACATGCCCGCCCTCAACGAAGTCCTTTATCACATGATACTTTCGATCAATATGCTTACTCTTCTTGTGAAATCTTGGTTCCTTAGCATTAGCTACCGCTACACTGTTATCATAGTACAGTGATACCGCCTTATTCATACCAAGAACTACCACAAGATCCCCAAGAAACTTGATGAGCCACACTGCTTCTTTTGAAGCATCACTAGCTGCCACATACTCGGCCTCCATCGTTGAATCTGAAAGTGCAATCTTGCTTAGCACTTCTGCAACTGATGGCACCGCCACCCAGTGTAAACACAAAACCCAAAGTCGATTTCCTAGAATCCAGACAAGATTGAAAATCTGAGTCAGTATATCCTAGAGAAGTCAGGTCCTCACCCAAATATACAAGCATATACCCGTGAGTCCTTCTCAGGTGCTTGAAAATATGCTTTACCGCAAGCCAATGGTTCGGTCCCAGATCTACCTGAAATCGACTTATAATCTTGATCGCATACTAATATCCAGTCGTGTGCAAAGCATGGCATACATGAGGCTACCTACTGTCGAAGCATAAGGCACCTTCTTTATGTATTCTCTTTCTTCATAAGACTTTGGAGAGTCTTTCTTAGAAAGAGTAATTCCAGACCTAGATGGTTGCCCACCTTTCTTTGAATCCTTCATTGCAAACCTCCTGAGAATTTTATCTATGTAGTCGACCTGGGACAAAGCTATCATTTTGTTTTTTCTATCCCGAAAGATCTGGATACTGAGAACAAAATTAGCCTAACCCAAGTCCTTCATGTCAAACTGCTTGGTCAACCATAATTTGACCAATGACAATGCCCCAATGTCTTTGCCAATTAGTAGAATGTCATTTACATAGAGCAGTAGAAAAACCACCTTCCCATCCTCAATGTGTTTGTAAACACATGGTTCATCCACATTTTGTGAGAACCCATAAGTCTTGATCGCCTGATCAAATCTTATGTTCCAAGAACGAGAAGCCTGCTTAAGTCCATAAATTGACTTTAGCAGCCTAATAACCTTACCTTCTTGACTCGTGACCTTGAACCTGTCTGGTTGATCCATATAAATGGATTCATCAAGATAGCCATTCAGAAAAGCCGTCTTGAAATCTATCTGCCAAATCTCGTAGTCGAAAGCGGCAGCTATGGACAAGAGAATCCAGATGGACTTAAGCATGTCTACAGGTGAAAAGGTTTCCTCATAGCCCTTAGCTACCAGTCTAGCCTTAAAGGTTTCTACCTTTCCATCCACTCCTCTTTTCCTCTTACAAATCCATTTACACCCTATGGGTTTTATCCCTTCAGGAAGATCCACAAGCTCCCATACGTGATTAGTCTCCATAGACTTCGTCTCAATGTTCATGGCCTCTGTCCAGAGTTTTGAATCAACATCCTCCATAGCCTCTACGTAAGTATAAGGATCCCTATCATGTTCATCCGATTCAGCCAAAAAGACCTCCCCATTGAACATATACCTCTCAGGTTGACTTCTGATCCTCCCACTACACCAAAGCCCCTAAGATTGTTGTTCAGGTTTGTTTGGTTTTTCTACACTGATCGGAACGGTTTCATTTGGAACCCCAAGAGTAATCGGATCACTCCTTAACTCCTCAAGCACCACTTTGCTTCGAGGTTTAAAGTTGTCCATGTAACTCTCCTCAAGGAAAGTTGCACTAGTTAAAACCACGACTTTATTTTCCTTTAGGTTATAAAAATAACCCACTTTAGTCCTTTTTGGATATCCTATAAACACGCAAACTTCCAAACGTGCTTCCAACTTATTCAGATCCTTAAATAGGACATGAGCTAGACATCCCCATTTGTGAATATGGTTTAAGGATGTCTTCCTACCCGTCCACAACGGAGGAGTTTTAGGGACCGATTTTGAAGGCACATTGTTCAAAAGATAACATGCTGTTTGTAATGCATATCCTCAAAAGGATAAAGGCAATGATGAATAACTCATTATGGACCTAACCATGTCCAACAAAATCCTATTTCTTCTCTCCACTATGCCATTCTGCTGCCGAGTGCCTGGCGCAGTCAAATGGGATGAAACCTCATTCTCTAATAAGTGTCCCAAGAACTCATCAGAAAGGTATTTTCCACCTTGATCAGATCAAAGTGCCTTTATGGGTCTACCCAATTGCTTTTCCACTTCAGCCTGAAACTTCCTGAACCTTGTCAAAAGTTTCGCTTTTGTGGTGCATCAGGTACACATACCTATACCTTGAGTAATCGTCAATAAAAGTGATGAAGTACTCATACCCTCCTTGTGCCCTGATGTTCATCGGTCCTCAAACATCACTATGCACAAGTTCTAGAACCCCTTCGGCCCTATTGTCCTTAGACCCGAACAGCCTTTTGGTCATTTTACCCTCTAAACAAGATTCACATTGAGGTATAGATTCTACCTTTAAGTGACTTAAAGGTCCATCCCTTACCAACATTTGAATCCTATTCAGGTTAATATGACCAAGGCGTAAATGCCAAAGATAAGTCTTATTAGAGTGAGAAGTTTTAAGTCTTTTTTATTATGATTCTTCTCAGCATTAAGCAATAAGTCCATCTTAGGTTTGATAAAATATTGATTATTTTGCATCCATCCAGAACAGATAAAAGATTTGTTTTTACGAATCACCACTTCATTATTAAAAGAAACCAAGTAGGAGTCTTTAAATAAACAAGATACAGAAATTAAATTCCTTTTAAATTTAGGAACATAAGAACAATCTTGCAAAAATAAATTCCTATAATTATCAAAATAAAGATGGACATCTGTCACTCCTTCCACTGAGACCAAGGATCCATCGCCCATCCGAAGCATGAAGTCCTTATGAAGCAGACTTTTTGTTTCTTTGAACCCCTGTAGAGAAACACAAACATGATTAGTTGCACCAGAATCTATGACCCAAATGTTTCTGGATTTCTCAACCGAACAAATTTTTAAATATAGAAGATCACCCCTTCTTCCTTCAGAAAGGAAGTCCTTGCAATGCTTCTTGATATGCCCGACCTTTCCACAGAAGAAGCACTTAAGCTTCTTTGGGTTCTTCTCCTTCTTCTTCTTACTCTTGGTACTAGCAGGAATAGAAGACTTCCCGTTCTTGGCCCGTTGCTTCTTTCCATCCCCAGAGTTGGAATTGGAACCAGAAGCAGCTACCATGTTGGCCTCTCCACCTGCAGGAGACTCCCTAATCAGCAGTTCAAACTCCTGTAACTGTTTCATCAGTTCTGTTGAGGCCATATTCCGTCTATTACTTAAGTTAAATGTAGCTCTAAACGGAATAAATTCCTTTGACAAAGTCTCAAAGACCATAGTAATCTAAGTTTCAGCATCAATGTCGGCTCCATTGGTTTGAGCCTCAGCAAGGTAACCCATGACCAACATCATATGCCCTTTTATAGATGTCCCTGGCCTCTGTCTACAGTTTAGAAGCTTCCAAAGTGCCCCTTACCGCTTTGGTATGGCCTGGCCTCCAAACATATCATCAAGATTATCCAAGATCTGCTTCACAGTCTCATAATCCTGATGTTGAGCCTACAACACATTATTCATGCTAGCCATAACATAGCAGCGGGCCTGATCATTCGCATCTTTCCAGCAATCATATGCTTGGAATTGCTCATTAGTTGAGTCTCCCGTAGGCTCAGGAGGACAAGGGGTTGTCAGTACATATTTTAGTTTCTCAAAGATAGGACGATATCCAGGTTCCGTTTCCAATCATTATAGTTCTCACCAGTTAATAGGTTTTTGTCAAGTATCGATGATAAAGCTTTTGTAGACATTTTTAATCTACAATAAAGAATCATATACCAAACATAAGCAAACATATCATAATAGTTTAGTGAGATTACACAATCATGTAAAAACATACAAATGTGTTCATGTGTCAAAATCATGAAAATATTACAACCTTACAACGATAAGTCCCAACTTAGAATTCAACATGCTCCTAGGGGAGTCATGCCAAATTCAATCAGGAACACGGATCCCCTCCTGATTAATATATGCCATCTAGGACCCTATGATCCAGCATACATTAATAATCGTTTCTTTGGCCATTAATTTTATTAACAGAGCTCCTAGGGGAGGTTAATAATAAAATTAACTGTGAGTGTATAACCATCGTTTCAATATTTTATCCATGATTTATAATCACTACCTAGGGGTGTGCAACCATAAATCATGCTAAAATACCTTATCCTCTCAGAGATCCAATCTGGTACATGATAGAAATCCCTTCCTAGGTCGGGACCACCATGTTCTGCCTACGAACCAATGATGGAGGCCTTAGGTCTTCTCTTCAAAAAACTTCTCCCACTCAATCTTTTTGAAATCAAGGTTTTATTTTAAGAATATGCATGAAAAATTTTAATATGAGCGGCACTCCCTATTCTATATGACATGTTATCAATATACATGGCAAATCATATTATTATGCAGACAAGCAAAGCAATCAAGCAAAGCTACAAGCAAAATAATAAACAACTGTAATATTATGGCTCCACCCTAGAGAATAGAAAACTAAGATTACAAGAGAATAATCGAGACATATAATCGATTCTTCATCCTTGAATCCCCAAGTTGTATCCTTCTTCATGTAATACCCATCTTCAAGTCCTCAATCCCGTATGAATCGAATACTTCACATTTCTAGTCATATCCAAATTTTAATGTTTCTCAGAATTATCCCAAAATAAAATTAAAACTGCACTGAAAAAATTGCACTTTTTCTATAAATTTTCCAGCTCTCGATCGGATCGGCCTACCGATCATGCTCCATAGCCTGTCGATCTGGAAGATTGGCCTCCTAACAGATGAAAGTTTGGCCTGCCGCTAGAGCAGCCTAATTTTTGCCCCACTGATGGCCTGCCGATCTATGACCATCGGCCTGCCGAATTGTGATGTTCGGCATGCCGATCGAGCAGAATTCTCTCATTCAAGAAAATACAATTTTTAATACAATTCATCAATTTTATTTTCAACAATTCAAAAACATAAAATTAGAGACTCAGGAAATACTTTGGAGCACCATCATCCATTTTCTAGATTCGCCTTCTAGATCCGTCTTCTTTGAATAATTATTTAATTACAAAATTCTTACAAATTTAAAATTAAACAATAATTCCTAGACGGAGATGATAGTCCGCAATCTAATTACATGAAAAACTTAGATACACATTCTAACGTCTAAGGAACCATAACTGGTACAAATTAATTAATTAATTAATAATTAAATAGTGATTTAATCAACCATAATTAATTAATAAATATTCACCGCATAATCCATGACAACATACAAAATATATAGAAACCTAGAGTGCTAACTCTTATAAAATTAAATTCAAGCATAGGAGAGTTCAAGATCACAAAATTTATACATATAACATTATCACAAACTCATAAATTTATGTAAAAATCGGAGCTCTGATACCAATCGTTGGAAAAACGGTGCGCAGCAAAATTTTAAAAATTTTACATTAGAGTATTTTCTAAAACACAAGTTTGACATGCTATATGCATAAATTAACCAGATCTTACTAACCTTTCTGTGTCAAAGAACTTCCGTAATCTGTGAAGAGAAGTAACATTCCAAAAGAGCCTCAATCAACTGGTCTTCTTTGCTATTCTCTAACCACGATCGGAGTGAATGTGGGCTCATACGTACAGCTCTTCTACGGGTGACTCTCCTTCCAACCAATCGAGAGAACCCAAAGCAAGTGTTTATGATTTGTAAACAAAAGCTCTCAGGGAGTTTTTTAGATTCTCACTTACAGAGTATCATTCTTAATCTCCCAACTGATTTAAGTAATTCTTAAGACTTACTCCCTTTATATAGAGGTTAGGCCCAGGGTCAGTCCTTATCAAATTAGGTCTCAAAAACACGAAACAAAATCAAGTTCGAATCAATATCTAATAAGATCTGCCTAGAAACGCGTAATCTTATCCTTCGCTCATCGACAGGCCGAACAGCCCCCATCGGTAGGCCAAACTGCCGATAAAAAATCTCCACTAATCTTTTATTTTTCACCCAAGAATCTATAAGATAAAGTATCAGGTTTAATTCAAATAACCCAATAGAGAAGTTATCCGATCAAAACAACTTTATCTAGATTATCTCTAGGAAAATAAATCAATTCCCAATAATTCTACAAGTTTATCTTGTTCTAATTTGTCTAAAATTAAATCAACTTATAAACAGACAAGAATTATCTGATCCCAATAATTCAAAAAGTTTATCTTGAATCAATTTTATCACAAAATTAATTCAACCGATAAACAGACATGAATTATCTAATTCTTCCAAATTTTAACCAATCTAATAAATCAGACATAAGTCATCAATTATTGAAAAAGCACGCTGTATCGTTATAGGATGTTGTGAGCTAGCAAAGGGGACCTAATGGACCTATATAGTTCAAGCTCCCGATAATTATGAAACCCAATATCTCAGATATACATTTCATAATCATCAACTCCAATTCTACTCCACTAAAAGCTTGGAGCTGCTCTCTCGAACTACATGGAATTACAAATCTCATATAGCTAAGTCTCCATAACATATCATAGTGTATCGTATCCCTATATGATAAACCATAATCGGCTTAAGGACAAGTTCTGTCTTACCTTCTGATTATTTTTATCTTACGTTCTGTTATCTCACCATCGAAAACTTACTATCCAAAGACAGTATACCATTCAGTTACACCTATGTATCCAAATGGTTGAGCGCTCCAGTTTTCCAATTACAAGATAACGTATATAAGAGGATATCATTACTCCTAAAGAGGAGCTATGGATTCCATATCTCTGAATAATAAGTCTACGCTATCAAGAGTCATGCCTCCAACGTACCGGTATGTATACCACTATAAAGATGTGGGTGTCACCCTTTGGTACATCAAAAGACACAAGCCAAAATAATGGGCCTACTATTCATCTCAAGATTAAGATACAACACAAATAATTGTCTAAAGTGAATCAATTTACTGAGACAGAATTATTAATCCAAATCAATTCACTTTATGTCCCGATCTAACACATCGTCACTTTTGACAACGTGCCAATGTTTCTATTCACTGGAGTCCACCTACAATGGTCAAGACAAACCATCTCCCAAAAGGGATATAGACAACATAACAATCTTTGCATGAATAAAGCGCCCAACTTTATTCCCTCGATTGCGGGTCATATGATTTAGACCATCACCTTTAAGAATTGTGTCTTCTGCATAATCCGTCCATCATATGCCCAATTCTTAAGGTTTAGACTGACAGTCTCAGACTATTATTTGCTTAACATACATTCAACAAATATGAACGTAAAGAGGACAAGATTTGATATATAAACAATGAATAAATTCTTTATTGATAAAAATATCTCCAAAAATTTATTACATTTTTACTCTTTAGGGCATACATGTCTAACACCGTCTTCTTTGAATGGTTATTTAATTACAAAATTCTTACAAATTTAAAATTAAATAATAATTCCTAGACGGTGATGATAGTCCGCCATCTAATTACATAAGAAAACAAAGATACACATTCTAACTTCTAAGGAACCGTAACTGATATATATTAATTAATTAATAAATAATTAAATAATAATTTAATCAACCATAGTTAATTAATAAGCATTCACCATATAAACCATGACAACATAGAACATATATAGAAACCTAGAGTGCCAACTCTCTATAAAATTAAATTCAAGCATAGGAGAGATTAAGATCACAAAATTTATACATATAGCATGATCACAAACTCGTAAATTTATATAAAAACCTAGCTCTGATACCAATTATTGGAAAAAATATACGCAGCAAAATTTTAAAAATTTTATATTAGAGTATTTTCTAAAACATAAGTTTGACATGCTATATATATAAATTAACCAGATCTTACTAACCTTTGAATGCTGAAGTACTCCCACAATCCGCGAAGAAAAGTAACGTTCCAGAAGAGCTTCAACCAACTGGTCTTCTTTGCTATTCTCCATCCACAATTGGAATGAGTGTGGGTTCACACGTACAGCTCTTCCTCCAGGTGACTCTCCTTCCAACCAATTAAGAGAACCCAATGCTAGTGTTTGTGATTTGGGAACAAGAGCTCTCAGGGAGTTTTCAGATTCTCACCAATAGAGTGTCACTCTTAATCTCTCAATTGATCTAAATAACTAATGAGACTCACTCCCTATTTATAAAGATTGGGTCTAGGGTCAGTCCTTATCAGATAAGGTCTCAAAAATTCAAATTAGAATCAAATTTGGATCAATATGTGATGAAATCCACGTGAAAATACGTAATCTTTTTTTTTCCCGCATAGGTAGGCCGATCTGCTTAATCGGCAAGCTAAACTTGTCCCATTGGTAGGCCAAACTGCCAAAAAAAATCTCAGTAATTTTTTATTTTCCACTTGAGATTCTATAGGATAAAGTCTCAGTTTTAATTCAAATAACCCAATAGAAAAGTTATCTAATTAAAACAACTTCATTTAGATAATCTCTAGGAAAATAAAAGAATTCCTAATAATTCTACAAGTTTATCTTAATTTAATTCATTCAAAATTAAATCAACCAATAAACAGACAAGAATTATCCTATCCCAATAATTCAACAAGTTTATCTTAAATTAATTTTGTCACAAAATTAATTCAACCGATAAACAGACATGAATTGTTTGATTCTTTCAAATTTCAACCAATCTAGTAAATCTGACATAAGTGACCAATAATTGGAAAAGCACGTCGTATCGTTACAGGATTCCTATATAGTTCAAGCTCCTGATAATTACGAAACCTAATATCCGAGATATATATTTCATAATTATCAACTCCAACACTACTCTACTAAAAGCTTAGAGTTGCACTCTCGAACAACATAGAATTACGAAGCCCATATAGCTAAGTCTCCATGACATATCATAGTATATCATATCCCCATAGGATTATCCATAACCGCCTTAAGGACAAGTTCTGTCTTACCTTCCTGATTATCTCACCATAAAAAAACTTACCATCTAAAGACAGTATACCATTCGGTTACACCTATGTATCCAAATGGTTGAGCGCTCCAATTTTCCAATTACAGGATAATGCATATAAGAGGATATCATTACTCCTAAAGAGGAGCTATAGATTCTATATCTATGAATAATAGGTCTACGCTATCAAGAGTTATGCCTCCAACGTACCGGCATCTATACCACTATTAAAAATGTGGGTGTCACCCTTTGATACATCAAAAGACACAAGTCAAGATAACGGGCCCACTATTCATCTCAGGATTAAGAAACAATACAAATGATTGTCTAAAGTGAATCGATTTGCCAAGACAAAATTATTAATCCAAATCAATTCACTTTATGTCCTGATCTAACACATCGTCATGATGACAATGTGCCAATGTTTCTATTCATGGAGTCCACCTTCAATGGCCAAGACAATCCATCTCCCAAATAGGGATATAGACAACATATGAATTTTTACATGAATAAAGCAACCGACTTTATTCCCTCGATTGCGGATCTTATGTTTTATACCATCACCTTTAGAATCGTGTCTTCCTTATAATCTGTCCACATATGCCTAATTCTTAAAGGTTTAGACTGACAGTCTTAGACTATTGTTTGCTTAACATACATTCAACAAATATGAACATAAAGAGGACAAGATTTGGTATATTGACAATAAATGAATTCTTTATTGATAAAAATGTCTCCAAAAACATTTTACATTTTTACTCCTTAGGGCATACATGTCGAACACCCAGCGCATCTGAGCCGTCCAAGTACCTCCTCCCCCTATGGAATCCAGTGCAGCACGTGCACGTGAGCATCCCTTCTTCTCCGTTGATCTACTTACATTGACTCATCCAGCAGACATTAGTAGTGCACTGGTCATAGCGTTCCTCAGCCGCAGATCTGTCAACAGTCTGCGCGCTTTATGGCTAGTTAATGTCTAGCTAGTACAAGTGTTGAACTAGATTTTAGAGAAAAATCAACACTCTCCAGATTCAATTGAGGGGAAAGAAAGAAAAAAAGTAACTAAATCAGAATTAATTTGATAGAAGGGCTACAAGATTCAAAAAAAATTCTAAAAAATCCCAAAATTGCATCCTACTCATTTGTAACCTAAAAATATCCAATGAAATTATAAAAATAAATAAAAATGTAAATACATTGTAATTTACACCATTCTCTATAATTTGGAGTAATTCTCTACTTTCTCTCTTCTTAGGTTAGTTTTCATTTAAATTTTAGTTTTATGTTTTGTAAAATATTTCATTGTAATATGCTTAGTAAAAATATGTATGTTTCTACCTGTAATATGTCTTTCTAAATTTTTCATTTGCTAAGAAGAGAGAGAGAAATTCTAGGCAAAATTTAGGTAAATTTTTTTAGTTTTTCAAAGTTTTCTAAGTTATTATAATATCAAAATCATTTTTAGAAAACTTATAATTTCCATATTAACTTAGCTAAAATTCTAGCAAAATTAAGTTTTGATTCATCGTAGATATAGACTGGCATTGGTAATATCTAGAAATACTTTGATTTATTCATAGATAGGGAATGACACGGTAAATGTTTAACTGTAAATTTTGTTGGTAATTTTAGTTAGTTAATTTTGAAATCATACATATTTGTTAAAATTGAGTTTTTGATGCATTATAGACATAAATTGGTGCATTAAATGCTTATTAGCTCTTGATTTATTGTAGACAAAAGATGACAGATTACATATTTAAACCATTTTAATAAATAATTTTAGAAAAACTAAAACATATTTAAGTTAATTGCCAAAATTGAACCTTTAATCTTTAATGCTTAATAAAATTGTTGTTTCTTTCAAGTTAATTTGCACTTATTATCAAAGTTCCATTTACGATTCTGATTTATGTCATATTTCTTGTTGTTGAAATTTCAAAAAATCACAAAAAAAATCTAAAATGGAAAAAGGAAAAAATGTGTAAATATTGTAAATAAATTGTAAATAATTAACTTTAACCCTCAAACTTTTCAGCTAAAACTAGCATAAGTGATATATTAGACCTTTGCAATACCTTTTCCCTATGGGATCGACCATAGATTCACCAAGTATTATTTACTTAGACAACCTTATACTTGAGGTTATGTTGGACTTACATTTTTAGACTTGAACAAGTTTTTGACGCCATTGCTGGGGAATAGACAGACATAAATACAGTATCTTAGTTTAGTATATTATATATATAGTTGGATGAACTGCCTTATTATTATTATTGTAATTATTATTATTATTATTGCTATTATTGTTATTATCATTATTATTATTATATATTTTTATATTTTTGTGCTTTTATTTTTTTGTACTTTACTTTTCTTTCTAACTTTCTAACATCTAACTTTTATATTTCTAGCACTTCTAACTTTCTAATTATCTTATTTAACTTCTAACTTTTTACTTTTTCTACACTTTTTATTTTTCTTTTATCTTCAAGGGACGGTTATACTGCCCGATCCTGTTAATATTCCTATTAATGTTTTTGTTATCGTTAATTTTCTTTGTTTTGCAAGTGCCAAAAATACCAAAAGCCAAAAATAAAAAAAGTAAAAAAGCCAAAAAGCCAAAAAAAGTTTTCGTTCATGTAATTTGCACGTTACTATTTGTATTACTATTCACATAGACTATTTTTATTTTCTTTTTGTAATTATTTTAGTTTTGTATGTGTGCTTGGTCTCATACGTCAAATCCTTCTCATCTAGTTATATAAAAAGTCTTAAACCTATGTACCACATGTTTTCTCCATTTCATCTTCACATTTAAACAAAATGGCTAATGATGAAAGTGTTAATAATAAAAACATGGTAAATCAAAAAATCATTAATCCTATTATTTATTCAATGTATGATTATTTGCAACCACCTTGTGAATCCACACCATCATCTCTAGTTTTTCATCTTAATGCTAATAATATTTGATTTAAGCTAGACGTGATTAACTTGCTTCTAACTTTTCATTGGTTAGAATCGAGAATCCATGTTTGCATCTTAGAGAATTTGAAGATGTATGTGCTACTTTTACTGATCAAAATGTTTCAAATGAAGTTGTTAAGTTTAAGCTTTTTCCCTTTTTCTCTTTAAGATAAAGCTAAAACTTGGCACACTTCTTTAAATCCAAGATCAATTGGCACGTGGCAAGAAATGAAACTGAGTTTTTGAAGAAATTTTTTCGAACTCATAAAATCAATGCTTTGAATAAACAAATTCATAATTTTTTCCAAAACGTAAAGGAAGTCTATTTTCAATATTGGGAACATTTTAAGGATTTGTTGAACTCTTGTCCACATCAAAGTTTTAAAAAATGGCGTTATATTAGTTTTTTTTATGAAGGTTTAACTTCTTAAACCTGTCAATTCATTGAAACAATAATGGAGACTTTCTTGATAAAAAACCTAATGAAGCATTAGATTTTCTAGATAATTTAGTTAACAACTCTCAATATTGACAACAAGGTAATTCTAAAGGCTCAATTTGGTCCAATCTTGCTAATGCTCAAAGAGGTGCTCATAAACTTAATCAATAAGATGATCTAAAGGTTAGGATTACATGTTTGACTAAAAAGATTGAAGACATGGAATGTAGGAATATTCAAGAACTCAAAATTGAAACTTTGTATAGTATTTGCTAAACTCTAGGACACTCAACTTATGAAAACCTAGTTCTTAAGGAAGAGTCCCAATTAATAGTTAAATTACACAAATCAATTGGACACCGTTAGGAAGCCATTTCTATCTCCACATTCTGACATAGATAATCCATAATGGAGAAATCATCCCAATTGTAGTTATAGAAATGATCAATCACATTAGCAATTTCAACCACCGCCACCACTTGCACCTCAAAATTCTCAAAGTCATCTACCATTTCCACAATAATCTCAAAATCCACAATTTCTATCAAATTTAGAAAATTTTCAATAGCCTCCTAAAATTTTTTCACCTTCTGAAAATCTTCATTCTTGAGTCAAAAGTCTTGAAGACACTTTGCAATCATTCATGCAAGCACAAAAAGCATTCATCCAAAAACAAGAAGTTCACAACACTCGCATTTCTTGAGACATTCATGAAATTAAGAGTCCATTTTTAAGCGCACTTCCTTACTTCAAATTCAAGAAAAAGGCAAATTTCCTGCTCAACCTCTATATTATCCATCTATTAATGAAGTTGCCTCTTTTAGCTCACCATTACAACAAGAAACTGTTAATTTTGTTACAACTCTTTAAAGTGAAAAAACTATTGATAAAACCATTCATTCGAAAGATCAAAAGTGTAATTCAACTTTGAAAAGTGGATAAATTTAATAGTAATGAAAATTTTGAAAAAGAAAAGATTGTTTCAAAAGAAAAATTTGCTACAAAGGTTTAATTTCTTCAAGCTCTGCCTTCAAAAGAGAAATCTAATAAAAATGTTGAAATTTTTGAACTTTTCAAACAAGTCAAAATTAACATTCTACTTTGAGATGCAATTAAACAAGTTCCCATCTTATATTAAGTTTTTTAAAGATCTATGCACAATTAAAAGGAAGCATAATGTGACTAAGACTATATTTTGAATTGAGAATATTAGTTTCGTCATTCAATATGACTTACCACTTATGTTTAAAGATCCAGGTTGTCCCACAATTTCTTGTATCATAGAAAATACTCAAATTGAACATGCATTGCTAGATCTTAGTGCTAGGGTCAACCTTTTTCTTTATTCTGTTTACTAACAATTAGGTTTAGGTGAACTTAAGCCACATCTATCACACTTCAGTTAGCTAATCGTTTTGTAAAAATTTGAAGAGGTATTATTGAGGATGTGTTAGTTCATTGTCTCACCAATAGAAAACTTACCATCCAAAGATAGTATACCATTCGGTTACACCTATGTATCCAAATGGTTGAGCGTTCCAGTTTTCCAATTACAGGACAACGCATATAAGAGGATATCATTACTCCTAAAGAGGAGCTATGGATTCTATATCTATGAATAACAAGTCTACGCTATCAAGAGTCATGCCTCCAACGTACCGGCATGCATACCACTATAGAGATGTGGGAGTCACCCATTGGTACATCAAAAGACACAAGTCGAGACAAGGGGCTCACTATTCATCTTAGGATTAAGATACAGTACAAATGACTGTCTAAAGTGAATCGATTTGCCAAGATAGAATTATTAATCCAAATCAATTCACTTTATGTCCCGATCCAACACATCGTCACCTATGACAATGTGTCAATGTTTCTATTCACGGAGTCCAACTCCGATGGTCAAGACAAACCATCTCCCATAAGAGATATAGACAACATAACAATCTTTACATGAATAAAGCACCCAACTTTATTCCCTCGATTGCGGATCATATGTTTAGACCGTCACCTTAAGAATCGTGTCTTCAGCATAATCAGTCCATCATATGCCTAATTCTTAAGGTTTAGACTGACAGTCTCAGACTATTGTTTGCTTATCATACATTCAACAAATATGAAAGTAAAGAGGACAAGATTTGGTATATATAAAAGAATAAATTCTTTATTGATAAAAATGTCCCCAAAAACGTATTACATTTTTACTCCTTAGGGCATACATGTCTAAAACAGAGCTCCTAGGGGAGGTTAATAATAAAATTAACGTGAGTGTATAACCATCATTTCAATATTTTATCCATGGTTTATAATCACCACCTAGGGGTGTGCAACCATAAATCATGCTAAAATACGTTATCCTCTCAGAGATCCAATCTGGTACATGATAGAAATCCCTTCATAGGGGTTAGGACCACCATGTTCTTCCTATGGACCAACGATGGAGGCCTTAGGTTCTCTCTTCGAAAACCTTCTCCCACTCAATCTTTTGAAATCAAGGTTTTATTTTAAAATTATGCATGAACAATTTTAATATGAGCGGCACTTTCTATTCTATATGGCATGTTATCAATATACATGGCAAATCATATTATAATGCAGACAGGCAAAGCTACAAGCAAAATAATAATAACCGTAATATTATGGCTCCACCCTAGAGAATAAAAAACTAAGATTGCAAGAGAATAATCGAGACATATATCGATTATTCATCCTTGAATCCTTAAGTTGTATCCTTCTTCACGTAAGTCCCATCTTCAAGTCTTCAATCTCGTATGAATCAAATACTTCATATTTATGGTCATATCCAAATTTAATTTTTCTCAAAATCATCTCAAAAATAAAATTAAAACTGCATCACAAAAATTGCACCTTTTTTGAAAAATTTGCAGCTCTCGGTCGGTAGGCCGATCTGGGTGATCGGCCCACCGGGCATGCTTCATCGGCCTGGCCGACCCATGAAAGTTTGGCATGCCGAATTGGAAGTTTAGCCTGCCGAATTGGAAGTTTGGCCTGCCGGCAGAGCTAGCCTATTTTTGCCCCATTGACGGCCTGTCGAACCATACGTCTGGCCTGTCGATCTGTGACCATCGGCTTGCCGAACTGAAGGTTCGGCATGCCGATCGAGCAAAAATCTCCATTCTAGAAAATACAATTTTAATCCAATTCATCAATTTTATTTTCAACAATTCAAAAACATAAAATTAGAGATACAGCAAATACCTGGGTGCATTATCATCCATCTTCTAGATCCGTCTTTTGCAAATAATTATTTAATTACAAAATTCTCACAAATTCAAAATTAAATAACAATTTTAAGATGGAGATGATAGTTCGCTATCTAATTGCATGAAAAAACTAGATACACATTCTAACCTTTAAGGAACCATAACTGGCATAAATTAATTAAATAATTAAATAACAATTTAATCAACCATAATTAATTAATGAACATTCACCACATAATCCATAACAACATATACTTATATAGAAACCTAGAGTGCCAACTCTCTATAAAATTAAATTCAAGCATAGGAGAGATTAAGATAACAAATTTATACATATAGTATGATAACAAACTTGTAAATTTATGTAAAAACCTTGGCTCTGATACCAATCGTTGGAAAAAAAAAACAGTGTTAGGTGCGCTGCGGGAATTTTAAAATTTTAACATCATAGTATTTTTCTAAAACACAAGTTTGACATGCTATATGTATAAATTAAACAGAAGAGCCTCAACCAACTGGTCTTCTTTGCTATTCTCTATCCACAACCGGAGTGAGTGTGGGCTCACACGTACAGCTCTACCATCGGTAACTTTCCTTCCAACCAATCGAGAGAACCCAAAGCTAATGTTCGTGATTTGTGAACAAAAGCTCTCAGGGAGTTTTTAGATGCTCACCAGAAGAGTATCACTCTTAAGCTCTCAATTGATCTAAGTAACTCATGAGACTTACTCCCTTTATATAGCGATTGGTCCAGGGGTCAGTCCTTATCAGATTAGGTCTCAAAAACTCAAAACAGAATCAAGTTTGGATCAATATCTGATAAGATCTGTGTGAAAATTCATAATCTTATCTCTCGCTCATCGACAGGCCGAACAGCCTGATCAACAGGCTGAACAGGTCCCATCGGCTGGCCGAACACGTAGATCGGCTGACCGAATTGCCGCGTAAATATTTCTGCGAATCTTTTATTTTTCACTCGAGATTCTATAGGATAAAGTCTCAGTTTTGATTTAAATAACCCAATAGAGAAGTTATCTGATCAAAACAAACTTTATCAAGATAATCTCTAAGAAATAAATCAATTCACAATAATTCTACAAGTTTATCTTGATTTAATTTATCCAATTAAATCAACTGATAAACAGACAAGAATTATCCGATCCCAATAATTCAACAAGTTTATCTTAAATTAATTTATTACAAAATTAATTCAACCAATAAACAGACATGAATTATTTGATTCTTTCAAATTTTAAACCAATCCGATAAATCTGATATAAGTCACCAATTATTAAAAAGCACGCCGTATCGTTACAGGATTTTGTGAGCTAGCAAAGGGTACTAAAATGGACCTATAAAGTTCAAGCTCTCGATAATCATGAAACCCAATATCCCAGATATACATTTCACAATTATGAACTCCAATGCTACTCCACTAAAAGCTTGGAGCTGCACTCTCAAACTTTATAGAATTATGAAGCCCGTATAGCTAAGTCTCCATGACATATCATAGTGTATCGTATCCCCATGTAATAATCCATAATTAGCTTAAGGACAAGTTCTGTCTTACCTTTTCGATTATTTTTATCTTACGTTCCATTATCTCACCATTAGAAAACTTACCATCCAAAGATAGTATTCCATTCGGTTACACCTATGTATCTAAATGGTTGAGCGCTCCAGTTTTTCAATTACAGGATAACGCATATAAGAGGATATCATTACTCCTAAAGAGGAGCTATGGATTCCATATCTATGAATAACAAGTCTACGCTATCAAAAGTCATGCCTCCAACGTATCGGCATGCATACCACTATTGAGATGTGGGAGTCACCCTTTGGTACATCAAAAGACACAAGTCGAGACAACGGGCCCACTATCCATCTCAGGATTAAGATATAATACAAATGATTGTCTAAAGTGAATCAATTTTCCAAGACAAAATTATTAATCCAAATCAATTCACTTTGTGTCCCGATCCAACACATCGTCACCTATGACAATGTGCCAATGTTTCTATTCACGGAGTCCAACTCCGATGGTCAAGACAAACCATCTCCCTATAGGGATATAGACAACATAACAATCTTTGCATGAATAAAGTGCCCAACTTTATTCCCTCGATTGCAGATCATATGTTTTAGACCATCACCTTAAAAATTGTGTCTTCTGCATAATCAGTCCATCATATGCTCAATTCTTAAAGGTTTAGACCGACAGTCTCAGACTACTGTTTGCTTAACATACATTCAACAAATATGAAAGTAAAGAGGACAAGATTTGGTATTTATAAATGAATAAATTCTTTATTGATAAAAATGTCTCTAAAAATGTATTACATTTTTACTCCTTAGGGCATATATATCTAACAGAAAGATAAGAGGATGCAAAAGGAGGGTTAAGAAAATTCTAGACCCAAAAACAATTGCTTCTTATGTGACGAACCCCATTGGATTCACAATTGTCCTAAGAGAAAGGTCCTTAATACCATGACTGCATCCTTTGAAGAACAAGGAATAGAAGGTAATCAAGAGTGTGCTTATGTCAACTCCATGCAACTCTTGAATGTAATTTAGAGTATTCCAAAGACTCAAGCTAAGGGATTACTATTCGTGGATGCTAACATCAACGGGAAGGACACCAAGGCCTTGATCGACATAGGTGTGTCTCACAACTTTATCTCTATTGAAGAAGCCCAAAGGTTAAGCCTTAAGGTAGTTGGTGAAGGAGGCTCCATCAAAGCCATCAACTCATCGGCCAAGCCTATTCAAGGCATAGACCGGTGTGTAAAGACCACCCTTGGGGCATGGGTAGGTCATTTGTATTTAAATGTGGTACATAAGGATGACTTCAAATTTTTTCTTGGTATCGAGTTTCTCGATCAAGTAAGGGCCTTCCTAGTTCCATTTGCCAATGCCATGTGCACATTAGATGGCAAAAAGACTTGTATGGTACCTACAGTTAGGTCTAACAAGACGCAGTCCAATATGTGGTCTGCTATGCAATTCAAGAAGTGCTTGAGGAAGGAGCAGGATAACTACTTAGCTATTCTCAAGGAGTACGATGATGAAGAATCATCTACTCAATCCACCATGCCGAAGGAGGTACAGGATGTTCTAGAGGAGTTCAAGGATGTCATGCTAGAAGAATTGCTCAAACGATTTTCACTAAGGCGAGAGGTGGATCATCAAATCGAGTTGAAGCCAAGAACAAAGCCACTAGCTATGGGCCCATATCGGATGGCACCACCAGGATTGACAGAGCTAAGGAAGCAACTGAAGGACTTGCTAGACGCAGGGTTCATTCGACCTTCCAAAGCACCTTATGGTGCACTAGTTCTTTTCCAAAAGAAGAAAGATGGTTCCCTTCGCATGTGCATTGACTATAGGGCTCTTAACAAAGTCACTATAAAGAACAAGTATCCCATTCCCCTCATAGCGGATCTCTTTGATCAACTTGGCCATGCTCGGTACTTCTCCAAGTTGGACCTTCATTCGGGGTACTATCAAGTTCAAATTGCACAAGGTGATGAGCTCAAGACGACGTGCATCACAAGGTATGGCTCTTATGAATTCTTGGTCATGCCTTTTGGACTTACCAATGCACCCGCCACTTTTTGCACCTTGATGAACAAGCTTGTCCATCCTTATCTTGATCAATTCGTAGTAGTATATTTGGATGTTATTGTGATATATAGCCAAACATTGGAGGAACACTTGCAACACTTGAGAAAAGTGTTCCAAGTCCTAAGAGAAAATGAGCTATATATCAAGAAGGAAAAATGCTCCTTTGCCCAAAAAGAAGTGATGTTCTTAGGGCATAAGATAAAGGATGGAAAACTCATGATGGAGGATGCAAAGGTGCAAACTATACAAGATTGGTAACCACCCATAAAGGTGCATGAGTTAAGGTCTTTTCCTGGGCTTGTGAACTACTATCGTCGCTTCATCAAGGGCTACTCAGCAAGAGCAGCTCCTTTGATGGATCTCCTTAAGAAGAACTAGACTTGGGAGTGGGGTATAGAATGCCAACATGCCTTTGAAGATCTGAAGAAGGCTATTTGTGAAGAGCTAGTTCTCAACCTACCTGACCACTCTATGCCTTATGAAGTCCACACCGATGCTTTGGACTTCGCTATTGGTGGCATGCTTATGTAAGATGGTCATCCTATTGCTTATGAGAGCCAAAAGTTTAACAAAACAAAACATCGCTATACTATCCAAGAGAAGGAGATGACGATGATCATCCATTGTCTAAGGGTTTGGCGACACTACCTATTGGGTTCCAAGTTTGTCATTAAGACAAATAATATTGCTGCTAGCTACTTTCAGACCCAAAATAAGCTGAGTCCAAAGCAATCTCAATGGCAAGATTTTCTTGTAGAGTTTGATTATACCTTAGAGTATAAGCCGGGGAAGGCAAATGTTGTGGTGGATGCTCTAAGCCACAAAGCAGAGTTGGCATCTCTTAGACATGTTGATAGCGCCTTACTTAACCATTTCAAGGAAGGACTAAAAACAAGATCCTGTTGCATGGAACATTACTGCCCTTGTAGAAGAGGGTAAGAAAAGATGTTTCTGGATAGCAAATGACTTGCTCTACACAAAGGGACATCGACTTTATGTACCAAAGTGGGAAAATCTCTGAAGAGAGTTGATAAAAGAGTGCCATGATTCCAAGTGGGCAGGTCACATAGGTATGAAGCACACTTTTTCTCTTCTGAAGACAAGTTACTATTGGCCACAAATGTGGAATGAAATGGAGACCTACGTGAGGACTTGTCTTGTATGCCAACAAGACAAGACTGAACAACAAGCACCAGGTGGATTGGTTGAACCCTTGCCAATCCCAGAGAGGCCATGGGAAAGTGTTTCCATTGACTTTGTCACCTGCTTGCCTAAGTCGGAAGGGTACGGAAGCATTATTGTGGTAGTTGATCGGTTTAGCAAGTATGCCACCTTCATCCCTGCACCTGCTGATTGTACCGCTGAAGAAACAGCACGGTTGTTCCTACACCATGTGGTGAAGCTTTGGGGAGTACCTTCAAACATTGTGAGCAACTGGGATCCTCGCGTCACTAGAAGGATTTAGACAGAGCTTTTTAAGCTACTTGGTTCGGATTTAAACTTGTCTACAAGCTTCCACCCCCTAAGTGATGGCCAAACAAAGTGCGTCAATGCACTTCTTGAGTTATAGTTGAGGCACTATATGAATGCTAACCAATGAGATTGGGCAAAGTTGCTTGATGTAGCCCAATTCTCTAACAATCTTTAAAGGAGTGAAGCAACAAACAAAAGTCCCTTCGAGGTGATCATGGGACAACAACCAATGACACCTCTTGCATTTGTCACAAGCTATGAAGGCAAGAGTTTAGCTGCATTCAAGTTTGTAGAGTCGTGGCATGAGCAAGCTGAGATGGCTCGAGTCTACTTGAACAAGGCATCAAAGAGGATGAAGAAATGGGCAGACAAGAAAAGGAGGCTGCTAGAGTTCAAGGAAGGAGACCTTGTCATGGTGAAATTACTTCCCTAACAATTCAAGTCCTTAAGGAAGGTCCACAAGGGCTTAGTGAGGAGATATGAAGGTCCCTTCCCTATCATTTGGCATGTTGGTAAGGTATCCTACCAACTCCAATTACCTCCAAAGCTTAAGATTCATCTAGTATTTCATGTTAGTCTTCTAAAACCATATCAAGAGGATATAGAAGATCCTATAAGAGGGGTGTTAAAGCGTACCCCAACTGCCGTGGTGATTTCATTTGATAAAGAAGTTGAAAGCATACTCACTGATAGGCTAATTCGAAGGTGTGGCTTACCAAACTATCGAGAGTATTTAGTTAAATGGAAGAACTTGCCAGAGAACAAAGCTAGCCGGAAGCATGAAGATGCACTTTGGCAATTCTTAGGATAAAATTTGGCAGTTTCAAGAAGATGGCGCGACGAGGGTGTCGCGAGCTTAGGTGGGGGAGAATGTCATGAGCCGTACAATTTTTGCCCCATCCTAACCATTGAGGCTCATGAAGACTCTAGGATTCTCTAGAGTATTCTTTAAGTGTTGGAAGCAATTAGAATACTCTAGAAGATCCTAGAGAAATCAAGGCAATGAGGTAGAGTCATGGAGTTTCTAGAATGTTTTGCAATATTCTAAAAGCTTCCATGACATTCTAGAAGGTTCCATAAAATTCTAGAAGAATCTACATAGGTCCAAAATACTTAAGAAACATCTAGAACTCTTTAGAAGATTCTGTAAGTTTTGGTATACAAGGAGAAGGGATAGTCCATGGCTTTCAAGGGAAGGCAGGAAGTGAAGACTATCACAGAGGATTTGGCTGAAGTGTCTTTGAACTTGGTAGTTGGATTGACGGCCCCATGGACTATGAAACTCAAAGGGACAATAGGACAACAAGAGGCAATCGTGTTGATTGATAGTGGTGCTATGCGCAATTTTATTTCAACTGATTTAGTTAAACAATTGGCTTTGCCTCTTGATACTGTTGGGGCTTATAAGGTTGTGATGGAAACCGGGTTGTCAGTTAAGGGGGAAAGAGTGTGTCAAGGGGTTATTCTATCATTATAGGCTCTTGATGTAGTAGAGGATTTTCTACCCCTAGAATTGGGCAGTTTCGATGTTATTCTTGGGATGCAATGGCTTGAGTCCTTGGGTGTAATGACGATTAATTAGAAGGAGTTGACTATGTGATTCAAAATTTAGGAAAACCAAGTGGTGTTGTAGGGAGATTTTGGATTTTGTCGAAGGGCTATGTCTTTAAAAGAAATGATGAGAGCATTGAAGCATGAAGCAGATAGGATGATGGTTGAATTAAGTTCCATTTCTATGGAAAAGTGATAGGGCCAACGGGAAGGAGATAAGGTACCTAAGGGAATACTTGGGGTGGTGTAGAAGTGGAAACTCGTATTTGAGATGCTCATAGTTCTACCACAAGCTCAAGAAAACGATCATGCCATAGCATTTAAGGAAGAGACCTCTCCCATTAATGTCTGTCCCGACCACTATCCATAGATCTAGAAGAATGAGATTGAGCATCTTATGGGGGAGATACTGGTTGCTGGTATCATTCAAGGAAGCACTAGTCCTTTTTCAACTCCTGTCTTGCTCATCAAGAAAAAAGATGGTTCTTGGAGGTTTTACAGTTGATTATAAAGCAATGAACAAAGAAATAGTGCTTGACTATTTTTTGATTATGGTTATAGATGAGTTGCTTGATAAGTTACATTGCGCAACTATCTTTTCCAAGATCGATGTGAAGTCAGGGTATCACCAAATCTATGTTCGGCTTGAGGATGTGCCTAAAACAGCCTTTTGGACACATAAGGGGCATTATGAGTTTTTGGTTATGCCATTTGGCTTAACCAATGCATGATTGACCTTCCAAGCCTTAATGAACAACATATTTTGGCCTTATCTTTGCTAGTTTGTACTAGTTTTCTTCGACAATATCCTTATCTACAGCCCCATGGTAGAAGAGCATGCCTCACACTTGAAGACCATGTTTGAAGTGCTGCACACGAACTAGCTCTATGCAAATGCCAAAAAATGCTACTTTAGACAATCCTCGATTGAGTACTTAGGGCATATTATTTTTGGAGAAGAGGTGTCAACTAACCTGGCAAAAATTGAGGCTATGCTTAAGTGGCTGGGTCCTAATACAGTCAAGGAGCTTTGTAGATTATTAGGGTTGATTGGCTACTACCATAAGTTTATGGCAAGGTATGGAACCATCGAACGACCACTTGTGGAGCTCTTGAAGAAAGATAGTTTCTCGTGGACTCTAGAGGCTGCTGCAGCATTTAAAACTTTGAAGAAGGCCATGGTGATTGTCCGTGTACTAGCTTTACTAGATTTCATAAAGCCTTTTGTAATTGAGATTGGATGCTTTAGGAGTTGATACAAGAATAGTGATTGATTGCTTATTTTAGCCCAAGCTCTTTTTTCCCACTCTCGGCACAAGTTCATCTATGAGCGTGTGCTAATGGCTATTGTGTTAGTGGTCCAAAATGGTGTCCTTACTTGTTGGGGCGGTGCCTCATGATACGAACTAATCAGCGTAGTTTAAAGTTCCTTCTTGAGAAGTTATTGAAGCTGTTAGGTTATGATTTTGACATACAATACAAAATAGGGTTAGAAAATAGGGTAGCAGACGCTTTCCCACGGAGGCCATCTTGGAAGCATTGGTCGCCCCATTAGCCCTTAACACATAGAAGATTCAACAACAAATAGCAATGGATGAGAACTTGGCTTAGATAATGACAGATTTGTAAGCTAACACTTCTGTTCATTCGAGTTTTTGACTAGAGCAAGGACGCCTCATCATGAAGGATGGTTGATTTTATCCTGTGACACTCCTTTTGTGCGCGAAGTTCTTAAGGCTTATCATGATAGGTTGGTTAATGGACACTTAGGAGTGCTTAGGACCTTCAAACAGGTGGCCGTTGATTGGTTATGGTTTGGTATAAGAAAGGATGTGATAGAGTATGTGGTGAGGTGTTCTGTTTGTCAACACAACAAGTATGTGCTCTTACCCCAGGCATTCCTCTTCAACCCTCACCGATTCCAGACATAGTTTGGGATGAAATTTCTATGGATTTCATAGAAAGACCACCAAAATCCGAAGGCTAGGACATGGTTATGGTGGTAATGGACAGACTCAGCAATTATGGGCATTTCATTCCACTTAAACACCCTGTTTCAGCCTCAAGTGTAGCTATGGATTTTGTATGGGAGATAGTCCAACTCCATGGGCTGCCTCGTTCCATTGTATTGGATCGAGACTACATCTTCTTGAGCTCCTTTTAAACTGAGTTATTCAAGCAATAAGGCACCTTCCTTGCTCAAAGTACGACATACTATCCCCAATCTGATGGCCAAATCGAGGTGGTGAACTATTGCCTCGAAACGTACTTGCAATGATTTGTGTCCCATAACCCTCGTACTTGGCCTAAGTGGCTGCCATGGGCCAAATCCTGGTACAACACGCATTTCACATGGCCATACAAACCAAACCCTTTAGGGTGCTTTATGGCCATAATCCCCTACCCATTATTCACTATGTTGTTGGTTGTTCTCCAATAGCACAAACAGCTAGCTGAAAGAGATGGTGCCCTCGACAAGCTTAAGCAACATTTGATCCACACTTAGCAGAAGATGAAGATGAGAGTTGATTCAAAATGCTGAGATGTATAGTTTTCAATTGCTGATATGGCCTATGTTAAGTTTTGTCCCTACCGTCATGCTCCCTCGCACAACACCGCAATAAGAAGCATGTCTCGTGCTTCTATGGTCCTTTTGAAGTCTTGGCGTATATGGGGGGGGGGGGGGGGGGGCGGCGACATCGCCTGTTGGAAAAAAATTACGCAGCGGAATTTTAAATTTTTTTTCATTAGAGTATTTTCCAAAACACAAGTTTGACATGCTATATGCATAAATTAACTAGATCTTACTAACCTTTGTATGCCGAAGAACCTTTGCAAAACTTGAAGAGAAGTAACGTTCTAGAAGAGCCTCAACCAACTAGTCTTCTTTGCTATTCTCTATCCACGATCGAAGTGAGTGTGGGCTCACATGTATAGCTCTTCCACCAGGTGACTCTCCTTCCAACCAATCGAGAGAACCCAAAGCTAATGTTCATGATTTGTTAACAAAAGCTCTCAAGGAGTTTTTAGATTCTCACTAGCAGAGTATCACTCTTAATCTCTCAATTGATCTAAGTAACTCTTAAGACTTACTCCCAATTTATAGAGGTTGGTCCTAGGATCAGTCCTTATCAGATTAGGTCTCAAACATTTGAAACAAAATCAAGTTTGGATCAATATCTAATAAGATCTGCATGGAAACGCGTAATCTTATCCTTCACTCGTCGGCAGGCCAAACAGCCTTATCGACAGACCAAATAGGCCCCATCGGCAAGCCGAACACATGGATCGACAGGTCCAAACTGCTGATAAAAATCTCCGCGAATCTTTTATTTTCCACCCGAGAATCTATAGGATAAAGTCTCAGTTTTAATTCAAATAACCCAATAGAGAAGTTATCTAATCAAAACAACTTTATCTAGATAATCTCTAAGAAAATAACTGAATTCCCAATAATTCTACAAGTTTATCTTGATTTAATTTATCCAAAATTAAATCATCCGATAAACAGAAAAGAATTATCCGATCCCAATAATTCAACAAGTTTATCTTGAATTAATTTTATCACAAAATTAATTCAACCGATAAACAAACATGAATTATTTGATTCTTCCAAATTTTAACCAATCTGATAAATCTGACATAAGTTACCAATTATTGGAAAAGTATGCCGTATCGTTACAGGATGTTGTGAGGTAGCAAAGGGGACCAAATGGACCTATATAGTTCAAGCTCCTAATAATTACAAAACCCAATATCCTAGATATACATTTCATAATTATCAACTCAACGCCACTCCACTAAAAGCTTGGAGCTGCACTCTCGAATGACATAGAATTACAAACCCTGTATAGCTAAGTCTCCATGACATATCATAGTGTATCGTATCCCCATATGATAATCCAGACAAATTCTGTCTTACCTTCTTGATTATTTTTATCTTACGTTCCATTATCTCACCACCGAAAAACTTACCATCCAAAGACAGTATACCATTCAGTTACACCTAAGTATCCAAATGGTTGAGCGCTCCAATTTTTCAATTACAGGATAACGTATATAAGAGGATATCATTACTCCTGAAGAGGAGCTATGGATTCTATATCTATGAATAACAAGTCTACACTATTAAGAGTTATGCCTT